>OX451738.1:498201522-498576055 GCA_948472305.1 Vicia faba
GCGTCATCGAGGGACTATGATCTTTTTGTTTTTTGTTTTGCCAAGACACCTAGCATGCATACCATGGCCATGTATTTTAAGGCAACAAGTGGATGAAACCCTAGGGGTGCTTGTGTGCATTGTGTTGTCATTTTTCATGCATTTTTGTCTTGTGTTTAGTCATGCTATTTGTTTGATTTTGGTCTTTTGCATACAAACCCTAATTTTTACTATCATGGTATATGAAAGCGATAAATGCGTAAAATAAATCTAAGCTATTACAACATTATTATGGAGAGGGGGATACAAGTTTGAATAGGGGGATATTTGCAAGAAAATAAAACCCTAAAACTATTATTACAACCAAATTGAAATATTGCACAAGATAAATAAATAGACAAATATTTAAATATACAAACAAATATAAATATTCAAAGGATGTTTTTGTATTTATTTTTATGTATGTAAAATAAATTATTTTTGTCTAAAAATAAGAAAAATAATAATGATTATTTTGGAAAGGGTAGAAAACCCTAGTTTTTGGTTTTAAATAAAATATGCTTTGTATTAATTTTTTATTCATTTATGTACAAGAAAATAAATAAAAATATATACAAAAATGTTAGAAAATAATATTTGTGAGAAAATAATATTTTAAGTATAAAAATAAAATGTATAATATTTTTGTATTATTTACAAATTTATTTAGGAAAATAAAAGTATATATTATTTAATAAATTATTCTTATGCCGAAAAAAATAATAAAAATAATAAATAAAAGTTGAAAATTTAAGAAAATATTTTTGGTGATTTTTAATATTTAGAAAAAATAAATAAAAGTCAGAAATGTAAAAGAAATGAAAAGATATACAAAAATAAAGAAATGGGCCAAGGGGTGCAGAAAGCAAGCAAGGGGGTGTCAATAGGAGAAACAAGCCAGGCCCAGCCCATTTTCACTTCGTCCCTGTCCTTGGAGCAGAAACACGCGTGCGCCATGTTCAAATTGGTAACTCCTGCATATGTGCTCAAAAACAAAAACTTGCAACATGAAAGTTATAGCTCATGATCACACGATTCTAACCATGTAAAAAACTTGATTTAACTCTCAAAGACCAGAGATAATTTCATCACCCCAATTTATGACCTAGTTTTTTCAGCAACTTCAATAACCAAATTCTCCTAGCTCAGTTAACATAAATGATTTATATGCATATGTACAACTTAAGGACAATGCGGACTACATTTTTGCTTCACAAACCTAAGCCTAATGATTCCTAAATAGAGAGATAGAAACTTAGAAAATACCTGTTTCAGTCAGGTTTGGATATGGCAATGTATGGGTTTTTGATGAGGCCTGAAGGTCGTTAGCTTGCCTGAAGTTCACTCAACCTTCCCCAATGCTTGGCTTGCTTTGAAATGGCCTGAATATGCTTGTAGAACTCAACCTGCAAAGCTTCAAAGTAAAAATGGTGAATTGTGAAAACAAGATTACAGTTACTTGAGAAGGGTCTGGACAACTTAGGTGTATTGTTTAGAAAGTGTTTGAAGTGATTTGGGACAAAACGCACGAGTGGAATTGGTTTTGCCTTGTGATTTGCAGAACTTGCCCTGTTTTGGGAAGAGATGAAGTTTTTGTGCTTAAGGGTGTTTGAGAACTTGTTAGCTCGTGTTTTGGACTTGGTATATTGTGTTAAACTTGTTTGAAATGTGCACAAAGCTTGGTTTTATCAGATACCAAAGTTATCTCACTTTTGCAAGCTTTCTTGTTTTTGAAGCAAAAGGTAAGTTAACAATGCCAAATGCTGTACTTGCTAGATCAAAGCCTGAACATGGTTGGTATACTTTTCCTGATATTTGTGGAGTTGGTTTGCTGCAAAAGATTGGGTTCACAGCTCAAGAGAAACAAAATTGCATAAAGTGAACTTTATGGAAATGACATTGTTACCTTTTTGCCAAAAATGGATTAATTCAATGTGTAATGTTCTAAAGCTCAGAACAAAGCCTCTAACCAATGTATTTGCATTTAATTTATGAGTGTAGAAAGGATTAGAACCTGGAAACCAAGTACAAGCATGATCCAAACTGATTTGCAACTTGTATCAATGTGCAAAATGCCTTGGCCAAAAGTGATAATTTGCCATTTTAAATCCTTTGATTCTCCCTAACCACAAATGATCTTGGAGATTTATTGGACATTTTGGAAATCTTGTAACATGATATACAATACATATTTGAAATGCATTTTGAGATTCCACTTGGAACTATCTGAAAAATTGCCATGAAGATAGGTCAAAATCCTGCCTAAACTAGGGCAAAATTTCACTAAGTTAAAAGTTTCATGGACCCTTGTTCACAAATTCATAACTTGA
Organism: Vicia faba; assembly: GCA_948472305.1. NCBI lineage: Eukaryota > Viridiplantae > Streptophyta > Magnoliopsida > Fabales > Fabaceae > Vicia > Vicia faba. Next base: position 498,203,871 of record OX451738.1, read on the forward strand.
GATCCAAGCATCTTTTGGGAAAACTTTGTGAATCAAAGTTGTAGATTTTGTGGAGGACTACAACTTTCATGTTGGAAGTTTTCTTTGAATATAATTTCATCATGGTGAAAAAGTTGGGCAAAGTTTGGAAAAAATAAGAAATTTTCATAACTTAGAAAATTTCTAAGTTATGAAAATTTTTCATTTCAAACCCTAATTTTCAAAATTAGGTTTCTTGGTGAACAAGTTTCATGTTTTGACATATCTTGATGAAAAATGACCCTTGGCACTTGGTTTTGATCAAAAAGTCAAAGTTTGACTTTTCAGTGTACAGTTGATTTTTGATCAGTTGACTGGAAAATTCATCTGTCAATCCAATGCATTTGAGATCTTTTGAACCTTGTGATTAAGTCAACATGATGCCATTGAGTCCTTGAAACCATGCTTGAACCCAATTTGCCATTGGCTAGGTTAAAAATCAGAAATTGCCTTTCTGCAGTCAAAACCCTAAAAATGACCATTTTGCCCTTTTGATGATCTGATCAACTTTCTTGAGGAGTTATGGTCCAAACTTGATCAAATGGTTCATATGAGTCTATAATTTTTATCTAGATCAAAAATTATGAGGTTTGACTGTAAATTGGCCACAATTGACTTTTTCCCCAATACAGTTGATTTTTAGGTCAACTGTCCAATTGACTGGGCAAAAATTTTATTCAAGGCTTGACACTTGGTATGAGCAATCTTAGGAGTCCAACATGAAGCATGAAAGTCATATTTAGCATTGAAAGTCCAAAAATCCCTGTGCAAACTCAAACCCTAATTTCAGGTCAACAGTGCAAGGAGATGTCTTGAACTGAGCAAATCCTAATCTGGTCTTGAGTTCAAAGAGTCTTGTGAGGGGAAATCTTGATAAAATGAGAGGGAAAATTTTGGGGTACAACAAATGCGTACAAAGTGTTTTTGAATTTTAAAAATGTTTCAATTGAAAGTGTTGGTGTGAAAATGTTTTTTTTGTTGTGAGCAAGCAAGCAACTACAAGCGTCCAACCTACTCAAAAGGTCTATGTTCTTTTCCTCCTCCTTTAGATGTTGCTATCTTACCATTGATTGACAAGAAGCCCCATCGTTGGATGTGAAGGGACGGGCGTGGGTCATTTGTACAGTCATAGAAGGCAACCTATGGGACATTTTAGTAATTTTCGTATAAGGACTAGATCATTTACCGAAGGCAACATCTAGGAACATCGAGGGACAACGATCTTTTATCCAGGGTCTTTGCTAAAACGCCCATATTCGAGGGACTAGACTATTTTTGGAGGCAACAAAACGAGATTACCCTAGAGGTGCATGTGTGAATAATCTGTTTGATTGCATGCATTTAGTCTTGAATTTAGGGTTTTCTACTTGTTGGTTTTATCTTGTCATACACAGCCTAATTACTAGAATTTATGAAAGCAATAAATATGCAGAAAATAAATCCTACCCTATTACATCACTTTAAGGGATGGGGTATAAGTTCACAAATGGGGAGATAAAAGCAAATAAAACCTAATTTTACTTATTACAACCAAATTGAATGAAAATAAAAGCAAAAGGTCAAAAGAAAATCAAAATTTATGCTATCTGGTATGACACGGGCCGTGTCCTATGACACGGGCACTCATGTCAGCTCCTTGTAATGGTCCATGCACGTTTTTTTCCCTTTTTTACCAGCTAAGCTGACACGGGCCGTGTCCTATGATACGGCCACCCGTGTCATCCCCTAACATGCATTTTTGTTAACATATAGTTCTAGTATGTCTGACACGGGCCGTTTCCTATGACACGGGCACCCGTGTAAGCCCCTGACCTGCATTTTTGTTAGATTTTTTCAAACAGATGAGCTGACACGATCGTGTCGTGTGACACGGGCACCCGTGTCAGCCCTTGTCTTGGCTCTTTTTTACTGAGTTTTCTTTTTTTGATTTATCTTTTACATATCTTTTGAACACAAACAGAAAATGATGAATGAAAAAAGATATTACAGTTTGGAAAAAAAGTATACCTCTTGAAGCGAAACTTTAGAATATGTGCATATATCTCCGGATGCAAAGCGATGAATGACCGAGCTCCTCTTTGGTGCCACTCCAATCCTTTCTCTATGCGACAAAGTTCCAGAATCGCTCCAACCCAGTCAAAGGTGCAAAGTACTTTTTTTTTTGGTTTATGTTTGGAAGGTGATGATAAAGGTGTTACACAAGCTGTTCTTATGTTAGAACAATATTTATGTGATGTATATGAGGTGTTTGGGTAATTGGTTTAGGGGAAAGTTTACAAGGTTGTACAACAATGGGTTGAGGATTTTTCCATTTTGTGAGTGAAAACAAAGTTGAAGATGAGCAGAGTTTTATGAATGAGTTGGGTTTTATGAATGAGCAGAGTTTAACAAAAGTTTTGTTTTTTCTCTTCTCTTTTTTCCTCTCCCCAAAAATTACAATCCCCCCAATGTCTTATGAAATTGTCCCTTTTATAGATCCTTGACTGAGGTTTAGGAGGGAAACAAAATAAGTTATTTTGAACTGTTTTTTCCTACTGCTTTGATACTTTTTCCACACAATTTTCTTTTACCATTTTGGTGCAACTTTATGGCTGTTACGATGCAGGTTGGAGCAGACTGCATAGATCAGTTTTTGACTGGTTTTCTGGATAGATTTGGACTGTATAGGACAGCGTATGCAGGTTTTGTGACAGGTTTGTGGTGCAGCATATCATAAAGTTTTGTAGGACAACAATGGAGCAAGGTTTTGGAGTGTTGCGGCAATGTATAGAAGTAGCATATCATACTTTGCTCAGCAATAACTTGGACAACATAGTTTGCAGCATGAAATAAGTTTTGTTTGTGGAGAAATTTATGCAAATTGTAGAAAAGACAAAGCATTGGGGCAAGGTTTTGAGTCAAAGGACAAAGTCCAAACAATACAAAGTTTAGGATTTGTAAACTTGCAAAAATGCCACTTTGTAATGACTTGAATTATATGCAACATTTTGAACTATTTTGAATTGTAGTGAAAAGATGTCATGAAGCAATGAACTTAAATTAGAAAAATTTCCAAGTCTTGCAAAAGTTGGATTTTTGACTTTCTTGATATTTGATGATAAATTTCATATTTTGGATGTCTTGATGAAATATGATATTTGGGACTCAACTTTGGTCAAAAAGTTAAAGTTTGACTTTTTGGTGTACAATTGACTTTTCCCACCATTTGACCAAATTTGTCTATCAATCCACTTATCTCAAGAGATGAATTGAAATATGCAATTAGGTCAAAATGACACGCTCGGATCCTTGAGATCATGCTTCCAACCAATAAGCCAGGTATTAGGTCAAAAATCAAAGTTCGGTCATTTTCAGTTAAAACCCTAATTTTGCCCATTTTCCCTTTTGGTAATTTGAATGAATTTCTTGGAAAATTGTGATCCAAGACTTGAAACTTGACAAAAATAATCTTGAGGGTCCATAATGATCCATGAAAGTCATTTGAAACATTATAAATCCAACTGCCTTTGTATAAACTCAAACCCTAATTCGAGGCGTTAGTACTGAGGAGATTATTTGACCTAGTCGGTGCTTGCACAAACTTGAGTCATTGAATATATTTGTAAGAAATATCTTGAAAAATGAGAGGGAAAATTTTGGGGTACAACATACCGCAATACTGACCTTGCCTATTTCTATAATGCGCATGTTAACGTCGCCCACTAAAAAACACCAACAAACCAATATTTTCTAGAAGAACTACTGTGTTCTGATTCCTTCACGGGATACGTAGGCAAAAAGGTTGCGAGACCCTCACGAACACACTAATAAAAAACCATTTCATTCCCCTTAGAAAGTATAGTTATAGACAGACACACCCTTAGAAGCAAACAATCAAAATGGATCTCGTTGAGTATAATAGGTGTGAGGGGTGCTAATACCTTCCCCTTGAATAACCGACTTCCGTACCCTCTGTGTGGGGTGCTAATACCTTCCCCTTGAATAATCGACTTCCGTACCCTCTCTTTTGGTTGCAAGACCATATTATCCATCCTCTTGGGGTTTTCTTGATATTTCCCCTTCCTTCGGGATAAATAAAGTTCGGTGGAGGCTCTGTGTTTTTTGCCAGTCGCTTTAGCTGGCGACTCTACTAGGGACCCAATGTCAATCCTAGTTTTGTTTATTTGTTTCTTTGAGTGTTAATTTATTTACTTTATTTTCTTTACCTCTTTATTTCTTTATTGCTTTATTTTGTATATATTGCATTATACTTTTGCTACTCACAAATTATGGATGTTATGTATCTTTTGTGATGTTAGGGTGGGCGATTTCATTTGATAAGTCCTATACCCGGACTTGGGGTTACACTTAGGATTAGGACGGGCGGTATAGTCATGTTAACTTTAAGGGAGTAATCCCGAAGAAGGAGGCATGAAATCCCCCACTGAGTGGAGGTCCCCCTTGAATGTAGCATTATTTACCGAATAATCGAGAAGACATTGTTTCTTTTGACCTGGGAGCCAGAGAAGCTGAGAGCCGTAGAACCATTAACTATTCCTAGCCTTTTTAGGTGTAGTGCGGAGACTATGACGAAGTAATCCAGAAGTAGTTGTCATACGATGCTACACTCGAATGAGTTTTTCCTGCGAATATTACTAATTACCGAGTAATTGGGAAGTTGATAATATCCAAAGGAAGAGCGTAGACTCTAAGATTTACCTAGAACCTTGTTCAGCAAGTGTGATATGGTGGGAGAACTGACTTGATTGTTTTATGTTTTATCTCAAATTTTGCGGTTAGCAAGAGTTGGCACCGACTTTTCTTTTATCCAAAAGGAAAGGTGAAAAAGCACAGGAAAGACCTTTGAGATTGTTTCTTGAGTTCTGGGGGTAGATTATAAAAAGGGAAGGTATTAGCACCCTTTTCACCCATGGTTTTCCATGGGCTCTTAGTTACTTGCTAGATCACTTTCTTTTGTTTGAAATTGTGCTTTGTGTGGTTTTAAAAGTATTTTGTTTAAAGAGGCCATTGTTTAGGAAATCTTTGTAATGATTCTCGTTCGTAAGAATGAATACAAAGATATTGATCTTTTTGAAAATGTCTTCAATGTTTGTAAGATGTTTGGAAATGTGCGTGTTTGTTTTGAAAATAGCAAGGATATTGGTTTTTAAATAGAGCAAGTAACTAAAAGTAATCTACCTACTCAAATGTCTTTCTTGTTCATTTTTCTTTTCCTTAGATATTGTTGTCTTACCATTGATTTGGTAAGCAACCCTATCTTTGGATGTAAACGGGACGGGCGAGGGTCATCGTATAACCATGATTGGCAATGTTTCAAGGTATCTTAGCATTTTTGAGGGACTAAGACCATTTTGTAAGACAACTTTGAATAGCATCATCGATGGACTATGATCTTGTATTTGTTTGTTTTTGCTAAGACGCCTTACATATGTAATATGGCCATTTTGTATAAGGCAACCAAGTGGAGTAACCCTAGGGGTGCTTGTGTGCAAGTGTGTTATTTTCATGCTTTATTTTGTCTTGAATTAGGGTTTTCTATTTGATTGGTTTTATCTTGCCATACAAACCCTAATTACGAGCATGTTATGTAAAAGCGATAAATTGCGAAATTAAAAAATTACTACGCTATTACAACACTTGTGGGAGGGGGTATACAATTTATGAATGGGGATTGCATTAATATAAACATAATTAAGCCATTACAACCATATCGAATTTTAATAAATGTACAAAAACAAATGTAAATATAATGTACAAGAAGTGAAATGAATATAATGTACAAGTATGGATGGATAAAGAATGGATTTTTGTTTTGACTTAATTAACTTAAAATAAAAATAATTAACTAAATAAAATAAGAAAATTAAAATTAAGTTAGTAAAAGAAATTAGTTTAAAGAAACAAATTTCTAAATAAATAATAAGTATAAATCTAATCTAATTATTTAATTAATTTTTGGAAAAAGACATGAATTTTAATAAGAAAATGTTTTGATCTTTTAGTCTAAGAAAGGAAACAAATATGAATATATTTAATATGAGTAAATAATATATTTTTTTGAGATTTTTATTTATAAAAATAAATATTACAATAATATTAATAATAGTAACTAAAAGAAAGAAAAGAAAAAATAAAATAAATAAAATAAGCCAGGGGGTTAATAATTAGAAGGAGTGTTTGGAGAAAGAAAGAAAAGGAAATCTGTTTGGGCTTTCAGCCCAAACTTTTATGGCCAAGAATTAAAAAAAAGCCAGACTTTTAAGGGATGGGGGGAGGGGTGTAGCGAGCAAAAGGAGGTTCGGTTTAGTCATTGGGCCTGGTATGAGGGGCCTGGTTTTTTTGAACAAAACAACCAGGTTAATGAGACACGGTCTCATTTGGCCAAATCATTTCTCTCTCTCACTTCTATGATTCTCTCTATGGTTCCTTCGCCGGAGACGAAACATAAGTCGCGCCGGAAATCACCTCACGGCGGTGACGGCAGCGGCTAGGTTCAAAACTTTAATTTTTTTTATATCAATCTCTTCCTCTCTTTCTTATAATCACTAATTTGGTATTTGATTTTGCAGAAAACGCGTGATTTGGCCTAGATCTAAAAGGGAAGGACCGGAACCCTAGGGGTTCCGATTTGCTTCTTCTACATGATTTGTGAGATCTTTCCTCTCTATCTCTTTGCTAATTCTAAAGGGTTAGGCTTCTTTTTGAAGATGATGATAAAAATAAGCTTAGGGTTTTGCATGTTTCTGTTTGTTGCGAATTTGCTTCTGTTTTAATGTTGGTGATGATGTTTTGGACATTTTAATGATTGTTGAGGGTTTTGGTTCTGTATGTTTTCTTTTTAAAACTGAAAAGGAAGATCGTGTTACAAATTTTATGTCCCTATGTTCTATTTGGTTTTTAATTGGCCCTAAACTGTATGTTTTGAACAAGAAAAAGTTTCAAAAAGTTTTGTATATTGAAACAGTTTGAGAAATTACCTCTTTGCTGTGTTTTGGTATCCTGTGGCTTGTTGACAGTAAACTTTGAGGGATGAGAACAATGGCTGGACTTTTTCTTTCGGTGTATTCTTCTTGTTGGCCCAAAAACTTCTCCTTGCACAATATTGTTGCCTTGTTTTTTATATTGGTTGATTTTGTGATAGATAAAATACTACTGGCTTTGTTGCTTGTACTGTTTTTTTTATAAATCAATTTGCCAGTTGACTTTGCTTGTTGGTTGTGCTATTCATTTATGGTGGATGTTGACTTTTGTTGGTTGTACTGTGATGGCTTTGTACCTGCTATGTTTTAACAACTCAAGTTGTTGTCCTTTGGTTGGCTGACTATTGCGTTCCCTTTTATAGTTTTCTGTACTTGTTTATACTTTTCTGACTTTGCTGGATGCTTTTGCTGTATTTTTGTATTAACTGCTTGTGGAATTTGGCTATGAACCAAACAAAATTGTTTTGAGATTTGTAGTGAAATACTCTAGGTCTATGACATGACTTTGCAAATTTGAGGCTTTTTTTATTGTTGGTCTGATATTTTCTGATTTGAAACAACATGAGGCTTTTGCTTTCTGATTTCCTCTTTACCTTTTGTGAACCAAATACTTGAGATTTGCAAAAGATTACTTCTTAGCCAATGATGTAGTTATGTCTTTGTGAAATATGTATGAGGCTTGATTTTCTGTTTTCCCTTGCTTGTGAACCAAGTTTTTGTGATTTGCAAACATACCTTTAGGCCAATGATAGGACACTGTTTTGAGGCCTCTATTGGGCTTGAATTTCTTGATTTGAATTTAGCTAATGGGATGGGAATATGGTTGGAATTCTTTTGAATTTATTATGGGCCAAGTTTTGTTTTGCAATGATAATGGGCCCATGATAGAACTTGACATGGTTTGAGGCCTTAGAATCCAAAACCTTCTCTTCTGAAGTCTTGATACTTTGTAGATTTTTTGCACAAGTTTTTTTTAAGCAATTTGCAACATTGTTTTGTTTGCTGCCCTGTTATGCAGTTTGTTGCAGCTTGCCCTTCTTGTAGTTTGTGGCAGCTTGCCCTGCTTGTAGTTTGTGGAAGCTTGCCCTGCTTGCCTGCCCTGTTATGCATTTTGTTGCTGCTGGCCTTGCTGGGAAGCTTTTGCTGCAGCATTGCTTTGCTTGTAATGCAGTTTGTTGCTGCTGGCCTTGCTGGGCAGCTTGTGCTGCAGCATTGCTTTGCTTGTTTGTGAACCAAACTTATACTTTGTGATTTGCAAACTAGGAATTCTTAGGCCAATGATTAAACAAGAATTGTATGAGGCCTTAGAACATAAAACCCTTCTTTTCTGATTCAACAGAAACCACCCTGATGATGAATTTAGGATTACTTTGTATATTTTTGTTCATTTCTGGACGTTTGAATTACTAACAAACTTCTCCCTTTCTTTTTCATAAACATGAGGCATGGATGGCAAACAAAGATTGGAGGGGTTGCTTGAGGATGAAGACTTTGAAGAAATAGAATTTCTCTCTTCTTTTTTTCATAAACAGATCTTTGTAATTTATTGCATTGGTAGACAAGACATTTCTTTTGTAAAATTCAAACTTGTAATGTAATGAATACAATACTTCTGAATAAATTTGTGAAAATATTGTATCAATTTCAACTTTGAACTTTGGAATTCTTATTTGGATGTTTTGAGTAAAATACCTTGTTTTAGGTAACTTGTATTTCAAGCAATCACCAAAGATGATCAAGCAAAACAAAACACTTTGTACCCCAATCAAACGTCTAAAACAAAATGAATGTTTAAGAATTTTAATTCCACTTGATTAACTTAACTTCAAGTACTTATGATCAAAAAGTCTTAATCTTCAATTCTTGTTCAATAGCTAACTGGTAATCATAATAAATTCGCATGTCACTCTTGATTCCAACAGGACTTCATTGTCTATCAAATATGTTTCAAGAACATTAGTCAGTCTTGTAAAATTAACAAACTTCAGCAATTTGTCTTTAAGAATATTGGAGATTTTTAAGACTCAATTATCTCTGAGAAAATCCTAAACCCTAATTATTGATTTGCTGCCTAGGAAGAGAACCTGTCTAGTCGACCTTTGAGCCAATTGAGTGTACGAGAACCCTAGGGTAAACATCTTTCATGAAAAATTGGAAGGCAAATTTTGGGGTACAACAGCTGCCCCTGTTCAATCTTCTTAAACTTGAAAGAGCGAGATTGGCATGCTCGTCGTTCGTAGCTTGAAAGTGGAAGATGATTGAACACTAAAGTGCCCAAAAATTTGCACTTGCTGGTATACGAAGTGATGCCTTGAATCTATTATATCAGGAATGGGCTTAAAGATTCCATTGAATGAACAGAGGGATAACTGTCAGAGATTGGCTTACAGATGCCATCGTAGGGTGACTTGCTAACAGAAAATGGACTAAGTCCAGCCTTGATTTCAACCGGGAATGAATCAGAATAATTATTGGGAGGTTTGCATGAACCAAAAGGGGTCTCAAATAAGCAACAGAATAATATTCGAAACTGAATTGTATTTGACTCGCATCTGAGATATGTACTGAATAAGAGCCAGAATGAAGTCAGTATCTGGATCATGTCTGGACTGTATCTGAAAGTTGAATATGAATATGTATCAAGATGGCATCCGCATCTGGTGCGTATATGAACTATATCTGTAATCTGAATCTGAATAAGTATCAGAATGGCGTCCACGTCTGGAGCGTATCTGAACTGTATCTGAAAGTTGAATCTGAATAAGTATCAGAATGGCGTACGCGCCTGGAGCATATCTGAACTGTATCTGAATTTGAAATCTGAATGAGTATCAGGATGACATTCGTGTCTGGAGCGTATCTGAACTGTATCTGAATTTGAAATCTGAATGAGTATCAGGATGGTATCCGTATCTGGAGCATATCCGAACTGTATCTGAAAATTGAATATGAATAAGTATCAGAATGGCGTCCGCGTCTAGAGCGTATCTGAACTATATCAGAATTTGAAATCTGAATGAGTATTAGGATATCGTCCGTGTCTGGAGCGTATCCAAACTATATCTGAAAGTTGAATCTGAATAAGTATCAGAATGGCGTCCGTGTCTGGAGCGTATCTGATCTATATCTGAATTTGAAATCTGAATAAGTATTAGGATGTCATCCGTATCTGGAGCGTATCTGGAGCGTATCTGAACTGTATCTGAATTTGAAATTTGAATGAGTATCAGGATGGCATTCGTATCTGGAGTGTATCTGAACTGTATCTGAAAGTTGAACATGGTTAATGGTAGCTGTTAATCTTATCCTAAAAAGGGTAAAATGTTAGCTAAGATGCCAAGTCATGAAATGTATGCATAATGGGATTATGTTGTATGCATTCGTGTTTATCAATGTTCATGATATATGGATGTGATGTATGCGTATGTGAGCCGATTTGCTGCACTACTGTTAGATTGGGGAAAATAAATCCATGGTTGCTGTTGTACCCCAAAATTTGCCCTCCCATATTCTTCAAAATTTGCCAAGTCAAAGCTTCAAAATCTCCCCAAGGGTTGCACAGTTCAAGGGCCTCCTAACAGTCAAAAATTAGGGTTTTGGTTCTGACAAAGAAAATGAAGTTTCCAAGGGTCCAATCAAGTCCCATATGCCTATAACCATGGTCAAGCATCCTCATACCAAGTTTCAAGACTTACAGCACAAAATTGCACAGTCAAAAACCCTAATTGCACTACAGTCAACTGTAGGGGCAAAATGGTCATTTGACAGTCAAAAGTTCAAATTTTTGGTCAACATCTCATTTTGAAGCCACAAACATCATTTGATCAATTCTTGATCATGATTCTCAAAGCATGGCTCAAAAAGTCTTAAGATGCAAAAGTTTCCATATTTGGACAGTTGAAAAAGTCAACTGTAACTTGACCAAGGCATAACTTCCACATGGATTATCAGAAAAAATTCCATCCAAAGCTCATTTTGAAGAGAAAGACATTTCCTACAACTCTTCTTCACACTTCAAGTCCAAGAAATGCTCTCACAAAAAGTTATCAATTTCAACATTATAGGTCATTTTCAAAAGTCAACAAAAAGGGACTTTAAGTCAAAGGCCATAACTTGAGATTGGTAAATCCAAATGACATGGGACCAAAGAAATTGGTTAGAGGACTTCAAGACCTTTCCAAAATGTCCAATAACATGATCAAAGCATAAAAATTGAGCAAGATATGCCTTGTGGAAGTTGGGAAATTTTTGGATATTTTGAAAAGTCAACTTTGCTTCAAATGTCTTAAAAATGCTAATGGGCCACATTTTCTTCCAAGAATCATCATCCAAAGCATGTGCACGACCATTTGGCCCAAAGGGAAGTTTTTCATCATTTTTATTTATTTATTTGAATTTTTAATTGCTAATGATTCATTTAATTAAAATAAATATGTGGAAAATACCAAACCTAAGTTTTTAAATCTTTTTATGCATGGAATACACTCAATATTTCGTGCATGATCAGATTTGGAAAGAATCATGGTAATTGGATATGATTTGAAGCAAATATGCATGAAAAAGATTGGAAAATATATGCCATGAAAATCAATATCCATTCCATCAATGCAAAAGGTTTTTTGATCCAATTTTGAACCCTAATCGTTCACACATATATACTCATGCAAACCTTAATGTTCAGGACCTCGAAGCTGCGCAGAAACACCCTAAGCAAGTTTGTATTTTTTGGCTAAAATTTCAAAACTGAAAACAGGATTCTAAGAGGTTTCAAGGCGAAATAATCATTCTATCACCTTCCTGAGACATCAAGGGAAGTTCCTGGATCAAAATCATAGCTCGAAACATCAAGAATTGGTAATTATAAGTCAGATTGTGTCACTTTTTTTGCATACTCGCATCTGATCATTCATGCCATAATTTTCAAATCTAATGCTTGTTTTGTATTGCTCTTGTCATTCTGAAGCTAACCCAGTTGTTTGATTGAGTTTTCCTCATCCATACGCGATTTCACCATTGATGCTAACTAGGGTTCTTCAAGCTTTGAATTGGGTATTTTCATATACTGTAAAATTGGGACTTCCCAATACCATGATCAAAATCAGGACACTTGGACGAATCGATTGCCATAGTCGCGCCTAATTTCTGATCCAAGACGAGCTATTCGCTATTCTTGAGAATGGCATATTTTGGGGGGGTTCAAAACCCCCGCTAATTCTTTTTATTTTTTCAGATACAGCAAGCCAACGAAGAAGAAAGCTATGTGGCACCACCTGATTGAGTAATTTGAATTTTCGCGCTAAAGTCCCACTAACTCTTGTTTTTCCATTATATTAATTATTTGCCATTATATAATCAAAGCGCGTCAAGAGCTCCAGTGGCAAGGCTTGTGTATGGTAACCTCTGGGACCTGGGTTCGAATCCCAGGTCCCCCATCCCTTTCCATATTATTTTTCTAATCACGCTTGTGTGTAGTTCGCTTCCAGGGTTCTACCATGCAACTCACAATCCAGGCATGCCACGCATCTCATGATGGCAATCTAAAGGTGGAGATTTGAGGAACATCCTAGGCGTCAGTCAACGCGCGCACACGCTTCCCAGAAAGGTCAAAAGGGCCTTGAAACAGATGGGCCTAATTGCTAAACAATAACCTCCAATTGGGGACAGAACCCCCATGGTTTGCTTCTTTTATTCCTTTTTATATTTTTCTATTTTGTTTGTTTTAATTAATTTCTCTTTAATTCTTTAAACCAATTTATTTTCATAAAAATATAAAAATAACAAAAAATCAGAAAAGTCATAAAAAATCAAAAAATATATTTTATGTTAATATTTTGTAAATAAAAATCATTAATTAATTTAGTTTTATTTTTAAACTTAATATTTTTCAATAAACTTAAAAATTGGTAGAATTAGGGTTTCAAGCATTTTCTTATCTTTTTTTTCCTTTTTTTCACCATATTAATTATTAATTCTTAATTATTTATTTTTATAAATCAAATTGCATTAATTAATTAGATTTAATTTTAGGTAATTTTCATATTTTCTTAATAAATTAAAAGATAGCTAGAATTAGGTTTAAATTTCATTTAATTCACATAAAAAACCATAAATACAAAAAACCCTCAAAAAATAATTTCTTTTCATTTTAATTTAATTCATTTAATAATAATAATTTAATTTCATAAAAAGGGTCCAACGCCCTTGCTTTCGATTTAATTCTCTTCGCATTTTTATTCCTTCTTTTAAATATTAATGCAATTCTCCCAAAGCCGTGTAAATATTTATCTTTCGCACTTTACTTTATTTCTTTATTTTATGTCAAATCGGGTCCTGAATTAAATTTGGCGATGTGGACCCGCGCCCTTGTAATAGTTTAGGAACTTTATATTCCTCACAATTTTTTAACTGTTAATAATGGCATGCAAGAATGAATGACAGAATAAAAACAAAAGCGTAGATCACCCATGACATGACAAAAGACAAAATATCTGAAAACGACACACAAATCACACACCACCCCTAGGGTACGCCTCACTGTTGCCTTGCCTCGAAAGGTGATCGTCGAGTAGAGGATGTCTTAGTAAGTCCTCATGATCCGGCTGGCATGAGGGTAGCTTCTAAGGTGTCTTCCTATTGCTCCGGTGATCACCATGTCCCGAACCTCGAATTGACCCGAACACCTCCAACGGTGGTGCTACGTACCTCTCAATGGTGGGATGGCACTACTTTAAAGGACATTTACACAGACGAATTCCTTAGGGTAGGTAGACGACTCTAGATACTTTCTCTAATTTCAAAAACAAATCAAAAATACTTTTCACACCGACACCTTTTTAAAAAAAGCTTTCGAAAGCAATCTTTCAACACTCTTGAGGACCGATACAAGAGTCGAACTGGAATTTTCAAAGAAACTTTTTTAAAACCCACAGTTGAAAAGCAAACAAACCATTTTTGAAAACACAAATGAGCAAGTATCTAAGAGCCCATGGATAACCATGGATAGAAAGGGTGCTAACACCTTCCCTTTCTATAATCTACCTCCCGAACCGAGAGCAATCTCTTTAAGGAATTTTTCTGTGCTTTTGTCCTTTCCATTTGGAGAAAATAAAAGACGGTGGCGACTCTTGCTTCCGCGACATTTCGCGAACCAGCGTTAAACAGTCAGTTCCAGATCCACCGATCACAGAACTGGCGAATCTGCTGGGGACATCTTTATAAAGTGAGGTGTACCTTAGGGTTAGCTCATAACTGTGTTTTCAATTGTATTGCTTTGCTTGCTTTAAATTGTGGGACTGTCCTGGGAGTTCTATAGATCCTAACCCGGATCTGGGGATATCTTCTTAGAAAGTAGCAACAAGGCTGTGAGGGAACTGTGCGGGGTATACCGACATGGTTGAAACAGTCTGCTACGTTGATGTGGCACTTTGGTGTGTACCGGTAACCCTTGAGTTCAGTCAAGGAGAGTACGGGGCCTCCGCGTGGTGTCGTGAAGCATCAACAGACCTTAGGAACCTTAATTGAACTATCTTGGCCTCTTTAGGGTAGTGAGATAACTGACTTTGGTGCAGTCCGAGGTTGGTTGATACTCGATACTACACTCAATTGAGGGTTGCTTTCCTGGAATATTTCGGTCGCCAGTTCAGTGGCTAAATCGAAACGATGAACAATGAAAGCAATCCCGTGATATTGGGACCCTTAGAACCCGGTTACTTTTAATAGGACAGGTTGAGCCCACCAACTTCAAGAGGGTAATACCTAGACCCCATGCTGGCCTAAACTCTAAGGGCTTCTCTTGTGTGACTTGTGTGCCTTCGTACTTGACTATTTGCATGCTTGTTGTCTGACACTTGAGCTTCGTGCAGGTTTTGTTTGTAGTCCTTAATTAGGACTCATAACAGGGTTTACTAAGTCTTGCAGGTTTTGTTTATAGTCCTTAATTGGGACTCATAACAGAGTTTACCAAATTTCTTGCAGGTTTTGGTTTGTAGTCCTTAATTAGGACTCATAACAGGGTTTACCTACATTACCCCATGCATAGCATGACATCATACCATTGCATACATCCTGCATAAAAAACTAATCCATTTCAAGGATCTCAAGGGCTTGTGATGCAGGTCATGATAAATCAAACATCTAGCAAGGGGCAAAGAGGATTTATTTTCCTCTAGCCAAGGCTGTCAGAGGCTATGACCCACTCGATATGGTGAGCTCTGACTCTTGAAGAAGGTTCCCCTAACCAAGGTTGTTTGGAAACCAAAACTAGACATGATGACTAAAGTCAGGGGCTATGACCCACTGGATATGGTGAGCCTTTGACCCTTTGAAGAAGGACTCTCAACAATCGGAAGTTCCTTCAATCAAGCTACAAATTCAAATGCTAACAATTTTCTTGTTTACCCCGCGAGATCCTTGAAAACATTACATGCATGTCATACACATCATTACATTGCAGGTACCCTTGTTGCAGGTCACTTACCTTCTCCACTATTTATTTCAGCAATGGCTTGCCAACCAGATAACCAGGACCTTCTTGCTCAAGAGACTCGGTTCGAGGAAATCCTCCTGAACCTATCCAAGGGGCAGGAGGAGCTAAGGACACTTCTCATGGGGACGTTGGTCAGGAACAATACTGAGGACGAACGGCTGAAACGCCTGCAAGCTGAGATGGATGCAATGAAAGCCCAAATGCTGGGGCAGGTGACTATCATTCAAGGCTTAGCTCAAAGACAAGAAGAGCTCGGAGTTCTCGTCAACCAACTGCTTCAGGGTAACCGACTGGGGCAAACGTCTAAGGGTAAAAAGCCAGTCATCGTTCAACCACCTTTGAGACAAGGAGATAAGTGGAGAGCTCCTCAAATGGCTCCAGTGTCACAAATTCAGCATCAACCTCACCGGCTTCAGCCAGACAAGTCCAGGAGGAAATTCACCCCGCTCAACATGTCGCTATTTCAAGCTTTACAACGCCTGTTGAGATTGAATTTGATCACATTAAGGGCTCATCCCCAGAACCCCAACACAGCACATCCTACTTATGATCCCAATAAAAGGTGTGTCTACCACTCTGCCAGTCCAGGACATGATACCAATGAGTGTTGGGCCCTTAAAAACAAGATCCAGGACTTAATTGATGAAGGAGCATTGGAATTCACACAAGATGGTCAGGCTGAGTTTTTCTACCATCCCTCCAAGGCTCACCATTTGAAATAACAAGCCCTGAGATGAAAAGACTTTTGTTCATTAGAATCTTTCAAGTTGTAATCTTCTTTTGATTGTTCAAACATTCCATTCATATCAAACGTTGTTATTCCATTAATGCATTGCATATGTCTGTTTTGAAGCAATATATTCGTATTCACTACATGCAAATTATTTTCATATTTTTTCTGATGATCAACTCTCATTAATTCTAACCCTCTTGAGGGAGGATGACAAAAACGATACCGCGATCTTGACAGTATGCTTTTGAAACGACCCCGCTGATGAGGTACAGGCATTGTTTCAATCCCTAAACACTGGAGTTATAAGGAAGATAATCCCTCGTTAACCCCTCTGAGCCAAAGAAGTAGGAGTTTTTCTTTTCGAAAATTAAAACCCTTTATCATAACCTGGGGCAGGGTAGTTCTCCCAGTTGATCCGAGTGCATAACAAATCGCACCGAAGAAGTCCTTACAAAAAAGGAGAAGACAGTGATGGTTCTGAATAATCATAAGGATAGGCAGTCATTATGTCTCAAAAATAAAAACCCAATAAGTCAAAACCTACGAAGGTGACTTACGAAACTGGGGCATCCCGCTGACTGTAATTCCAAAAAGGAAACAGCTCAGGCAAAAATTAGGGACAACAAAATCAAGAAAGAAAAAGAGGTCATAAAAAACCCTCGACAAAAAAAGGATGGAAATGACTGCCTATTCAAAATAAACTGTCAATATCCGAACCATCACTGGAGCATCAAAGCAAAGACCCAAACAAGGTCTAACGTATGATCAACTGAGTTTAGGTTTGGAGAACATCACGAAGAGCGGGTGGGTACAAATAATTTGAGCCTTTATCCTTTGTTTCTTAAACCATGAACCAGGCCACGTTATAACCCTTAAAAGTCCTAGCTGAAGCATGGGTTAGTTCGAAAGCACACTGTTACGAAAGGTATCCTGACTCCTTAAGGCTCACGGTAAAATACGGAGTTGACATCAAGTTTTACAAACATTCACTTGTTTTATGAAAAAGAATACATTTTCAAAATATTCAAGACAGACATAAGCTTTGCATTTTTAACATAACTTTGTTTGCATATGACTTTTTGTTTGAACAGCAGGGAAATTCGCACGATGAATACCTAATGAACAGAAGCACTTCCAATCAAGGGGCAGACCTGATCATGGTCTATTATCTGGGGAAGTCCAATCAAGATTCGGAGAATCTCTCAAAGGCCAATTAGCCTGGGGCAAATCTCTGCCTGAATCACTTTGGGCATTCCAACAACGAATCTTGCCTGATCAAACACCTTCTGGTGGCGTGACAAAATACTTCTAACAGGGGCAATTCCCTACATTCTGAAAGCAAAGACGTAGTCGAAAAAAAAAAACTACGCATGATAAAGACCCGCTAGGCTGACATGCCTAGGAAAAAGTTAGGGCTTCCCGGCGAACCAAAAGGGTTCAGGCAAAATGAAGGGATGAAATGAAAAAAAATCTGTACACCCGGCAAGTCGAAAACCTGAAAAGGCGGCTTGGGCAAAAATGGGTATCCCGGTGGACTGAAAACCCGAAAAGGCGGTCTAGGCAAAAGTTAGGGATCAAAAGCGTACGACTATGTCCCGGCATCTTGTCACCTGCCTACCAGAAGGAGGTTTGTCCATCAACAGCTATCAACACCCCACAGGTGCCTTCTCCCATAGAAACAGGGGCAATAAGGAGTTGTCCAAGCAATCTAATGGCTCTGTCCACCAAGATACTAAGATAGGTTCAGCTGAAGAACACAACCAGATATCTTAATTCCCCAGAGAGTGAGCCAGCAAGTCAGTTCACTCTCCCCAAGCAAAGCTACAGTCAACCTTAGGGAAGTTGGGTATCCCCCAGCAGATCTCAACATTCCCCAGCACATCGTACAGACATTCTTACAAGCATCCCCGGCAGTCTTGGCCTAAAGATTGTTCCCCGGCGGTACATCAAACATTCAGTGGAGCTACTTCCCCAGCATATCAAATAAACTCCCCCAGGAGAGTCCAATCTAGTTCCCAAGGAAAGTTGGAATCCATCTCCCCAAGCAGTAAGCTTATCCCCAGTAGATTCTGGAAGCTTATCCTCGCAGAGCACGAACGCGTCCCCCGGCTTTATTCAAAGAGTTATTTCCTGACCAAGATATAACTGGGTTATCCTCAGCCAAAAGCCACGGAAAGATCGTTCTCGGCAAAGCCTTCTTATCCCCAGCGAAGTCTATTAACACTTCCAACACAACAATGGTATCCCCAACAAATTACCATCAACATCTCAACAAAGTATCTCTCTCCCCACAGAGTATCGCTCCCCAGCAAGATCGCTAAAATACTTTTCTCCCCACAGAGTAATCCATTCGCCAAGTTCATTCCCCAACGGAGTCATCTTCTCCTACCGGTGTTCTTGCAACTATCGTCCCCAGCGGAGACAAAAATCTATTCTTCAATATCAGCCCAGGAGTGACTTCCCGGCACCCGTCAAGGATTTATTTTCCTAAGACGAAAACATACATTCATAAACATCGCACTTCCATACATCACAGCATGCATATACGCATCTTATCTTATAAATCTCATTTATGTTGAGAACATCATTGCTTGATCCATATCATGCATTTCATATGACTGACCTTTACCTTTCAGGAAAGATCCAGTTAAGTTCTCAGCTATGTCCAAGGCTTTCTCTGGTTCAGTCAGATCGACCCTAAGATCTCCCTGTTTCTTATCCAGTTGAAGATTTCAAGACCTAGACCGGTTCAGTTAAATCGACCCTAAGATTTTTCTGTTTCTTATCCAGTCCAAGGCCTTCTCTGGTTCAGTCAGATCGACCCTAAGATCTCCCTGTTTCTTATCCAGTTGAAGATTTCAAGACCTAGACCGGTTCAGTTAAATCGACCCTAAGATTTTTCTGTTTCTTATCTAGTCCAAGGCCTTCTCTGGTTCAGTCAGATCGACCCTAAGATCTCCTTGTTTCTTACCCAGTGGAAGATTTAAAGACCTAGACCGGTTCAGTTAAATCGACCCTAAGATTTTCCTGTTTCTTATCCAGTCAAAGGCCTTCTCTAGTACAGCTAAATCGACCCCTAACAGATTTTCCTGATGAAGACTCAGTAGAAGATATCTGTTGTACCCCAAAATTTGCCCTCCCATATTCTTCAAGAAATTGCCAAGTCAAGCTGCAAAATTCCCCAAGGGTTGCACAGTGCAAAGGTCTCCTATACAGTCAAAACTAGGGTTTGTATTCTGATCAAGAAAATAAAGTTTTCAAAGGCCCAATCAAGTCTCACATGCCTACAAATATGGTCAAGCATCCTCATATCAAGTTGCAAGGTATTCAGCTCAAAATTGCACAGTCAAAACCCTAAATCGCACTACAGTCAACTGTAGGGGCAAAATGGTCATTTGACAGTCAAAAGTTCAAATTTTTGGTCAACATATCATTTTGAAGCCACAAACATCATTTTATCAATACTTGATCATGATTCTCAAAATTTGGCTCAGAAATCATCAAAGATGCAAAAGTTTCCTTATTTGGACAGTTGAAAAAGTCAACTGAAATTGACCAGGGCATAACTTTCACATGGATTATCAGAAAAATTCCATCCAAAGCTCATTTTGAATAGAAAGACATTTCCTACAACTCATCTTCATACTTCAAGTCCAAGAAATGCTCTCACAAAAAGTTATCAATTTCAACATTATAGGTCATTTTCAAAAGTCAACAAAAAGGGACTTTAAGTCAAAGGCCATAACTTGCGATTGGTAAATCAAAATGACATGGGACCAAAGGCATTGGTTAGAGGACCCAAAGACCTTTCCAAAATGTCCAAGAACATGAGAAAAGCTTAAAAATTGAGCAAGTTATGCCTTGTGGAAGTTGGGAAATGTTTGGATATTTTGAAAAGTCAACATTACTTCAAATGACCTAAAATTGCTAATGGGCCCATTTTTCTTCCATGATTCATCATTCTAAGAATATGCACGACTACTTGGACCAAAGGGAAGTCTTATTTCATTTTTTATTTATTTATTTGGATTTTTATTAATAATAATTCATTTAAATTAAAATAAATACATGAAAAATGCTAACCTAAGTTTTTTCAATCTTTTTGTGCACATTATATCATCAATATTTCGTGCATATGCAAATTAGGAAAGATTTGGATTGATTGGCATGATTGAGAACAAAGAACACTTGGAAAAGATTGAAAAAAGATCCTTAACGAATCAAATCTTCAATTCATGAATATAAGAGATTTGGATCAATATTGTTGACCTAATGCACTCAGTACATAAGCATGATCACAACCCTAATCATAGGAGAGGCGCAGCTGCTCAGAATACACCATTGCAAACTTGAATTTTTTCTCTAAGAACTTAAATCTGAAAAGCACTTTTTAGGTGGATTCAAGGCACAATTCTTGTCCCATTGGCTTGCCAAGGTTGCCCTGAACACATTCCAATCACAAACATCCATCAACACGCCGAGAATTGGTAAAACGAACATGAACTGTAAAGAGAAAAACTCATAATCGTGCATCATGATTTAAGCATTTTTACAGCATTTTATTCATAGATTCATGTTCCTTGTGAAGTTTTGAAGCTAACCATATGCTTTAATTGGATTATCATGCTGCATACGCGATTTTGCCATGTTTATTTTCTAGGGTTTGCAGGATGTAAATTTGGGGGATTCTCAGACGAGGAAAATTGGGACTCCAAACCACCACCATTAGATTCAGCACGTTCAGACGAAGAAGATAGGACCATCGCGCCCAATTTATGAACCCTATAGCGCTATTCGCTATTTTCCCATAGCCGGCCTAATAGAACGCACGAAAAACCGTTGCTCTTGTTTTTTTGTTTCAGGCACGCGAAGAAGACGATGTGTTGGCAAGAAGTAATTGGTTTCTTTTAAATTTCGCGCTAAAACATTATCCATATGCGTTGTTTATTTTATATTATTTGTTTGATGTTTAATGTTAACGCACATAAGTTGGTTCAGCTGGCAAGGGATGGTGATTGCAACGCCCAAGACCTGGGTTCGAACCCCAGGTCTCATGCTTTCTCAATAATATTTTTCCAATCATCTTCCCATGCAGTACTAACGTTCAAGGCGCATCATACACCTTCTTAATCAACCAGCCACGCGTCTCAGGGAATCAGATCAAAGGCCTAGATCTGAAGCACACCATGAGCATAGGTCAACATTGCTGTACGCTACTCAAAAAAGTCAATGGACCTGAAGCTTGTTGGGCCAAATTACTTAATCAAAACCTCCTATTTGGGACTTCCACCCCCCCTGGTTTGCAATTTTCCATATTTTTCTTATATTTTATTTTTAAATATTGTATTATTTTCTTTATTATTTTGACTTAATTAATTATTTTTATAAACATAAAAAAATACAATAAAAATCAGAAAGGAGTAAAATACCATAAATAATTTTTATTTCTAATATTTTCATAAATAAATTCACATGTAATTATTTAGTTTTAATTAGGTTGCAATATTAATTCTTTTCATAAAAAATCCAAAAAATGTAGAAATAGGTTTAATAATTGTTTTATTCCTTTTAATTTTTTCTTTTTTCACAATAAATATTATTTATCTTATTTATTTTTATAATTAAATGTGCATGAAAATAACTTAGGATTAATTTAGGTTAAAACTTCAATATTTTTCTTAAATAACTTAAAAATAATTAGAATTAGGTTTAACATTTTATTTTAATTTCAAATTAATTCTTTTTTCTCATTAACTTCCTAAAACCTCAAAAAATAAATTTCTTTTCTTAATTTTAATTCCTCATTAATTTTAATTTCGCAAAAGGGTCCAACGCCCACGTTCTTAATTTCTTATTTCTTCGCATATTTACTTTATGTCATGTAAATAATATGTATCTCTCCCAAAGCCTTGTAATACTTACTTCTCGCACTTTTAATTCTTTTACTTTATTTATTTTCCGTCAAATCGGGTCCTGGTTAATTTTGGTGATGTGGACCCGCGCCATTTGTAATAGCTTTAGATTTATTTTTCCTCGCAACTTTTAACTGTTAAACAAAGCATGCAAGAATGAATGGTCTTAAATAAAATCAAGCGTAGAACACCAATAATATGACAAGACAAATATAAATGAAAACGACACACGAATCGCACACACCACCCCTAGGGTACGCCTCACTGTTGCCTTGCCTCGAAAGGTGATCGTCGAGTAGAGGATGTCTTAGTAAGTCCTCATGATCCGAGAACCTGGCATGAGGGTAGCTTCTAAGGTGTCTTCCCATTGCTCTGGTGATCACCATGTCCCGAACCTCGAATTGACCCGAACACCTCCAACGGTGGTGCTACCTACCTCTCAATGGTGGGATGGCACTACTTTAAAGGACATTTACACAGACGAATTCCTTAGGGTAGGTAGACGACTCTAGATACTTGCTCTAAATTTCAAAACAAATTCAAAAATACTTTTCACACCAACACATTTTCAAAAAAGCTTTCGAAAGCAATTTTTCAAACACTCTTGAGGACCGATACAAGAGTCGAACTGAAATTTTCAAAGAAACTTTTTTAAACCCACAGTTGAAAAGCAAACAAACATTTTTGAAAACACAAATGAGCAAGTATCTAAGAGCCCATGGATAACCATGGATAGAAAGGGTGCTAACACCTTCCCTTTCTATAATCTACCTCCCGAACCGAGAGCAATCTCTTTAAGGAATTTTTCTGTGCTTTTGTCCTTTCCATTTGGAGAAAATAAAAGACGGTTGCGACTCTTGCTTCCGCGACATTTCGCGAACCAGCTTTAAACAGTCAGTTCCAGATCCACCGATCACAGAATTGGAGACTCTGCTGGGGAGAAATTATAAAAGTGAGGTGTACCTTAGGGCTAGTTCATAACTATGTTTTCAATTGTTTTCCTTGTGTGCTTTAAATTGTGGGTTGCTTGGGAGTTCTATAGATCCTAACCCGGATCTGGGGATACCTTTCTTAGAAAGTAGCAACAAGGCTGTGAGGGAACTGTGCGGGGTATACCGACATGGTTGAAATAGTCTGCTACGTTGATGTGGCACTTTGGTGTGTACCGGTAACCCTTGAGTTCAGTCAAGGAGAGTACGGGGCCTCCGCGTGGTGTCATGAAGCATCAACAGACCTTAGGAACCTTAATTGAACTATCTTGGCCTCTTTAGGGTAGTGAGATAACTGACTTTGGTGCAGTCCGAGGTTGGTTGATACTCGATACTACGCTCAATTGAGGGTTGCTTTCCTGGAATATTTCGGTCGCCAGTTCAGTGGCTAAATCGAGACGATGAACAATGAAAGCAATCCCGTGATATTGGGAACCTTAGAACCCGGTTACTTTGATTAGGACAGGTTGAACCCACCAACTTCAAGAGGGTACTACCCAGACCCCATGCTGGCCTTAAACCTTAAGGGCTTGTCTTGTGTGCCTTGTGTGCCTTACATGTTTGCCTTTGTAAATATCTGTGGTGTGTTTAATCATAGCATCATGACATCATCCAGCATCATATGCATTGACTGACTATTTCAGGGGTTCGAATTTTCATCTTTGTTACTGTTTTGTAGGACATGGAAACCGTTCGTAGAAAGACAATTCAAATCAGTCTTGTAAGGATCCCTCCTCAGCTTAAGGAGCTTATATCCAGGATTCCCGAGAACTCGTCCTTCAGTGAAAGGCATGGAAGCCTCATCAGCTTGGTCAACA
The DNA here is from genome assembly GCA_948472305.1 of Vicia faba. Taxonomy (NCBI): domain Eukaryota; kingdom Viridiplantae; phylum Streptophyta; class Magnoliopsida; order Fabales; family Fabaceae; genus Vicia; species Vicia faba. Next base: position 498,227,806 of record OX451738.1, read on the forward strand.
CCAACATTGAGGAAGATATGATCAAGGTCCTGTTCCAATTCTTTGACCCTCTGCATCACTGTTTCACCTTCTTGGATTATCAGTTGGTACCTACAATGGAGGAGTTCTCCCGGCTCCTGAAGATCCCTATCCTTGATCAGCCACCCTTCAACGGTACAGAAAAGGAACCTAAGCTTGAAGAGATTGCTAAAGCCTTGCACCTACAGTCATCTGACCTCAAGGGACATTGGGAAGTTAGAAGTGGTATCAAAGGGTTCTTAGCCAGGTTCCTGTTTGAAAAGGCCCTTGAATGTTGGAATTCCCTTGACTTGCAAGCTTTTGAAGAGGTTGTGGCCCTCCTTGTTTATGGTTTGGTGTTGTTTCCTAACCCAGATCAGCTTATTGATATCAGTGCTGTCCAGATCTTTATGTCCAGGAATCCTATACCTACGTTGCTGGGGGACATCCTTCACTCATGTTACACTCGAACCATGAGAAAAAGGGGTGTCCTTATGTGTTGCACTCCTCTCCTGGGAAGGTGGTTTATTTCGCACCTTCCACAATCAGTCTTGAAGAATGAGCGGGGTTTGAGATGGTCACAACGGTTGATGACTCTTACACATGCAAACATACATTGGTGCCCTAGGTCCAGAGAAGATGTCACTATCATTGATCGTTGCGGGGAGTACCCTAATGTTCCTTTACTTGGAATCAGAGGAGGTATTACTTATAGCCCATGCCTGGCTTGGAGACAGTTTGGATATGCTCGGAGGGATGGTCCTCATGACATGGGGCACAGGAACTCCATCCCGTTGGAACCTTATCTCAAGTGGGTACGCGCTTGCTCCCAGAAGTTAGTAATGCCTTATCCTCATATGCTCCCAGTAATCAAAGAACCAGTCTTGGAAGGGGAAGTGTCCCATACTATTCAGCACCCTGATATGCCCACATCCTGGGAAGAGATGCAGAAGAGCTGGATCCAGCTTAAGGAAGAACGGAATTCTCTCGAGACTAGCCTACATGCCAGTGAAAAGAAGGTCTTGGAGCTCACTCGCCTGTTGCATGAGGAGAGGAATCTCAACACTTACATAGCTCCAAAGAGGATGCGCAGTGTATTTTGGGATTGATTTGATTTTTGTACTTTTGTCCATGAGGCCTTAATGTATTAAACAATGATTTCTCTAATGATAACGTGTGTTCCTTTTTGTCTACAACAAAGTTGAACTTTCGAACCCTTGAATGCATTGCATGAACACATCTCATTCATCATGTGCATAGCAGGTTTTTCCTCTTTTCAGGTTGCTTACAGTTCTTCGCTGTTTATTTCAGCATCATGAATCCCGAATCTGCATCAACTGAGACATCAATCAAGGCTCTTCAGGTGCAGAATGCACAATTCCAGGAATTAATCAAGGGTTTGGCCCAGGGCCAAGAAGAACTGAAGGCTATGCTCCTGAAGAAGGAGAAGAAGAAGAAGAGAAGAACTGTTCTGTTCAACTCGGGCCGAAGGTTTGGCAATACTCTGCAGCATGAAGAGGCTGGTTCTTCTGTTGGCAAGGGTACTCCTCCGGCAGAAGCAAGGGTTCCTAGTCCGGTAGTCTCCGACAACGAGACTGATTTTGATGAAGAGCAGTACCCTCCTGCAGACGACAGATATAAGCAACTGGAGGACAGATTGAAGGCTATGGAGGTTCAACAGGTACCTGGGCTGGATTTCGGAGATCTGGGTTTGTCAACTGGTGTGATCATCCCTCACAAGTTCAAAGCACCCTCCTTCTCTAAGTATGACGGGGCGTCTTGTCCCAAGCTGCATTTGAGGTCCTATGTTCGGAAAATTCAGCCGTACTCTGCGGATAAGAATTTATGGATCCACTTCTTCCAGGAGAGTCTTTCAGGGACTCATCTCGAATGGTTCTATCAGCTGGATGGGACCAGGGTTCGTAACTGGGAGGAGTTGGCTACTGCTTTCTATAAGCAGTATCAATATAATGCCGACCTTGCCCCCACGCGTACCCAACTCCAGGGTATGTCGTTAGGTGCAAGCGAAGGTTTTAAGGAGTACGCTCAGAAGTGGAGAGACCTGGCTGGCAGGGTGCAGCCACCATTGACTGATCGGGAGTTGGTAGACATGTTCTTGGGGACCCTATCTGGGCCATTTTTCAACCATCTCATTGGGAATTCTTCTGCTGGGTTCACTGATTTAATTCTGACCGGAGAAAGGATTGAAGCTGGGTTAAAGTCTGGAAAAATTCCAAAGGGTGCCTCATCTAGTTCTGAGAAGAAACCCTTCAAGAAGGAGTCTAGTGCCGTATATGGTTCCAGGAGATCAGAGAGACCTGAGCACCGCCAATCTGTCAGTGCGGTAATGATTGCTAAGCCTGCTGCCGCTCCTCGGCCAACTAATCCTCAAAAGGTTGAAAGACCCCAGAGAGAATTCACCCGCATATGCATGACCTTATCACAGATCCTGCCACAGTTGCTATCCACTAATTTAGTGACTGTCAGGGAGGCGCCGAAATTTCCAAATACTGCATCCCCCAAGTACAACCCGAATGCTCGTTGTGCCTACCATTCAGATAGCCCGGGGCATTCTACTGATGACTGTTGGGCGTTAAAGAATAAGGTGCAAGACCTTATCGACGCAAAGGAGATACAGTTCGAAGCACCCGTGAAGCCGAATGTAGTTACTGCTCCTATGCCTCAGCATGGGGTAAATGCTGTGGATGAAGATGTTTATGCCATTTCTGTGGATGATCTAGCCACTCCTCTGAAGACTGTCAAAAAGAACCTGCTGCTGGCCGGTTTATTTCCGGGTTGCAGTGAGGGTTGCCTGTTCTGTGCTGTGTCCCTATCTGGTTGTCCCTTGCTAAAATTAGGCATCCAAAGCCTAATGGATAGCAAGGAGATTCTGTTTAAGAAGTCCGCTATTCGGTTGGTTCCAGTGGAAGAAGTTTCTGTGGTGACTATCTTCAATAATCCGATCCCGGCTCTCCCGAAGAAGCCCGTTCAAATCATGACCGTTGCACCTGTTATTATCACTGTTCCAGGGCCCCTGCCCTATGTATCTGATAAAGCTGTCCCCTGGCATTATGGGGCAGATGTGTATGTAAAAGGGATTAAACAAGAATTCAACGCTGGCGCCAGCATTTGTGACATCACTGGCCCAGCCAAAGTTACCCGTAGTGGCAGGCTCTTCTCGCCTGACATTGCACCGCCTGCTGCTCGAAGACCACTTCTCATAACTCCCACAAGTATATCTGTTCCTGCTGCTGATCAAGTTGTTGTTCCTACTGCCGATCAAGTTGTTTCTCCTGCTGCCGATTCATCCAATGCTCGGGGCAAGGGAATTGAAGTTGAGCCTGCCCAGATAGAGGCGCCTGTACCTATAGCTGCTGAGGCCTCCCCACAAGAGATGGAAGAGATTTTGAAAATTATAAAGAAGAGCGATTTTAATGTTGTGGAACAGCTGGGGCATACGCCCTCCAAAATCTCCATGCTCTCTTTATTGCTGTGCTCCGAGGCCCATGCTAAGGCCCTAATCTCATTCCTCAAGACGGCCCATGTGCCACATGAAACCTCTGTAGTACAGTTCACTGATTGCGTAGCAAATCTAACGGCAGACAATGGCTTGGGTTTCTCAGATGCTGACTTGACCGCAAAGGGAAGAGACCATAATGATGCTCTGCATGTCTCTATTGAATGCAGGGGCACTACCTTGGCACATGTGTTGGTGGATACTGGTTCATCTTTGAATGTGCTACCCAAGAAGGCTTTGGACCGTCTAGATTGTGAAGGCCTGGAATTAAAACCCAGCAATATCATCGTCAGGGCCTTTGATGGTTCAAAGAGGATGGTTCATGGAGAGGTTGACATTCCGATCCGTGTGGGCTCTCAGGTGTTCGACTCCACTTTTTATGTGATGGATATCCGTCCATCTTACTCTTGTCTATTGGGTCGACCTTGGATACATAAGGCTGGGGCAGTGACCTCTACTTTGCATCAGAAGCTGAAGTACCCCGTCAGAGGGAAGATTGTCACTGTGCAGGGAGAGGAGGAATATATGGTGAGCCACCTGAACTCCTTCAGATACATTGAGATGGATGGGGAGTTTATTGAAACCCCCTTTCAGCATTTCGAGGAGGTGTTTCCAATTGCAGTAGCAGCAGAAACAGCAACAGAAGAAGGTGTTCCTTTGAAGATGGCTTCCCTAAAGGACGCCCGGGCTGTGGTTCAGAAGGGTGAATGTGCCGACTGGGGCAGACTTCCAGACTTTACTCAGAAGACTGATAAACTTGGGCTGGGTTTTACCACAGAAGGTCAGAAAGCTATGAGGAAAGCGAAGATCGGAAGACCTCCGGTATTTATTAAAAGTTCAGGAGTGAATGCTGTTGGGGAAGACCATGAAGTGGATGAAGCTGAATTCAACAGCTGGATCTATCCGACGGCCGAAGGCGTATTGAACAACTGGATTGCTAAAGACCACACCCCTGTTACCTTTGTGACGCAGTAATAAACTTCTTTGTTTCGTTATTTTGTAATAAACAATGATAAACTCTATGGCCCGGTGTCTTACCCGAGGCACCGTGGTTCTATTTGTGAGGGCATACAAATTGTCATTTCATATATCATGAATGAAAATCTTGGACGTTTTTCGCATTGCAAATATTGTGCTCCTTTTCTGTCTTTTACATATATTTCAAAACAGCTTATTTACACACACACTCACTCATACAGGTTTCAATCCACTCTGGATCTCACTGATAACAACTCTGCTACTGCCAATTATGACTTCGAAAATCCAATCAACTTAGCCGAAGACGAAGGTGAAGATGATTGCGAAGTGCCTGGCGAGCTTGCAAGACTGTTGCTTCAGGAAGAGAGGACAATTCAACCCCATGAAGAGCCAGTGGAAACAATAAACTTGGGTACTGAGGCAGACAGGAAAGAGGTAAAGATTGGTGCCAACCTAGAGCTCAGCGTGAAGCAACGGTTAACCAAGATGCTGCATGATTATATGGAGATCTTTGCCTGGTCCTACGAAGACATGCCCGGGTTGGATACAGATATTGTGGTCCATCACTTGCCAACTAGGGAAGACTGCCCTCCAGTTAAGCAAAAGGTCCGTCGGATGCGTCCAGAGATGTCTGAGAAGATTAAGGCCGAGGTTATGAAACAGTTTGATGCCGGGTTCCTTGCAGTGACTTCTTACCCTCAGTGGGTTGCTAATGTGGTTCCGGTACCTAAGAAGGACGGTAAGGTCAGAATGTGTGTCGACTACAGGGATCTGAACAGGGCCAGCCCCAAGGATGACTTCCCTTTACCTCACATTGATGTCCTTGTTGATAATACAGCTCAGCACAAGGTATTCTCTTTCATGGATGGCTTTTCAGGTTACAATCAGATTAAGATGGCACCTGAAGACATGGAAAAGACTACATTTGTTACTCAGTGGGGCACCTTCTGTTACAAGGTCATGCCATTCGGGTTAAAGAACGCTAGGGCAACCTACCAACGTGCTATGGTTGCTCTATTCCATGACATGATCCATCATGAGATAGAAGTGTATGTGGACGACATGATCGCTAGGTCCCAGACTGAGGAAGAGCATCTAGATCATCTGCAGAAGTTGTTTGACCGTTTGAAACTATACAAGCTGAGATTGAACCCGAACAAATGCACCTTCGGGGTAAGATCTGGAAAGTTATTAGGCTTTGTGGTCAGTGACAAGGGCATTCAAGTGGACCCTGCCAAGGTCAAAGCTATTCAAGAAATGCCGGTTCCTAAGACAGAGAAGGAGGTCAGAGGCTTTTTAGGACGCCTGAATTACATTGCTCGCTTCATCTCACATCTGACTGCTACCTGTGAGCCAATCTTCAAGCTGCTGAAGAAAGATCAGGTAGTACGTTGGAACGATGAATGTCAGGCTGCGTTTGACAAAATCAAAGAGTATCTCCAAGAACCACCTATCCTTATGCCACCGGTTGAAGGGAGACCTCTGATATTATACCTGACAGTGCTTGACAATTCAATGGGGTGTGTGCTGGGGCAGCATGACGAGTCTGGCCGAAAAGAGCATGCCATTTATTACCTTAGCAAAAAGTTTACCGACTGTGAGACCCGATACTCACTGCTTGAGAAAACTTGCTGCGCTTTGGTATGGGCTGCTCGCCGGCTGAGACAGTATATGCTGACTCACACTACTTTGTTGATCTCAAAAATGGATCCTATAAAGTACATATTCGAAAAGCCTGCTCTGTCTGGGAGAATTGCAAGATGGCAAATGATCTTGATGGAATACGACATTCAGTACACGACCCAGAAAGCCATCAAGGGAAGTGTATTGGCAGACCACTTAGCACATCAAGCTGTAGATGACTATCAATCAATGAACTTCGAGTTTCCGGATGAAAGCATCATGATTGTAACTGACTGTGAAGTACCTGGACCGGATGAAGGACCTGAACCAGGATCCCGATGGTCTATGCACTTTGACGGAGCCTCCAATGCTTTGGGTAACGGTATCGGCGCCATAATCGTATCTCCACAAGGTACTCATACTCCACTCACTGCCCGGCTGTGTTTCAATTGTACCAACAACATGGCGGAGTATGAGGCGTGCATCATGGGTCTTCAAGCTGCGATTGACTTAAGGATCAAATTTCTAAGTGTCTTCGGAGATTCCGCTCTTGTGATCAATCAGATCAAAGGAGAGTGGGATACGAAACATCCAAACTTGATTCCTTACAGAGAATGTGTGTTGACCCTAATCCCCCACTTCACAGAGATAACCTTCGAGCACTTCCCAAGAGAAGAGAATCAGTTAGCGGACGCGTTAGCTACAATGTCTTCTATGTTCAGAGTTAAATGGGATAATGAGGCTCCCCAGATCATCATCTGGAAACTGGACGAACCGGCATACTGTTGTGATCTCGAAACTGAATTGGTGACTGAGAAGCCTTGGTACCATGAGGTGAAGAGATATCTGGAAACTCAGGAATACCCTGAAGGTGCATCTGTCAACGATAGGAAATTCCTGAGGAGGCTCGCAGCCAAATTCTTCCTTAGCAACGGTATCCTGTACAAGAGAAACCATGATTCAACCTTACTGCGTTGTGTGGATAAGACTGAAGCAGAAAGAATCATGGAAGAGCTACATGAAGGGGCTTTTGGTACACATTCCAGTGGGCATACTATGGCCAAGAAAATCCTACGGGCAGGATATTACTGGTCCACAATGGAAGCTGATTGTTACCAATATTCTAGGACATGCCATAAGTGCCAGATTTATGCAGACAAGGTGCATGTTCCTCCGGTTCCTCTGAATGTTCTGACTGCGCCTTGGCCGTTTGCAATGTGGGGCATAGACATGATCGGTGAGATAAAACCTACGGCATCTAATGGACATCGCTTCATCCTAGTGGCGATTGATTATTTTACGAAGTGGGTTGAGGCATCATCCTATGCTACGGTAACCAAGACTATTGTGGCACGGTTCATTCGGCACAACCTGATCTGTCGGTACGGTGTCCCTGAGCGGATTATTACAGACAACGGTACCAATCTGAACAATAAGATGATTGCTGAGCTCTGCGAACAGTTCAAGATACAACACCACAATTCTTCTCCTTACAGACCGAAGATGAATGGGGCTGTAGAAGCAGCAAATAAGAACATCAAGAAGATCGTGCAGAAGATGACAGTGACTTACAAAGATTGGCACGAGATGTTACCGTTCGCTCTACATGGGTATCGTACCTCAGCTAGGACGTCAACCGGGGCAACTCCTTTCTCTCTGGTTTATGGCATGGAGGCAGTCTTGCCAATCGAAGTACAAATACCCTCTCTCCGGATAATGAAGGATGCAAATCTGAACGAGGATGATTGGATCCAGACACGACTTGATCAGCTCAACCTCATTGATGAAAAGAGACTCGCTGCTATCTGTCATGGTCAGACGTATCAGAAACGAATGATCAGGGCATTTAACAAAAAGGTCAGACCACAGGAATATCAAGTTGGGGATCTGGTAATCAAGTGAATCATCCTTCCTCAGAGTGATCCAAGGGGCAAATGGACCCCTACGTACGAAGGGCCATTTGTGGTTAAGCATGTGTTCTCAGGAGGAGCCATGATTCTAACCAACATGGATGGTGACGACCTTCCTCACCCCGCCAATGCAGACATAGTAAAAAGATACTACGCATGAAAAAAGACCCGCTAGGCTGACATGCCTAGGCAAAAATTAGGGCTTCCCGTCGAACCAAAAGGGTTCGGGCAAAATGAAGGGATGAAAATGAAAAAATCTGTACACCCGACAAGTCGAAAACCTGAAAAGGCGGCTTGGGCAAAAATGGGTATCCCGGTGGACTGAAAACCCGAAAGGGAGGTCCAGGCAAAAATTAGGGATAAAGCGTAATACTATGTCTCATTGGATCACTTTGCATCCAGAATCCGGTATCTACATCAAGTTCAGACGGCATCGATCAGTCAGCTTCACCTTCAACCAAGGTCATCAAGTGATGAGACGCTCGGAGTTATAAAGGCAATAGCAGAGTTGAAACCCAGTGGATCATTCATATTTCACACAGCTGTTTTATTTTGTACAAAATCTGTATAAACTCTTTTGTTCGGCGACGTTCTCTTACTAGGACGTCAGCCTCTTGTACACAAAACGCCTATTTTCAGGCCATTCAAAATCAATACAAATATATTTTCAGTTAAACGTGCCAAGTATTTTTTCTTTTCTGTTTTGTTTTGCGAAGAACGTCCAAGGTTCAATTTGTGATATATGCATTGACAATGATTTGCTAACTCATAAATATTTGCATACGAAACAAAGGAATTAATTGCAGGTAACACTAGAAACAGGGGCAATCAAGATTTGTCTGAGCAATCCAATTGTTCTATCCTCCAAGGTATCAAGGTAGGTTCCGCTAAAGAACATAACCAGATACATTAACTCCCCAGAGAGTGGTTCAGCAAAATAGCGCATTCTTCTCCAAGCAAATTATCAAATCTCAAGGAAGTTGGGTATCCTCCAGCAGATATCAACATTCCCCAGCACCAATACATATATTCTTAAACAAGCATCCCCGGCAGTCTTGGCCTAAAGATTGTTCCCCGGCGGTACATCAAACATTCAAAGGAATCACTTCCCCACAGTTCAAAACTTCCCCAGAAAGTCCAATCCAGTTCCCCAGGAAAGATGGAATTCATATCCCCAAGCAGCAAGCTTATCCCCAGTAGATTCTGGAAGCTTATCCTTCGCAGAGCACGAACGCGTCGCCCGACTTTATCTTAAGAGTTATTTCCGTAACAGGATATAACTGGGTTATCCTCAGCCAAAAGCCATGGAAAGAGCGTCCCCAACGAAGGTCTCTTATCCCCAGTGAAGTCCATCAACACTTCCAACAACAAGGATATCCTCAGCAAGTTATCAACACTCAGCAAGGCATCCCTCCTCCCACAGAGTATTACTTCCCAGCATGGTCGCTAGAGTATCTTTTCTCCCCGCAGAATCCTTCGTTTGCCAAGTTTATTCCGCAACGGAGTCATCTTCTCCTACCGGTATTCTTGCAACTATCATCCCCAGCGGAAGCAAAATCTAGTCTTCAACATCAGCCCAGGATACGACTTCCCGGCACCCGTCAAGGATTCACTTTCCTAGACAAAAACATATATAAAACATCACATACATCATTATAACATGCATAGACACAACATATCATACAAGTCTCATTTATGTTGAGAATATCATTGCTTGATCCATATCATGCATTGCATATGTCTGACCTTTACCTTTCAGGAAAGAATCAGCTAAATTCTCAATCATCTTTCAAGACCTAGCCTGGTTCAGTTAAATCGACCCTAAGATTTTCCTGATGCTTATCCAGTCAAAGGCCTTCTCTGGTTCAGTCAGATCGACCCTAAGATCTCCCTGATGCTTATCCAGTTGAAGATATTTCAAGACCTTGTCCAGTTTAGTTAAATCGACCCTAAGATTTTCCTGATGCTTATCCAGTCAAAGGCCTTCTCTGGTTCAGTCAGATCGACCCTAAGATCTCCCTGATGCTTATCCAGTTGAAGATATTTCAAGACCTTGTCCGGTTCAGTTAAATCGACCCTAAGATTTTCCTGATGCTTATCCAGTCAAAGGCCTTCTCTGGTTCAGTCAGATCGACCCTAAGATCTCCCTGATGCTTATCCAGTTGAAGATATTTCAAGACCTAGACCGGTTCAGTTAATCGACCCAAGATTTTCCTGATGCTTATCCAGTCAAAGGCCTTCTCTGGTTCAGTCAGATCGACCCTAAGATCTCCCTGATTCTTATCCCAGTAGAAGACACCCAAGAGTTTTCTCAACGAGCGTTGTTGAAGTTAAAGTCGCCCAAGGTCCTCTTACCATTCATGCTAAGGCAGTAACCATCCCTGGTTCATTCATCGCCGTTTGAAGCTCCAAACCCAGCTCCTGTAACCAGTCAGGACATATCTATGCCAAGCATCTGAAAACCAGCTCCTGCAATGTGTCAGGTACTCGTTTGTTTTTTTTGCAGGTATGCAGGTTCTCGCTAAGGAATCTCCTACGCGATCAACGTCCAGATGGCATCTATAAGCCCATCATCCTATCCAGCAATCTCCAAATGGCATCTATAAGCCCATTCCCCCCATCACACTACTAACATGTGAGCGCAAATTTCTGGGCACTCTAGTGTTCAATCATCTTCCACCTTCGGATTACGAAAGGCACGTCCGCCAATCTGCATCCTCAGGTCTAAGAAGATTGAACAGGGGCAACTGTTGTACCCCAAAATTTGCCCTCCCATATTCTTCAAGAAATTGCCAAGTCAAGCTGCAAAATTCCCCAAGGGTTGCACAGTGCAAAGGTCTCCTATACAGTCAAAACTAGGGTTTGTATTCTGATCAAGAAAATAAAGTTTTCAAAGGCCCAATCAAGTCTCACATGCCTACAAATATGGTCAAGCATCCTCATATCAAGTTGCAAGGTATTCAGCTCAAAATTGCACAGTCAAAACCCTAAATCGCACTACAGTCAACTGTAGGGGCAAAATGGTCATTTGACAGTCAAAAGTTCAAATTTTTGGTCAACATATCATTTTGAAGCCACAAACATCATTTTATCAATACTTGATCATGATTCTCAAAATTTGGCTCAGAAATCATCAAAGATGCAAAAGTTTCCTTATTTGGACAGTTGAAAAAGTCAACTGAAATTGACCAGGGCATAACTTTCACATGGATTATCAGAAAAATTCCATCCAAAGCTCATTTTGAATAGAAAGACATTTCCTACAACTCATCTTCATACTTCAAGTCCAAGAAATGCTCTCACAAAAAGTTATCAATTTCAACATTATAGGTCATTTTCAAAAGTCAACAAAAAGGGACTTTAAGTCAAAGGCCATAACTTGCGATTGGTAAATCAAAATGACATGGGACCAAAGGCATTGGTTAGAGGACTCAAAGACCTTTCCAAAATGTCCAAGAACATGAGAAAAGCTTAAAAATTGAGCAAGTTATGCCTTGTGGAAGTTGGGAAATTTTTGGATATTTTGAAAAGTCAACATTACTTCAAATGACCTAAAATTGCTAATGGGCCCATTTTTCTTCCATGATTCATCATTCTAAGCATATGCACGACTACTTGGCCCAAAGGGAAGTCTTATTTCATTTTTTATTTATTTATTTGGATTTTTATTAATAATAATTCATTTAAATTAAAATAAATACATGAAAAATGCTAACCTAAGTTTTTTCAATCTTTTTGTGCACATTATATCATCAATATTTCGTGCATATGCAAATTAGGAAAGATTTGGATTGATTGGCATGATTGAGAACAAAGAACACTTGAAAAAGATTGAAAAAAGATCCTTAACAAATCAAATCTTCAATTCATGAATACAAGAGATTTGGATCAATATTGTTGACCTAATGCACTCAGTACATAAGCATGATCACAACCCTAATCATAGGAGAGGCGCAGCTGCTCAGAATACACCATTGCAAACTTGAATTTTTTCTCTAAGAACTTAAATCTGAAAAGCACTTTTTAGGTGGATTCAAGGCACAATTCTTGTCCCATTGGCTTGCCAAGGTTGCCCTGAACACATTCCAATCACAAACATCCATCAACACGCCGAGAATTGGTAAAACGAACATGAACTGTAAAGAGAAAAACTCATAATCGTGCATCATGATTTAAGCATTTTTACAGCATTTTATTCATAGATTCATGTTCCTTGTGAAGTTTTGAAGCTAACCATATGCTTTAATTGGATTATCATGCTGCATACGCGATTTTGCCATGTTTATTTTCTAGGGTTTGCAGGATGTAAATTTGGGGGATTCTCAGACGAGGAAAATTGGGACTCCAAACCACCACCATTAGATTCAGCACGTTCAGACGAAGAAGATAGGACCATCGCGCCCAATTTATGAACCCTATAGCGCTATTCGCTATTTTCCCATAGCCGGCCTAATAGAACGCATGAAAAACCGTTGCTCTTGTTTTTTTGTTTCAGGCACACGAAGAAGACGATGTGTTGGCAAGAAGTAATTGGTTTCTTTTAAATTTCGCGCTAAAACATTATCCATATGCGTTGTTTATTTTATATTATTTGTTTGATGTTTAATGTTAACGCGCATAAGTTGGTTCAGCTGGCAAGGGATGGTGATTGCAACGCCCAAGACTTGGGTTCGAACCCCAGGTCTCATGCTTTCTCAATAATATTTTTCCAATCATCTTCCCATGCAGTACTAACGTTCAAGGCGCATCATACACCTTCTTAATCAACCAGCCACGCGTCTCATGGAATCAGATCAAAGGCCTAGATCTGAAGCACACCATGAGCATAGGTCAACATTGCTGTACGCTACTCAAAAAAGTCAATGGACCTGAAGCTTGTTGGGCCAAATTACTTGATCAAAACCTCCTATTTGGGACTTCCACCCCCCCTGGTTTGCAATTTTCCATATTTTTCTTATATTTTATTTTTAAATATTGTATTATTTTCTTTATTATTTTGACTTAATTAATTATTTTTATAAACATAAAAAAATACAATAAAAATCAGAAAGGAGTAAAATACCATAAATAATTTTTATTTCTAATATTTTCATAAATAAATTCACATGTAATTATTTAGTTTTAATTAGGTTGCAATATTAATTCTTTTCATAAAAAATCCAAAAAATGTAGAAATAGGTTTAATAATTGTTTTATTCCTTTTAATTTTTTCTTTTTTCACAATAAATATTATTTATCTTATTTATTTTTATAATTAAATGTGCATGAAAATAACTTAGGATTAATTTAGGTTAAAACTTCAATATTTTTCTTAAATAACTTAAAAATAATTAGAATTAGGTTTAACATTTTATTTTAATTTCAAATTAATTCTTTTTTCTCATTAACTTCCTAAAACCTCAAAAAATAAATTTCTTTTCTTAATTTTAATTCCTCATTAATTTTAATTTCGCAAAAGGGTCCAACGCCCACGTTCTTAATTTCTTATTTCTTCGCATATTTACTTTATGTCATGTAAATAATATGTATCTCTCCCAAAGCCTTGTAATACTTACTTCTCGCACTTTTAATTCTTTTACTTTATTTATTTTCCGTCAAATCGGGTCCTGGTTAATTTTGGTGATGTGGACCTGCGCCATTTGTAATAGCTTTAGATTTATTTTTCCTCGCAACTTTTAACTGTTAAACAAAGCATGCAAGAATGAATGGTCTTAAATAAAATCAAGCGTAGAACACCAATAATATGACAAGACAAATATAAATGAAAACGACACACGAATCGCACACACCACCCCTAGGGTACGCCTCACTGTTGCCTTGCCTCGAAAGGTGATCGTCGAGTAGAGGATGTCTTAGTAAGTCCTCATGATCCGAGAACCTGGCATGAGGGTAGCTTCTAAGGTGTCTTCCCATTGCTCTGGTGATCACCATGTCCCGAACCTCGAATTGACCCGAACACCTCCAACGGTGGTGCTACCTACCTCTCAATGGTGGGATGGCACTACTTTAAAGGACATTTACACAGACGAATTCCTTAGGGTAGGTAGACGACTCTAGATACTTGCTCTAAATTTCAAAACAAATTCAAAAATACTTTTCACACCAACACATTTTCAAAAAAGCTTTCGAAAGCAATTTTTCAAACACTCTTGAGGACCGATACAAGAGTCGAACTGAAATTTTCAAAGAAACTTTTTTAAACCCACAGTTGAAAAGCAAACAAACATTTTTGAAAACACAAATGAGCAAGTATCTAAGAGCCCATGGATAACCATGGATAGAAAGGGTGCTAACACCTTCCCTTTCTATAATCTACCTCCCGAACCGAGAGCAATCTCTTTAAGGAATTTTTCTGTGCTTTTGTCCTTTCCATTTGGAGAAAATAAAAGACGGTGGCGACTCTTACTTCCGCGACATTTCGCGAACCAGCTTTAAACAGTCAGTTCCAGATCCACCGATCACAATATCCAAGATTCTCTCAATGATTACTGTTGAGGTTGAAGTCGCCCAAGATTCTCTCAATGATTACTGTTGAGGTTGAAGTCGCCCAAGATTCTCTCAATGATTACTGTTGAGGTTGAAGTCGCCCAAGATTCTCTTAATGATTACTGTTGAGGTTGAAGTCGCCCAAGATTCTCTCAATGATTACTGTTGAGGTTGAAGTCGCCCAAGATTCTCTCAATGATTACTGTTGAGGTTGAAGTCGCCCAAGATTCTCTCAATGATTACTGTTGAGGTTGAAGTCGCCCAAGATTCTCTCAATGATTACTGTTGAGGTTGAAGTCGCCCAAGATTCTCTCAATGATTACTGTTGAGGTCGAAGTCGCCCAAGATTCTCTCAATGATTACTGTTGAGGTTGAAGTCGCCCAAGATTCTCTCAATGATTACTGTTGAGGTTGAAGTCGCCTATGGTTCTCTCCCCGTTACTGCGGAGGTAGTAATCGTCCCCAGATTCTCTCAGCGTTACTGTTGAGGTTGAAGTCGTCCAAAGATTCTCTCAATGATTACTGTTGAGGTTGAAGTCGCCTAAGGTTCTCTCACCGTTCCTGTTGAGGTAGTAACCATCCCTGGTTCATTAATCACCTTTTGAAGCTCTAGATTCAGCTCCTGTAACCAGTCAGGACACATCTATACAAAGAATCTGAAGACCATCTCCTGTAACCAGTCAGGACACATCTATACAAAGAATCTGAAGACCAACCCCTGTAAAACAGGTCAGGTAATCATTTTCTTTTGCAGGTACGCAAGTTCTCGCTAAGGAATCTCTTACGCGATCAACATCCAGATGGCATCTATAAGCCCATCATCCTATCCATCAATCTCCAAATGGCATCTATAAGCCCATTCCCATCATCACACTACTATGTGAGCGCAAATTTCTGGGCACTCTAGTGTTCAATCATCTTCCACCTTCGGATTACGAAAGGCACGTCAGCCAATCTGCATCCTCAGGTCTAAGAAGATTGAACAGGGGCAACTGTTGTACCCCAAAATTTGCCCTCCCATATTCTTCAAAATTTGCCAAGTCAAAGCTTCAAAATCTCCCCAAGGGTTGCACAGTTCAAGGGCCTCATAACAGTCAAAAATTAGGGTTTTGGTTCTGACAAAGAAAATGAAGTTTCCAAGGGTCCAATCAAGTCCCATATGCCTATAAACATGGTCAAGCATCCTCATACCAAGTTTCAAGACTTACAGCACAAAATTGCACAGTCAAAAACCCTAATTGCACTACAGTCAACTGTAGGGGCAAAATGGTCATTTGACAGTCAAAAGTTCAAATTTTTGGTCAACATCTCATTTTGAAGCCACAAACATCATTTGATCAATTCTTGATTATGATTCTCAAAGCATGGCTCAAAAAGTCTTAAGATGCAAAAGTTTCCATATTTGGACAGTTGAAAAAGTCAACTGTAACTTGACCAAGGCATAACTTCCACATGGATTATCAGAAAAATTCCATCCAAAGCTAATTTTGAAGAGAAAGACATTTCCTACAACTCTTCTTCACACTTCAAGTCCAAGAAATGCTCTCACAAAAAGTTATCAATTTCAACATTATAGGTCATTTTCAAAAGTCAACAAAAAGGGACTTTAAGTCAAAGGCCATAACTTGAGATTGGTAAATCAAAATGACATGGGACCAAAGACATTGGTTAGAGGACTTCAAGACCTTTCCAAAATGTCCAAGAACATGATCAAAGCGTAAAAATTGAGCAAGATATGCCTTGTGGAAGTTGGAAAATTTTTGGATATTTTGAAAAGTCAACTTTGCTTCAAATGTCTTAAAAATGCTAATGGGCCACATTTTCTTCCAAGAATCATCATCCAAAGCATGTGCACGACCATTTGGCCCAAAGGGAAGTTTTTCATCATTTTTATTTATTTATTTGAATTTTTAATTGCTAATGATTCATTTAATTAAAATAAATATGTGGAAAATACCAAACCTAAGTTTTTAAATCTTTTTATGCATGGAATACACTCAATATTTCGTGCATGATCAGATTTGGAAAGAATCATGGTAATTGGATATGATTTGAAGCAAATATGCATGAAAAAGATTGGAAAATATATGCCATGAAAATCAATATCCATTCCATCAATGCAAAAGGTTTTTTGATCCAATTTTGAACCCTAATCGTTCACACATATATACTCATGCAAACCCTAATGTTCAGGACCTCGAAGCTGCGCAGAAACACCCTAAGCAAGTTTGTATTTTTTGGCTAAAATTTCAAAACTGAAAACAGGATTCCAAGAGGTTTCAAGGCAAAATAATCATTCTATCACCTTCCTGAGACATCAAGGGAAGTTCCTGGATCAAAATCATAGCTCGAAACATCAAGAATTGGTAATTATAAGTCAGACTGTGTCACTTTTTTTGCATACTCGCATCTGATCATTCATGCCATAATTTTAAAATCTAATGCTTGTTTTGTATTGCTCTTGTCATTCTGAAGCTAACCCAGTTGTTTGATTGAGTTTTCCTCATCCATACGCGATTTCACCATTGATGCTAACTAGGGTTCTTCAAGCTTTGAATTGGGTATTTTCATATACTGTAAAATTGGGACTTCCCAATACCATGATCAAAATCAGGACACTTGGACGAATCGATTGCCATAGTCGCGCCTAATTTCTGATCCAAGACGAGCTATTCGCTATTCTTGAGAATGGCATATTTTGGGGGGGTTCAAAACCCCCGCTAATTCTTTTTATTTTTTCAGATACAGCAAGCCAACGAAGAAGAAAGCTATGTGGCACCACCTGATTGAGTAATTTGAATTTTCGCGCTAAAGTCCCACTAACTCTTGTTTTTCCATTATATTAATTATTTGCCATTATATAATCAAAGCGCGTCAAGAGCTCCAGTGGCAAGGCTTGTGTATGGTAACCTCTGGGACCTGGGTTCGAATCCCAGGTCCCCCATCCCTTTCCATATTATTTTTCTAATCACGCTTGTGTGTAGTTCGCTTCCAGGGTTCCACCATGCAACTCACAATCCAGGCATGCCACGCATCTCATGATGGCAATCTAAAGGTGGAGATTTGAGGAACATCCTAGGCGTCAGTCAACGCGCGCACACGCTTCCCAGAAAGGTCAAAAGGGCCTTAAAACAGATGGGCCTAATTGCTAAACAATAACCTCTAATTGGGGACAGAACCCCCATGGTTTGCTTCTTTTATTCCTTTTTATATTTTTCTATTTTGTTTGTTTTAATTAATTTCTCTTTAATTCTTTAAACCAATTTATTTTCATAAAAATATAAAAATAACAAAAAATCAGAAAAGTCATAAAAAATCAAAAAATATATTTTATGTTAATATTTTGTAAATAAAAATCATTAATTAATTTAGTTTTATTTTTAAACTTAATATTTTTCAATAAACTTAAAAATTGGTAGAATTAGGGTTTCAAGCATTTTCTTATCTTTTTTTTCCTTTTTTTCACCATATTAATTATTAATTCTTAATTATTTATTTTTATAAATCAAATTGCATTAATTAATTAGATTTAATTTTAGGTAATTTTCATATTTTCTTAATAAATTAAAAGATAGCTAGAATTAGGTTTAAATTTCATTTAATTCACATAAAAAACCATAAATACAAAAAACCCTCAAAAAATAATTTCTTTTCATTTTAATTTAATTCATTTAATAATAATAATTTAATTTCATAAAAAGGGTCCAACGCCCTCGCTTTCGATTTAATTCTCTTCGCATTTTTATTCCTTCTTTTAAATATTAATGTAATTCTCCCAAAGCCGTGTAAATATTTATCTTTCGCACTTTACTTTATTTCTTTATTTTATGTTAAATCGGGTCCTGGATTAAATTTGGCGATGTGGACCCGCGCCCTTGTAATAGTTTAGGAACTTTATATTCCTCGCAATTTTTTAATTGTTAATAATGGCATGCAAGAATGAATGACAGAATAAAAACAAAAGCGTAGATCACCCATGACATGACAAAAGACAAAATATCTGAAAACGACACACAAATCACACACCACCCCTAGGGTACGCCTCACTGTTGCCTTGCCTCGAAAGGTGATCGTCGAGTAGAGGATGTCTTAGTAAGTCCTCATGATCCGGGAACCTGGCATGAGGGTAGCTTCTAAGGTGTCTTCCTATTGCTCCGGTGATCACCATGTCCCGAACCTCGAATTGACCCGAACACCTCCAACGGTGGTGCTACCTACCTCTCAATGGTGGGATGGCACTACTTTAAAGGACATTTACACAGACGAATTCCTTAGGGTAGGTAGACGACTCTAGATACTTGCTCTAATTTCAAAAACAAATCAAAAATACTTTTCACACCGACACCTTTTCAAAAAAAGCTTTCGAAAGCAATCTTTCAACACTCTTGAGGACCGATACAAGAGTCGAACTGGAATTTTCAAAGAAACTTTTTTAAAACCCACAGTTGAAAAGCAAACAAACCATTTTTGAAAACACAAATGAGCAAGTATCTAAGAGCCCATGGATAACCATGGATAGAAAGGGTGCTAACACCTTCCCTTTCTATAATCTACCTCCCGAACCGAGAGCAATCTCTTTAAGGAATTTTTCTGTGCTTTTGTCCTTTCCATTTGGAGAAAATAAAAGACGGTGGCGACTCTTGCTTCCGCGACATTTCGCGAACCAGCGTTAAACAGTCAGTTCCAGATCCACCGATCACAGTTGCTGCTGAGGATATGTAAGTCTTCATGTCTTGAAGTTGAAGTATTGATGAATTTCTGTCGAGAGAAATAAACTCTATTGTAAGGGCAATGTACTGCTTTGTAAAATCTTATTGGGGAATCTTGAGAATTTTGACGACTTCTACTGGGGATCAATAATTTGAAACTTTGTTCCGCTGGGGATTTAAACGACGTACTATAGGGGTTTACTTATGGAATAGCTTAGAGATGTTTTCCTATCCTTTCAACCTATCAGTAATTGCCTCTTTTCATTTTGTTTATTTGTAACAGTAATTATATTCAAATGCATATGTTCAACAATGAATCATTGGATGTTTTTGTAGACCAAACACAAGCGTAAAGAAAAACAGATAATTTTTGCACTTTCAAAGTGATATATTTGTATTGACTTTGAGTAAGTAATTTTGTACAAGGAAGACAAACATTCTAGTAAGAGAATGCTGTCGTAAAAAAAGAAATTTTTTTATACAAAGAAAATATAGCTATGTGTATAAAAATCCCATGGGGTTTCCATTATGCTATAGCCTTCGTATCTCTGAGCATCTTGTCTATTTGTTGCCTCGTCCGAAGATGATTGAATTGATCAGAACCTCTGAGTTTGTCACTGGAAGCCAAAGTTTGGCCATGAAGTGATCCAAAGGGACATAGTTGTACGCCTTATTTCCCTAACTTTTACCTGGACCGCCCTTTCAGGTTTTCAGTCCACCGGGAAACCCTTTTTTGCCCAAGTCGCCCTTTCGGGTTTTCAACTTACTGGGTGTACAGATTTTTTAATTTTATCCCGAACTTTTTCCCGAACCTTTTGGTTCGCCGGGATGCCCTTGTTTTTCCTAGGTATGTCAACCTAGCGGGTCTTTTATGCGTAGTATCTTTTGACTATGTCTGCGTTCGCAGGGTATGGCAGGTCGTCGCCATCCATGGTGGTCAAGATCATTGCCCCACCAGAGAATATGTTTTTGATTACAAATGGTCCTTCATAGGTAGGAGTCCATTTTCCCCTGGGATCACCTTGTGGTAATATGATGCGTTTGATCACCAGATCTCCAACTTGATACACTTGGCGCTTGACTTTCTTGTTGAAAGCCTTGATTATCCGTTTTTGATACATTTGACCATGGAAAACAGTGGTAAGTCTCTTCTCATCAATCAATTTCAGTTGATCAAGTCGAGTCTGGATCCAATCGTCTTCGTTCAACCCTGCATCCTTCATAATCCTCAGAGAGGGGATCTGAACCTCGATAGGCAAGACAACCTCCATGCCGTAAACCAGAGAATAGGGTGTTGCCCCAGTTGATGTGCGAGTCGTGGTACGATATCCGTGGAGAGCGAATGGTAACATCTCATGCCAGTCTTTGTATGTGACTGTCATTTTTTGTATGATCTTTTTAATGTTTTAATTTGCAGCTTCGACAGCACCATTCATCTTTGGTCGATAGGGCGAAGAATTGTGATTCTGAATCTTGAATTGCTCGCACAAGGCGGTGATCATAGTGTTGTTGAGATTTGTACCATTGTCAGTGGTGATCTTTTCCGAGATACCGTACCGGAAAATTAGGTTTTGCTTGATGAAACGGGCAATAAAATTCTTGGTAATAGAGGCGAAAGAGGTTGCTTCAACCCACTTTGTAAAATAGTCAATGGCCACTAGGATGAAGCGGTGTCCATTGGAGACTGTTGGCTTGATTTCCCCAATCATATCAATCCCCCCACATAGCAAAAGGCCAAGGAGATATTAAGACATTCAGAGGAACCAGAGGTACATGCACTTTGTCAGCATAAATTTGAAACTTATGGTAGGTTCTGGAGTGTTGATAACAATCTGCTTCCATGGTAGACCAGTAATAGCCTGCCCGTAGGATTTTCTTTGCCATTGTATGTCCACTAGAATGGGTACCAAAAGTTCCTTCGTGCAATTCAGCCATGATCCTTTCAGCTTCAACTTTATCTACGCACCGAAGCAACACAGAGTCATGATTGCGTTTGTACATGATGCTGTTACTAAGGAAGAACTTAGCAGAAAATCTCCTTAAGAACTTCTTATCATTGATTGAAGCTCCTTCTGGATATTCTTGAGCCTCGAGATACCTCTTGACTTCGTGAAACCAAGGCTGGTCCACTACTTCTTCAGTATTAATCTCGTGACAGTGTGTTGGTTCATTCATTTGTTCGATGGTGATTTGGGGAGCCTCGTTATCCCAATTAAGTTTAAACGTAGATGACATTGTTGCTAGGGTGTCTGCTAGCTGATTTTCTTCTCGCGGGAAATGCTCGAAGGTAATCTTCTCAAAATGTGGTAGTAATATCAAAACATGTTCTTTGTAAGGGATAAGGTTAGGGTGTTTGGGATCCCATTCCCCTTTGATCTGATTGATGACCAAAGCTGAATCTTCAAATACATCCAAGGATTTAATCCCCAAGTCTATGGCAGCTTTGAGACCAAAGATGCATGCTTCGTATTCCGCCGTGTTATTTCTACAATTGAAGCAAAGTCTAGAAGTAAAGGGAGTATGACACCCTTCCGAAGATATGAGTACAACACCAATACCATTGCCGAGTGCATTGAAGGCTCCATCAAAGAACAGGGTCCATCGGGATCCTTGTTCAGGTCTGTTATATGGCCTGATTTCTCCACAGTTGTCTAATGTCATGATGTCTTCATCTGGGAATTCAAACTTCATGGACTGGTAGTCTTCTACAGCTTGGTGAGTAAGGTGATCAGCTAGTATACTGCCCTTTATAGCCTTCTGGGTAGTATACTATATGTCATATTCTGTTAGGATCATCTTCCATCTCTCTATTCTCCCAGAAAGAGAAGGCTTCTCGAAGATGTATTTTATCGGATCCATCTTAGATATCAATAAGGTAGTATGAGTCAGCATATACTGTCTTAGCTGGAGAGCAGCCCATGCCAGAGCGCAACAAGTTTTCTCGAGCAGTGAATATCTGGTTTCACAGTCGGTAAACTTTTTGCTTAGGTAATAAATAACGTGCTCTTTTCATCCAGACTCGTCATGCTGCCCCAATACACACCCCATTGAATTTTCTAAAACAGTCAGATACATGATCAACGGTCTTCCCTCGACTGGTGGCATCAACACAGGAGGCTCTTGTAAGTATTCTTTGATTTTGTCAAAAGCAATTTAGCATTCATCATTCCATTTGACTACTTGATCTTTCTTCAATAGTTTGAAGATTGGCTCACAAGTGGCTGTCAGGTGAGAAATGAATCTGGCAATATAGTTCAAACGTCCAAAGAACCCTCTGACTTCCTTTTCAGTGCGAGGAGCAGGCATCTCTTATATTGCTTTAACTTTGGCAGGATCGACTTCAATACCTTTGTTGCTGACAATAAAGCCTAGGAGCTTACCAGACCGTACCCCGAATGTGCACTTGTTGGGATTCAACCTTAGCTAGTACTTCTTCAATCTCTCGAACAATTTTTGTAAGTGATCAAGATGCTCTTCTTCTGTTTGCGATCTGGCTATCATATCGTCCAGGTAGACCTCTATTTCGTGATGTATCATGTCGTGAAACAGAGCTACCATGGCATGCTGATAAGTTGCCCCAACATTCTTTAGTCTGAATGGCATCACCTTGTAGCAAAAAGTTCCCCACAATGTGACAAATGTTGTTTTCTCCATGCCCTCAGGCGCCATTTTGATTTGGTTGTAACCTGAGAATCCGTCCATGAAGGAAACCACTTTGTGTTGTGCCGTATTGTCAACTAGGATATCAATGTGGGGGAGTGGAAAATAATCCTTAGGGTTGCCCTATTCAAATCTCTGTAGTCCACACACATTCGCACCTTGCCGTCCTTTTTGGGCATGAGAATAACATTGGCAACCCATTGGGGGTAAGAGGTGACAGCCAAGAATCCATCATTGAATTGCTTCATGACTTATGCTTTAATCTTTTCTGATATATCCGGCCTCATTCAATGAAACTTTTGCTTTACTGGCGGACAATCCTCTCTTGTAGGCAGACGAAATACGACAATATCTTCATCAAGTCCTGGCATGTCTTTATATGACCAGGCAAAGACTTCGACATAATCATGCAACAACTGAATCAGACGCTTCTTGACACAAGGTTCCAGATTGGCACCCACCTTGACCTCTTTTTTGTCCTCTTCAGTACCTAGGTTGATTGTATCCACGGGTTCCTCGTGAGGCTGAATGGTTCTTTCTTCTTGTTGTAGCAGTCTGGCCAGTTCCCTTGGTACTTCACAATCTTCCTCTCCTTCATCTTCGGCTTGGTAAATTAGATTCTCAGAGTCACAGAAGGCCATAGCAGTATCGTTACCCATGGGATCCATAATAGATGTATACCTGCATTGTGAGTGTGGGTGTGTGTAAGGGTATAGCTATCTTTGAAAGAAAGTAAAATGTAAAATAAAAAACAATGAGCACGAAAGGTTGTATGTGAAAACGTCCATGATTCATTGATGACATATGAAAAATGAGATAATAACCCTTACAAATGGACCATTGTGCCTCGGGTAAGACACAAGGTTTTAAGAGTGCGAATTGTTTCGAATATTACAGATCTAACAAAATGTAAAGACAAATTACTGAGGGATGAAAGTGGTTGGGACGAAGTCTCTAGCCTCCCAATTGCTGAGCCCTCCATTGATAGTCGGGAAGATCCAATCCTCCAGGTTGCAACCATCTTCACCATCTTCCACTGTATTGACTTCACAGTTGGTGATCTTCAAGGGTGTCCCTCCAGCATGGGCACGATGTACAACCTTTTGAGTACTTAAAGTGAAACCTAGGCCAAACTTGTCAAACTTATATGGAATATCTGGGAGTTGTCCCCAGATAGTGCATCCTCCTTCTTCTACCACTGCTTTGGCACCCTTTAGTGACGACATCCAGAGTGGAGGCCTTGTAATCTTGGGAACAACCTTGGTCACTTCCACCTCTTTAGGGACCTCTTCAAAGTGTTGAAATGGAGTTTCAATGAATTCACCATCCAATTCCACATATCTGAAGGAATTGAGATGGCTGATCATGTATTCTTCTTCTCTATGAATGGTGATAATCTTCCCTTGAACTGGATACTTCAGCATCTGGTGCAATATAGAGGTAACAACGCCAGCATTGTGGATCCATGATTGGCCTAGCAAGCAGAAGTATGAAGGGAGGATGTCCATTACATAAAAGGTTGAATTGAAAGTTTGGGTTCCAACCTTTATGGGGATATCCACTTCCCCATGCACCATCCTCTTCGATCTGTCAAATGCCCTTACTACTATGTTGCTTGGCTTTAATGTCAGTCTCTCACAGTACTTGAAGTGAAACCTAGGCCAAACTTGTCAGACTTATATGGGATATCTGGGAGTTGTCCCCAGATAGTGCATCCTCCTTCTTCTACCACTGCTTTGGCATCCTTTAGTGACGACATCCGGAGTGGAGGCCTTGTAATCTTGGGAACAACCTTGGTCACTTCCACCTCTTGAGGGACCTCTTCAAAGTGTTGAAATGGAGTTTCAATGAATTCACCATCCAATTCCACATATCTGAAGGAATTGAGATGGTTGATCATGTATTCTTCTTCTCCATGAACGGTGATAATCTTCCCTTGAACTGGATACTTCAGCATCTGGTGCAATATAGAGGTAACAGCGCCAGCATTGTGGATCCATGATCGGCCTAACAAGCAGAAGTATGAAGGGAGGATGTCCATTACATAAAAGGTTGAATTGAAAGTTTGGGTTCCAACCTTTATGGGGATATCCACTTCCCCATGCACCATCCTCTTTGATCTGTCAAATGCCCTTACTACTATGTTGTTTGGCTTTAATGTCAGTCTCTCACAGTACTTGAAGTGAAACCTAGGCCAAACTTGTCAGACTTATATGGGATATCTGGGAGTTGTCCCCAGATAGTGCATCCTCCTTCTTCTACCACTGCTTTGGCATCCTTTAGTGACGACATCCGGAGTGGAGGCCTTGTAATCTTGGGAACAACCTTGGTCACTTCCACCTCTTGAGGGACCTCTTCAAAGTGTTGAAATGGAGTTTCAATGAATTCACCATCCAATTCCACATATCTGAAGGAATTGAGATGGATGATCATGTATTCTTCTTCTCCATGAACGGTGATAATCTTCCCTTGAACTGGATACTTCACCATCTGGTTCAATATAGAGGTAACAGCGCCAGGATTGTGGATCCATGATCGGCCTAGCAAGCAGGAGTATGAAGGGCGGATGTCCATTACATAAAAGGTTGAATTGAAAGTTTGGGTTCCAACCTTTATGGGGATATCCACTTCCCCATGCACCATCCTCTTTAATCTGTCAAATGCCCTTACTACTATGTTGCTTGGCTTTAATATCAGTCCCTCACAGTCAAGTCTATCAAGAGCTTTTTTTGGTAATACATTCAAAGATGAGCCAGTGTCCACTAAAACATGTGTCAGAGTTGTGCCCCTACATTCCACTGAGACATGCAACGCCTCATTATGCTTTCTTCCCCTCGGCGTCAGATCCGCATCTGAAAAACCTAAACCATTGTCCGCAGTTAGGCTGGCCACGCAGTCTTGAAATTGATCACCAGATGTCTCTTGAGGTACATGGGAGGTTTTTAAGAACTCCACCAAGGATTTTGCA
The DNA here is from genome assembly GCA_948472305.1 of Vicia faba. Taxonomy (NCBI): domain Eukaryota; kingdom Viridiplantae; phylum Streptophyta; class Magnoliopsida; order Fabales; family Fabaceae; genus Vicia; species Vicia faba. The sequence continues at coordinate 498,253,654 of OX451738.1, forward strand.
TGTGCCTCGGAACATAGTAGTAATGCCAGCATGGAGATCTTAGAGGGAGTTTTCCCCAGTTGTTCAACTACATCGTAGTCGCTTCTCTTTATAATTTTTAAGATATCCTCCATTTCCTTCTTGGAGGTCTCAGGGATAGTCAATTACTGGGCCTTCATCCGGATAGGCTTAACCATAACACCTTTTCCTCGAGCCTCGGTTAACTCGGCCGCAGGAGTGTCAGTAAGAATGATTATAGGGGTTGTAATGGCTTTGTCAATTGGAGTACCTGCAGAGATAAATGTAGGACCAGGAACAACTTTTGGGGGAACAACATCAGGAATAAATACGGGTCCAGAAGCTACTTTTCGGGGAGCAATTTCTAGAGAAAAGATCCTACCACTTCGGGTAATTTTTCTAGTTCCGGCAATATTACTAATGTCGGAGTCTTCTTTCTCAGAATTTATCTCTTCGGCGGCCGGCCATTCTTGCTTGATACCATGGTAGTAGACATCCCCTCCATAATTCCATGGTATGGTTTTTTCTGACACATAGGGGCCTGGCCCAGGCATTGTGATTATTATAGGAGTTGCTTTCAGAATTGATGTAATTCTAACGGGTCTTTTGGTGGAGACCCTGGAAGAATTGGCGGAAATGGTAGATAGAAACATCTTCATCATGAACAGGTGGAATATGACTCTTTTCAAGCAAAATCTCTTTGTTATCCATCAGGAACTGAACGCCTACTTTCAACAAAGAACAGCTAGTCGGTGAGGATAAACAAAAACATCAATCTTCATCACAACCCGGGAATACGCCGACATTCAATAAGTTCATTTTAACAGTCAGAAGTGGGGTCATGAGTTCATCAACTGAGGTAACAAAATCTTCTTCAATGGAATTGGTATTGTGACCATGTCTGGGCATAGGAGCAGAAGTGACATTTAGCTTTTCGTGCGCATCAAACTCAATTTATTTTTCTTCAATGAGGTCTTGTATTTTTTCTTCAAGGCCCAACAATTATTAGTATCGGGACCAGGACTTTCAGAGTGATATGCGCAACGAGCATTGGGATGATAATAAGGGGATGTTGTATTGGGGTTTTTCGGAGCTTCTTTTAAGGTTACCAAGTTGGATCTTAGTAGATACGATAATACTTGGGACAGGGTCATGTTAATTCTGGTGAATTGCCTGACTGGCCTTTCTACCCTTGGTTGATTATTTCTTTGTTGAACAGATGTAGGCTTTGGAATCATAACAGCCCCCACCATTGGTCGGCGTTCGGCCCTATCTTGGTTCCTTTTCGGATATACAACAGCTACCTCTTTCTTCCCGATGAAAGGCTTCCTTACAGCTGTAGAAGAAGATGTATCTTTCTGAATCTTTCCATTATTTATACCGGCTTCTATCCTCTCTCCGGTCAGTATTAGTTCAGTAAATCCTGCAGATGAACTTCCAATTAAGTGATTGAAGAAGGGCCAGACAAGGTGCCCAAGAACATGTCTACCAATTCTCTCTCAGGCAGAGGAGGTTGAACTCTTCCAGCCAAATCTCTCCATTTTTGTGCATAGTCCTTGAAACCTTCATTGGACACCATGGCCATACTCTAGAGTTGAGTACGGGTAGGCGCCAAATCAGCATTGTACTGGTATTGCTTGTAGAAAGCTGCAGCAAGATCTTCCCAATTATGAACATTAGCCCTTTCTAGTTGGTAGAACCAGTCAAGTTGAGTCACAAACAGACTGTCTTGGAAGAAATGCACCCATAAGTCTTTATCAGCGGTATGGGGTTGAATTTTCCTCACATATGACCGGAGATGCATCTTAGGACATGAAACTCCATCATATTTAGCGAATGCAGGTGCTTTGAATTTTAGAGGAATCACAATCCCTGACACCAAACCCAGTTCCTTAAAGTCCAAGCCTGGCACCTTTTGGATTTCCATCGCGCTCAACCGCTCTTCAAGATGTTTATACTTGTCATCAGCTGGATGGTACTGTTCCTCAGAGTAGTCTTCTTCTTCCTCTTCCTCTTCTGATTCTGATGGGACAACTGTTTCCTTGCCTTTCCCCTCTCCTTCACTGGATGTTGTTGCAAAGTCCAAAGTCCTTCTGGTCTGCCCATGAAATCTTTTCCCCATGTTTAAGACTCCGATTACTTTCTTTGTTTTCTTTTTCCTCTCTTCGGCCAGCAGAGTCTTCAATTCTTCTTGCCCCTTGGCTAGGGTCATGAGCAACTGTTGAAACTGCTTATTCTGAGCTTGAAGATCTTTCACTGTATGCTCGAGATCTATCTCACTGAAATAAACAGTAGAGAGATGAGGAGACTTGTTGCAAAAGACCAGTTTATGTTATGATGAATGATATATGCATATGCAATGTTTTCAAGGATTTCAAAGATTCAAATTTGTTTTAGACAAAAGGAAACACACGTTATATTAATAAGATAAAGTTTGAGTACATCAACCCCTTGGAAAAAATAATACAAAAACTCTAAGATAAAAAAGTAGTACGCATCCTCTTTGGTGCAATGTAGGAATTTAGAGTCCGCTCCTCATGAAGTAGCCTAGTAAGTTCCAAAACCTTCTTTTCGCTTGCGTATAATTGGGCTTCAAACGTATATCACTCTCCTTTGAGTTGTATCCAATCCCTTTGTAGGTATTCAAGAGACGTGGGCATGTCAGGATGTAGGATAGTGTATGGAACATCTCCTTCCTTAACAGGCTCAATGATTACTGGGAGAATGGAGGGGTAAGGCATCATAAGACTCTGAGCACGAGTTTGTACCCATTTGAGGTAAGGCTCAAGAGAGATGGAATTCTTATGTCCCAAAGTCTTACTATCCACCATGTTTAACATCCTCCAAGCTCGGATAAATCTCTGGAGAAGACCTTGATCGTCGTTGTCGTAGTCGAATACCAAACCTTGAATCAACATCTCGTGCGGGCCATCCCTTCGGGCATAACCAAACTGTCTTAAGGCTAAGCATGGGTTGTAGGTGATATATCCCCTTATGCCAAGTAGAGGAACATTAGGGAATTCTCCACAATGGTGGACAATGATAACATAATCTTTGGATCGGGAGCACCAATGAATGTTTGAATGCTTGAGCGTCATTAACCTTTGTTACCACCTTGAACCTTGCTCATTCTTTAATACTGATTAGGGAAGATGATAAATAAACCATCTTTCCAAGAGAGGAGTGCAACACATAAGGACACCTATTTTCCTCATTGTGCGAGTGTGAAAAGAGTGTAGGATATCTTCTAGCAATGTAGGCACCGAGTTGCAAGATATGAAGATTTTGACGGCGTTGATATTTATGAGTTGGTCAGAATTTGGAAACAAAACCATCCCATAGATGAGGAGAGCCACAATTTCCTCAAAGGCTTGAAAGTCTAAGTAATTCCAACAGCTTTGGGCTTTCTCAAACAGAAACTTTGCTAGGAAGCCTTTGACACCACTCCTTGTTTCCCAATGAGTTATGACATCAGATGAGTGCAAGTGTAGAGCTTGAGCAATCTCTTCTGGCTTTGGATCTCTTTCAGGACCGTTGAAAGGTAGTTGATTGAGAATGGGAATCCTCAATAGTTGGGAGAATTCTTCCAAAGTAGGCACAAGTTGATAGTCGGTAAATGTGAAGCAATGGTGTAGAGGATCAAAGAACTGAAAGAGCACCTTCATCATGTCCTCATCTGTGTTGGAGGTGACCAAGTTGAGTAAGCGACCATGTCTCTCGGTGAATGGAGAGTTTTCAGGAATCCTTGAAGCTAGCTCCTTTAATTATGAGGGGATTCTCACAAGGTTGACTTGAATAGTTTTCCTGCGAAGTGAATCCATACCCTACAAAACAAGAACAAAGATGAATCCTAAAATCCTTGAAATGGTTAGTGGATGTATATGATGTTCATGATGTCCATGATGTCATGTACAAGTATGCATATACAAGCAAAGCAAACAAATCCTTAGTTTAGGCTTGCATGGAGTTTTATAGGTAAGTACCCTCTTGAAGTTTAGTTGGCTTAAACCTGTCCTAGTAATAGTAACCGGGTTCTAAGGAGCTCAATATCACTGTATTTTTTCCTTGGTCATTGTTTCAGCTCAAGCCTCTTTAATGGCGACTGAAATATCCCAAGAAACCAAACCTCAATGAGTGTAGTATCGAGTATCCACCAACTTCGGACTGCACCAAAGTCGGTTATCTCACTACATCCTAAAGGCCAAGTTGGCCAAGTAAAGGTTCTAGAAGTTCATTAGTGCTTCATGACATCACTCAGCGGCCCTGTATTCTCTTTGATTAACTCAAAGGATACCGGTACCCACAAATATGTCGCACTAACATAGCTATTGCTTAGACCATGTCGGTATACCCCACACAGTTTCCACAACATATTGTTACTTACCTATAATGTATCCCAAATTTGGGTAGAGGATTCAAACCCAAACAAAGAACCATAATATAAAGCATACAAGTCAAACAATGTAAGCAAATAAATGTGATCTAACCCTAAGGTAACTCCACTTTTATAATTCTCCCCAGTAGAGTCGCCAGTTCTGTGATACGGTGGGAGAACTGACTTGATTGTTTTGTGTTTTATCGTAAATATTGCGGTTAGCAAGAGTCACCACTGACTTTTCTTTTATCCAAAAGGAAAGGTGAAAAAGCACATGAAAGACCTTTGAGATTGTTTCTTGAGTTCGGGGGGTAGATTATGAAAAGGGAAGGTATTAGCACCCTTTTCATCCATGGTTTTCCATGGGCTCTTAGTTACTTTCTAGATCACTTGCGTTTGTTTGAAATTGTGCTTTGTGTGGTTTTGGAAGTATTTTGTTTAAAGAGGCCATTGTTTAGGCAATCTTTGTAATGATTCTCGTTGGTAATAATGTATACAAAGATGTTGATCTTTTTGAAAATGTTTTCAATGTTTGTAAGATGTTTGGAAATGTGTGTGTTTTTTTTTGAAAATAGCAAGGATATTGGTTTTGAAATAGAGCAAGTAACTAAAAGTAATCTACCTATTCAAATGTATTTCTTATTCATTTTTCTTTTCCTTTGATATTGTTGTCTTACCATTTATTTGGTAAGCAACCCTATCTTTGGATGTAAACGGGACGGGTGCGGGTCATCGTATAACCATGATTAGCAATGTTGCAATGTATCTTAGCATTTTTGAGGGACTAAGATCATTTTGTAAGGCAACTTTGAATAGCGTCATCGAGGGACTATGATCTTGTATTTGTTTGTTTTTGCTAAGACGCCTTACATATATAATATGGCCGTTTTGTGTAAGGCAACCAAGTGGAGTAACCCTAGGGGTGCTTGTGTGCAAGTGTGTCATTTTCATGCTTGATTTTGTCTTGAATTAGGGTTTTCTATTTGATTGGTTTTATCTTGCCATACAAACCCTAATTACGAGCATGTTATGTAAAAGCGATAAATTGCGAAATTAAAAATTACTACGCTATTATAACACTTGTGGGAGGGGGTATACAATTTATAAATGGGGATTGCAATAATATAAACCTAATTAAGCCATTACAACCATATCGAATTTTAATAAATGTACAAAAACAAATGTAAATATAATGTACAAAAAGTGAAATGAATATAATGTACAAGTATGAATGGATAAAGAATGGATTTTTGTTTTGACTTAATTAACTTAAAAGAAAAATAATTAACTAAAGAAAATAAGAAAATTAAAATTAAGTTAGTAAAAGAAATTAGTTTAAAGAAACAAATTTCTAAATAAATAATAAGTATAAATCTAATCTAATTATTTAATTACTTTTTGGAAAAAGAAATGAATTTTAATAAGAAAATGTTTAGGTCTTTTAGTCTAAGAAAGGAAACAAATATGAATATATTTAATATGAGTAAATAATATATTTTTTTGAGATTTTTATTTATAAAAAATAAATATTACAATAATATTAATAATAGTAACTAAAAGAAAGAAAAGAAAAAATAAAATAAATAAAATAAGTCAGGGGGGTTAACAATTAGAAGGAGTGTTTGGAGAAAGAAAGAAAAGGAAATCTGTTTGGGCTTTCAGCCCAAACTTTTATGGCCAAGAATAAAAAAAAAACCAGACTTTTAAGGGATGGGGGGGTGTAGCAAGCCGAAGGAGGTTGGGTTTAGTCATTGAGCCTGGTATGAGGGGCCTAGTTGTTTTGAACAAAACAAACAGGTTAGTGAGACATGGTCTCATTTGGCCAAATCATTTCTCTCTCTCACTTCTATGATTCTCTCGCTCTCTCTCTCTATGGTTCCTTCGTCGGAGAAGAAACAGAAGCCGCGTCGAAAATCGCCTGATGGCGGTGACGGCGGCGGCTAGGTTCAAAACTTCATTTTTTTACATCAATCTCTTCTTCTCTTTCTTCTAATCACTAATTTGGTATTTGATTTTGCAGAAAACGCGTGATTTGGCATAGATCTAAAAGGGGACGACCGGAACCCTAGGGGTTCCAATTTTCTTCTTCTACATGATTTGGTGAGATCTTTCCTCTCTATCTCTTTGCAAATTTTGAAGGGTTAGACTTCTTTTTGAAGATGATGATAAAAACAAGCTTAGGGTTTTGCATGTTTCTTTTTGTTGTGATTTTGTTTCTATTTTATTGTTGGTGATGATGTTTTGGACATTTTAATGATTGTTGAGGGTTTTGGTTCTGTATATTTTCTTTGTAAAACTGAAAAGGAAGATGGTGTTACAAATTTTATGTCCCTATGTTCTATTTGGTTTTTAATTGGCCCTAAACTGTATGTTTTGTACAAGAAAAAGTTTCAAAAAGTTTTGTATATTGAAACAGTTTGAGAAATTACCTCTTTGTTGTGTTTTGGTATCCTGTGGCTTGTTGACAGTAAACTTTGAGGGATGAGAACAATGGCTGGAATTTTTCTTTTTGTGTATTCTTCTTGTTGGCCCAAAAACTTCTCCTTGCACAGTATTGTTGCCTTGTTTTTTATATTGGTTGATTTTGTGATAGATAAAATACTACTGGCTTTGTTTCTTGTACTGTTTTTTTTATAAATCAATTTTCCAGTTGACTTTGCTTGTTGGTTGTGCTATTCATTTATGGTGGATGCTGACTTTTTCTTGTTGTACTGTGATGGCTTTGTACTTGCTATGTTTTAACAACTCAAGTTGTTGTCCTTTGGTTGGCTGACTGTTGTTTTCCCTTTTACAGTTTTCTTTACTTGTTTATACTTTTCTGACTTTGCTGGCTGCTTTTGCTGTATTTTTATATTAACTGCTTGTGGACTTTTGCTATGAACCAAACAAAATTGTTTTGAGATTTGTAGTGAAATACTCTAGGCCTATGACATGACTTTGCAAATTTGAGGCTTTTTTGATTGTTGGTCTGATATTTTCTGATTTGAAACAACATGAGACTTTTGCTTTCTGATTTCCTCTTTACCTTTTATGAACCAAATACTTGAGATTTGCAAAAGATTACTTCTTAGCCAATGATGTAGTTATGTCTTTGTGAAATATGTATGAGGCTTGATTTTCTGTTTCCCCTTGCTTGTGAACCAAGTTTTTGTGATTTGCAAACATACCTTTAGGCCAGTGATAGGACACTGTTTTGAGGCCTCTATTGGGCTTGAATTTCTTGATTTGAATTTTGCTAATGGGCTGGGAATATGGTTGGAATTCTTTTGAATTTATTGTGGGCCAAGTTTTGTTTTGAAATAATAATGGGCCCATGATAGAATTTGATATGGTTTGAGGCCTTAGAATCCAAAACCTTCTCTTCTAAAGTCTTGATACTTTGTAGATTTTTTGCACAAGTTTTGTTTTTTACCAGTTTGCAGCATTGTTTTGTTTGCTTCCCTGTTATGCAGTTTGTTGCAGCTTGCCCTGCTTGTAGTTTGTGGCAGCTTGCCCTGCTTGCAGTTTGTGGCAACTTGCCCTACTTGCCTGCCTTGTTATGCATTTTGTTGCTGCTGGCCTTGCTGGGAAGCTTGTGTTGCAGCATTGCTTTGCTTGTTATGAAGTTTGTTGCCGCTGGCCTTGCTGGGCAGCTTGTGTTGCAGCATTGCTTTGCTTGTTTGTGAACCAAGCTTGTACTTTGTGATTTGCAAACTAGGAATTATTTGGCCAATGATTAAACAAGAATTGTATGAGGCCTTAGAACACAAAACCCTTCTTTTCTGATTCAACAGAAACCACCCTGATGATGAACTTAGGATTACTTTATATATTTTTGTTCATTTCTGGATGTTTGAATTACTAACAAACTTCTCCCTTTCTTTTTCATAAACATGAGGCATGGATGGCAAGCAAATATTGGAGGGGTTGCTTGAGGATGAAGACTTTGAAGAAATAGAATTTCTCTCTTCTTTTTTTCATAAACAGATCTTTGTAATTTATTGCAAGGTAGACAAGACATTTCTTTTGTAAAATTCAAACTTGTAATGTAATGAATACAATACTTCTGAATAAAATTTGTGAAAATATTGTACCAATTTCAACTTTGAACTTTGTAATTCTTATTTGGATGTTTTGAGTAAAATACCTTGTTTTAGGTAACTTGTATTTCAAGCAATCACCAAAGATGATCAAGCAAAACAAAACACTTTGTACCCCAATCAAACTTCTAAAACAAAATGAATGTTTAAGAATTTTAATTCCACTTGATTAACTTAACTTCAAAGACTTATGATCAAAAAGTCTTAATCTTCAATTCTTGTTCAATAGCTAACTGGTAATCATAATAAATTCACATGTCACTCTTGATTCCAACAGGACTTCATTGTATATCAAATATGTTTCAAGAACATTAGCCAGTCTTGTAGAATTAACAAACTTCAGCAAATTGTCTTTAAGAATATTGGAGATTTTTAAGACTCAATTATTTCTGAGAAAATCCTAAACCCTAATTATTGATTTACTGCCTAGGAAGAGAACCTGTCTGGTCGACCTTTAAGCCAATTGAGTGTACGAGAACCCTAGGGTAAACATCTTGCATGAAAAATTGGAAGGCAAATTTAGGGGTACAACAGCAAGTGATAAACCCCTAGTACATACCTTATGGGTGGTTACCTTGACTCCATGCATATGACGTTGGACCTTTGATCCTGCTACTTTCAGTTTATTCAAAGAACTACGCAGTGGTTATCCAGAATATGTGGAGCTGAGATCTCATATCATAGTGTGATATGGTGGGAGAACTGACTTGGGATTTTGCGTTTGTGTTCGCAAATGTTTCGGTTTAGTAAGAGTCGCCACCGACTTTTTATTTTATCCTAAGGAAAGGTCAAAAAGCACAGGAAAGACCTTTGAGATGTTTTCTTGGATTCGGGGAGTAGATTATAGAAAGGGAAGGTATTAGCACCCTTTCTATCCATGGTTATCCATGGGCTCTTAGTTACTTGCTTAGATCACTTGCTTTGCTTTTCAATTGTTTGAAATGGTGCTTTTCAATTGTTTGAAATGGTGCTTTGTGTGTGATTTTGAAAGATGTTTTGAAAAGAGGCCATCGTTGTGGCAACCTTTGTAATGATTCTTGTTTGAATGTATATAAAGGTGTTTTTGTCTTTTGAAAAGTTTTCAATGTTTGAAATTAGGGTTTTGCAATTGTGTTGTGAAGTGTGTTTTGAAAAAAAACAAGGATGTTTTTGCAAGCTTGATCAAGTAACTAAGAGCTATCTACCCTATTTTACTCAAAGATTTTTCTTATGTTTTTAACCCTTTTAACAGTGTTGTTTCACCATTGTATTTGGTGAACAACCTTGTGTTAGGATGTTAAACGGGACAGGCGCGGGTCATCGTATAGACCATGATAGCAATTGTGTCAAGTATTTTTGGCAATTTTCTTAAGGGACTTGATCATTTTGTTTAGGCAACTCAGATAGCGTCATCGAGGGACTATGATCTTTCTTTTTGTTTTTGTTTTTCCAAAGTACTTGACATGCCCCCATGACCCATTTTTGAAGGCAACAAGTGGATTGAAACCCTAGGGGGTGCAAGTGTGCATTGTGTTTGTTCTTCATGCATGTTTATCTTGGATTAGGTCAAGCTAGTTGTTAATTTTATTTGGCATACAAACCCTAAGTCTAATCATGGCATAATTGAAAGCATAAAAAGGTGCGAGAATTTATTTCTACACTATTACAACATGATATAGGGAGGGGGGGTACAAATTTGAATTGGGGGTATTTGACAAGAAATTAAATTCTAAATTATTACAACCAAATCGAATGTATAAGACAATATTTAAAGGTGCAATAATTAAATAAAATACAACAAATAAATGTTAAATAAAATGTATTATGCAAAAAGTTTTTATGTATGTAAAAAGTATTTTTTAATGTAAATAATAATAAAAGGGGTCAATCTTAATTATTTTATTATTTAGGGCAAAACCCTAATTTTTAAATAAATAGTATTATTTATTATTTATGCAATAATGTATTGGTTTGTACAAAAAATAAAAGTATATTGTAAAAATGATATTTTTAGTGTAAAATATTAATAAAAATGAAAATGTAATATTTTTGCATTTTTGTCCCAATTATTTAATAAAATAAAGTATATATATATATATATATATATATATATATATATATATATATATATATATATATATATATATATATATATATATATATATATATATATATATATATATATATATATATATATATATATATATATATATATATATATATATATATATATATATATATATATATATATATATATATATATATATATATATATATATATATATTAAACATATTAAATATATAAAAAATAAAAATTAATTATTTACAAAATGTGTATTTTCAAGAAAATGTTTTTGAATATAAATAAAATGATAAATGAAAATGAACATATTTTTTGCATTATTCTTTAAGTTTTAATAAAAGAAAATAAATTATTTACATATTTATACTAGTAAAGTAAAAATAAATATCAAATAAATATGAAAAAAATAAAAAAAAATAATTTTTTGACATTTTTTATATTTGAACAAAAAATAATAAAGTTAGAATAAAAAATAAAAATATCAAAATGACAAATATACAAATAAATGGGCTAGGGGGTGTAAACTGAAAAATGGGGTGCTAGAAGCAAAAATGACCAGACCCAGCCCAATCAAACTTCATCTACTTCCTTGGTTCACAAAAACGCGCGTTCTGTACATCAACTGCTATCTCCTGATTCTTTGATTTTTTTACAAAACTCATAACATGAAACTTGTAGAGCATCAAACAACGAATCTAACCATATAAAAAACTTAAGCTAACTCTCAAAGACCAGAGAGAATTTCTCTGGCCCTAATTTCTAACCTAGTTTTTTCAGAAAGTTCATGGATGAAATTCTCCTAGCACGATTAATATAAATGAAAACTAAGCATATGTATGGCTTTAGGGCTATGAATACAACATCTTTCATTCACAAACCTAAGTCTAACTATTCCTAAATAGAGAGATAGAAGTTCATGAAATACCTGTTTCAGTTGACTTCGAGCTGGGCAATGCAGCAACTTCCAAGGATGCTTGAGCTTCTTTTAAGCTTGCCTGAGGTCCACTGAAGCTTTTCCAATGCTTGGCTTGTTTTGAAATAGCCTGAATCGTGCTACAAAACTCAACCTGCAAAGCTTTGAAAAAAAATGGAAATGTGTATTAAGGGTGTTACAGCTAGCAATGGATGATCTCGATAGCTTAGGTATGTTGGTTGAAAGGTGTTTGAAGTATCTCTAGGCAAAACGCACGATGGAATTTGAAGATGGCTAGCAAAATGCAGAACTGGCCCTGTTTTGCAAGAAAATGGGGAATTTATGCACTAGGAGTTCTGAGAGGCAAAGGGGTCGTGTTTCTGGCTTGTTAGGAGGTATCAAACTTGTTTGCATTGTTTGTGTAAGTTGGTTTTAACAGATGTGAGATATGGCTTGTGGCTTGCAACTTTTCTTCTTCTTGAAGCAAGAGTGTCTATTTGTTCAATGCAGGGCTGTACCAGTCCTATATCATGCTGCACATTTTGCTCTTGGTTACTGTAATTGGTTGATTTGATCTTGCCTCAGAGATCTGGCCCCATGCCTCAAGGATCTTGTTTTGACATAAAGTGAAGTTTAAGCAAAAATGGCATTGTTACTCTTTCCATTTAAGGCTTAATCTAATGTATAATACCCTAATGACCAAGACAATACCTTAACTCAATGGATATGCATTAAATTATGGAGTACAAACTGGTTTTGAGGCCTGTAATTGTGAACCAAGCTAGCTAGATCAGATTTGCAATTTGGTATGAACATGTATTGGACATGGATCAAAGTGAGTTTTTGCCAACTTCAAGCATTCGATTCTCTCTAACCACAAGGGTGTTTGAGGAGTTCTTGGAAAATTTGGAAAGCTTGGAACATGTACTATAATCCATCTTTGAAATTCAACTTGAAACTCCAAGTGGAACTATGTGAAAAATGGTCAAGAAGATGGGTTAAAATCCTGCCTAAATTAGGGCAAAATTTCTCTAAGTTAAAAGTTTTAGATACCCTTGTTCCAAAAATCATAACTTGAGATACAAGCATCTTTTGAGAAAACTTTGTGCATCAAAGTTGTAGACTTTGTGATGGACTACAACTTTCATGTTGCAAGTTTTGTTTCAATCCATTTGCATCTTGGTGAAAAAATGGGACAAAGTTAGGAAAAAAATATGAAAATTTCATAACTTAGAATATTTCTAAGTTATGAAAATTTTCCATTTTAAACCCTAATTTGCATTTTTGGGTTTCTTGATGAACAAGTTTCATAATTTGACATGTCTTGGTGAAAAATGACTCTTGGCACTTGGTTTTGACCAAAAAGTTAAAGTTTGACTTTTTAGTGTACAGTCAAATTTTAATCAGTTGACTGAAAAATTCATTTGTCAATCCTATGCATTTGAGATCTTTTGAACTTGTTGAATGGGTCAAGACAATGTCATTGAGTCCTTGATTCCATGTGTGAGCTTGATTTGCCATTGGCTAGGCCAAACAGACAAAAATTGCCTTTGTGCAGTCAAAACCCTAAAAATGACCATTTTGCCCTTTTGATGATCTGATCAAATTCTTGTGGAATTGTGATCCAAACCTGATCAAATGGTTCATATGAGTTCATAATGTTGATGTGGGTCAAATTTCATGAGTTGACTTTTTCCCCAATACAGTTGATTTCTAGGTCAATTGGCCAATTGACTGGGCAAAAATTTGAATAAAGGCTTGAAACTTGGTGTGATCGGTGGAAATAGAACTGACAGTTTTTTAATGCTGGCTCGCGAAATGTCGCGGTAAGCAAGAGTCGCCACCGTCTTTTATGTTCTCCAACATGGAAAGGACAAAAGCACAGCAAAATTCCTTTTCGAGATGTTTCTCAGTTCGGGAGGTAGATTTATAGAAAGGGAAGGTGTTAGCACCCTTTCTATCCGTGGTTATCCACGGGCTCTTAGGTACTTGCTCACTATGTTTTCAAAAATTGTTTGCTTTTCTTTGTGTTTGTGGGTTTTGAAAAAATTTCATTTTGAAAACTTCTAGGTAACTCTTGTATCAGTCCTCAAGAGTGTATGAAGTATTTGTTTGAAAACTTTTTGAAAGTGTAGGTGCGAAAAGTTGTTTTTTTTTGTTTTTTGAAAGAGCAAGTACCCAGGAGAAATCTACCTACTCTAAGGAATTAAGCTGTGTAAGAGTCCTTTAGACAGTACTATCCCACTATTGAGAAGTAGGTAGCACCGTCGTCGGAGTTATTCGGGTCAATTCGATTATAGGGACAATGTGTGGTCACCAAAGAAATAGTAGGACGCCTTAGCGGTAACCCTAATGTCCTAGATCCTTTTTTTATCCGAGGCAACTGTTTCGAGGCAACTGGATCTTTAGACAGGAGGGCGACCTCTAAAACACCCTATACTTGATGACCACGTCGAGGCAACCGAGTGAGGCGTACCCTAGGAGTAGCATGTGCATGTGTGTCAGGTTTCAGTTCATATTATCTTTGCATGCATCATTGTGAGCTACGGATTAATTTTATTTTTCATACAAGTCTTGTCATGCATAATTAACAATTAGTAATTTGCGGGAAATAAATTGTGGAAAGTGAATCTACGCTATTACAAGGCGTCGGGTATTTACATCGCTAAAAACATAACCCTTTGAAAATAAATTGCGAGAAAATAAATAAAGCGATAAAAGAGGTCCTAATTATCTATTACATCCTCAAAGCAGATACAATAATATGATCAAAATAATAATAATGCGCGAAAGAAATTAAGTCAGGGACGTCCTTAGGGTTTTGACCCTTTTTGAGAAAAAGAATTGAATTTGGTCCTTTTTTGCACTTAATTAAATATTAAACCTAGAACTAATTAATTAGATAATTACAAGAAAAAAGGTATTTTTTTAGTTTTTTATGTTTTTAATGGAAATAAAACAAAATAAAATAAAGTCAAAAGTTAGTGAAAACCTAAGTCTAATTTATTTATTTATTTATGAAAAAGTCAAAATTAAACCTAATTAAACTAATAATTTGTTAGTATTTATTTACAAAATAATTAAATTAAGGGGAAATTAATAATAATAAAAATAAATAATATTTTAAGTTTCTGAATTTTATTAGGAAAATAATTAATTATATTAATTAAATAGTAATAATAATAATTAGTAAAGAAAATATAAAAGAGAAAAAAAAAGAAAAGAAAAGAAGAACCCAGGGGGGTGATGACCCAAATATGGAGGTAAGAAAGTTGCAATTCTGGCCCAATAAGCACAAGCCCTGTTGACTTTCTGGATCCTCCAGAGCGCTTGTTGACTGGGAGCATGGTGCTCCTCATCTTTTGATCATTGGATTCACATTTATGGCCACTTGGCGCCTGAGTATCTGATATGCATGGTAGACTCCTTGGCAAGCGCTGCATATGAACATATTAAGCAAAATAATACAAATGTTTTGGGTGGACCTGGGAATCGAACCCAGGTCCCAATGGTTCTTGGACAACGCATCTACCACTGAGCCAAGCGCTTGTATTTGTTATTATAATGGGCAATGAAAATAATATATAAAAACAACGCATATGCTGGAAAATAAAAGCGCACATTTTATTTGAACGGACCAACCATGAAGTAACACGTCTTCATCTCCTTCGTTTGCTTGTAAAAGAGAATGTTAGATAGCGGGGGTTTTTAACCCCACAAAGCAGAACGAGGAAAAATAGCGAATAGGCGTGTGAGCAAGATAAATATTTCGCGAATATGGATTCTGATTCGTCTGGTTGCAACGAATTCAACCATGGGTCTTAAGAGGCTTGATTTTTCCTGTACTGAAAAGCCCCAATTTGGAAGCTTGAAAACCCTAGGATTCGTTCATGGCAACTTCTGATTTAGGACATCTTAATCCAATTAACTTATGCAAAAGGCTTCATATGATTGCTAACAACACAAAATAAACAAAAAATCACGTTAAATGCTCATGAATTGGATGTTACAATTTTGAATAAAAGTGTCAAACCGTGAGACTGTTCTTGCATATTCTTTGAGTGTTAGCACTTGATTTTGATTGCAATGTGTCTCTGAGAGTTCCTGCAATCTATTAGAAACAAGAAAAGCTTTGAATCACGTTAAATTATGGAAAACAGTTTTCAAGTTTTTCTTGATTTTTTCAATGTTGGCTATGGCTTTCTGCAGCAATTCTCACGTGTACATGAATAGGGTTAGGTTGTGTACATATAGAGGACTGAATTAGGTTAAATCCTTGGGCAAAAGATCCATGGAATTATGATTTGTATATTTGATTTTCAATCAAATATTTTTCAATCTTTTTGATTAAAAAATCTTGCCAAACTTGGATATCCTTGTCCCCTTGATGTGCACACGAAGTCTCCAATATATATTGGTCATATTTGCTTCATGAAAAGATTGCAAAACCATATCTTGATATTTTCCTACAATTAAATGAATTAAATGAATTAATATTGATTAAAAATTCAATTAATTAATAAAAAATAAGAAAATAATTCAATTTAATCTCAATGGGTCGTGCATAGGCCTTGGATAAAGTTTCAAGAAGGAATTTGAGGCCCATTAGCAAAAACAAGGTGTTTTGAGCAAAGTTGACTTTTGCAAATTCACAAAAATTTCCCAACTTCTCCAATGCATATCTTGCTCAATTTTGATCATATGAATATGTTTTTGGACATTTTGGAAAGGTCTTGAAGTCCTCTAACCAATGCATTTGGTCCCATTTCATTTGGATTTACCAATCTCAAGTTATGGTCTTTGACTTAAAGTGCATTTTTGTTGACTTTTGAAATTGACCTATAATGTAGAAATTAATAAATTTTTGTGAGAGCATTTCTTGGACTTGGAATGTAAAGATGAGTTGTAGGAAATTTCATCCTCTTCAAAATGAGAATTGGATGGTATTTTTCTGATGAACCATGAAAAAGTTATGCCTTGGTCAAGATACAGTTTACTTTTCTGCTGTCCAAAAATAGTAACTTTTAGCATCTTGATGATTTTTGAGCCATGCCTGTGGAATCATGATCAAGACTTGATCAAATGATGATTGTGTGCTCAAAATAAGATGTTGACCAAAAATTCTGACTTTTGACTGCAAAATGACCATTTTGCCCCTGTAGTTGATTGTGGATCAAATGGAGTTTTTGACTGTGCAATTTGGGACTGTGAGTCTTGAGACTTGACATGTAGATGCTTGACAATGTATATAGGCCTATGGGACTTGATTGAGCCATTGAAAACCTCAAATTCATTGAAGGAACCAAAACCCTAATTTCAGCTGGCTTATGAGGCATTTGGACTGTGCAATCCTTGAGTAATCTTGAACCATTTGAAGATGATTCTTGATAAATTTTGAAAGATATGGGAGGTAAAATTTTGGGGTACAACAGTTGCCCATGTTCAATCTTCTTAGACCTGAGGATGTAGATTGGCTTGCGTGCCTTTCGTGATCCAAAGGTGGAAGATGATTAAACACTAGAGTGCCCAGAAATTTGCACTCGCATAGTAGAATATCAGCAATGTGATGTCGGGAATGGGCTTACAGATGCCATTTGGAGAGATGGTGGATATGAGGATGGGCTTATAGATTCCATCTGGAGATGTGACGGAACTTTGTCGGGAATGGGCTTATAGATGCCATTTGGAAGTGTAATGGATAGTTGTGGAGATGGGCTTAAAGATGCCATCTGGAAATGTCGATCGCGTAAGAGATTCCTTAGTGAGAACTTTCATATTTGAGAAAGAAAGATGGTTTCCTGGCTTGCTACAGGTATTAATCTTCAAACTCTTCATGCAGATACTTTCCTGGCTAGATACAGGTATAGGTCTACAATCAATCGCTCACATATATGCCCTGGCTAGATACAGGTATCGAATCTGGAATTAGTCGTCTACAGATATGCCCTGACTAGATACAGGTATCGAATCTGGAATTTCAAAAGTTGATGGGTTGTCTCTACTGACAGGTTACCTCAGAAAAATCTTTAGGAATCGATTTAACTGAACCAGGGGAGGTTTTGTCTTTTTGACGAGTTGTCTCTTTTAACGGGTTGTCTTCATGGACGAGTTGTCTTTATTGACGGGCTATCTTCATTGACAGGTTGTCTTAACTGACAGGTTGTATTTAACGACGGGTTGTCTTTAATGACGAGTTGTCTTTACTGACGAGTTGTCTTTAATGACGGGTTGTCTTTAACGACGAGTTGTCTTCAACGACGGGTTGTCTTCAATGATGGTTGTCTTTAATAACGGGTTGTCTTCAATGACGAGTTATCTTTAATGACAGGTTGTCTTCAACGACGGGTTGTCTTCAGTGACAGGTTGTCTTCAATGACGGGATGTCTTCAACGACATGTTGTCTTCAATGACGGGTTGTCTATAATGACGGGTTGTCTTCAATGACGGGTTGTCTTCAATGACGGGTTGTCTATAATGACGGGTTGTCTATAATGACGAGTTGTCTATAATGACAGGTTGTCTTCAATGACTGGTTGTCTTCAATGACAGGTTGTCTTCAACGACGGGTTGTCTATAATGACGGGTTGTCTTCAATGACGGGTTGTCTATAATGACGGGTTGTCTATAATGACGAGTTGTCTTCAACGACGGGTTGTCTATAATGACGGGTTGTCTATAATGATGGGTTTGCATTAGAAAGATCTTTAAGAATTGATTTAACTGGATTTGTCTTCTTTGACTGAATTTGTCTTCTTTAACTGAATTTGTCTTCTTTAACTGAATTTGTCTTTACTGACTGCATTTAGAGTTTAACTGCATCTTTCCTGAAAGGTAGAGGTCAGTCATATGCAATGCATGATATGGATCGAGCAATGATGTTCTCAACATAAATGAGATTGTATGATATGATGCGTATATGCATGTATCATGATGTATGACAATGTGATGTCTATCAATGTATCTTCGCCTGGGAAAATAAATCCTTGACAGGTGCCGGGAAGTTAAATCCTGGGCTGATGTTTGAAGAGCAGAGTTCTTCGTTTCCGCTGGGGATGATGATTGCAAGAATAAACCGGTAGGAGAAGATGACTCCGTTGGGGGATAAACTTGTTGACGAGATTACTCTGCGGGGAATTACTCTGTGGGAAGAGATGCTTCGCTGAGGTTTTAACGATAACTCCGCTGGGGATTCCGTGGATAGGCTCTGTTAGGGATTTGATGAACTCCGCTGGGGATAGGAAGAACTTCGCCAAGGACGATCTTTCCGTTGCAATTTGCTGAGGATAACCCAGTTATAGGCTCTGGTGGGGAATAACCTTTGAATATGGTCGGGGAGAGATGCATGTACTCTGCAGGTGATAAGCTTCCAGAATCTACTGGGGATAAGCTTCCAGAATCTACTGGGGAGGATGATTCAACTCTCCTGGGGAAACTTTTTAGACTGCACTGGGGAATGGCTCCACTGGGGTGTCTGGTATTCCACCGGGGAACAATCTTATATTAAGACTGTCGGGGATGCTTGTTGAGGAATATCTGTATACTCTGCTGGAGAATATTGAGACCTTTTGGGGATATCCAACTTCCTTAAGGCTGACAGTAGACTAACTCTGCTTGGGGAGAGTATCGCTGACTTGCTGGAGATATTGTGCCTTTTTAGGGCTGATGGGAGACTAACTCTGCACGGGGAGAGTACTGTTGAGTCTTGTCTTACTCTGTAGGGAGTGAAGGTATCTTGGTTGAATTCTTCAGCTGAACTTACCTTGGTACCTTGGTGGACAAAGCAGCTTGTATAGTTCAGACACTTCTTATTGCCCCAGCTTCTGCGGGAGAAGGTACATGTGGAGGTGCTTGATGACTGCCGATTGACAAATCTTCTTCTGGTAGGCAAGTGACAAGATGACGGGACATAGTCGTACGCTTTGATCCCTAATTTTTGCCTGGACCGTCCTTCCGGGTTTTCAGTCCACCGGGATACCCATTTTTGCCCAAGCCGCCTTTTCAGGTGTTCGACTTGCCGGGTGTAAAAATTTTTCATTTTCATCCCTTATTTTTGCCCGAACCCTTTTGGTTCGCCGGGAAGACCTTATTTTTGCCGAGGCCAATTGACCTAGCGGGTCTTTGATTACGCGTAGTATTTTTTCGACTATGTTCACACTCTTAGAATGCGGGGAGTTGTCACTGTCAGTAGTGTTGCATCGCCATACTACCAGAAGACCTTTGATTATGCAAGATTCGCTGCTGGAATTCACGTCCAACGCCCTAAGTGACTCAGGCGGAGATTTGCCCCAGGCTATTTGGCATTTGAGAGATTCTCTGAATCTTGACTTGACTGCCCCAGATGATGGATAACGCTCATGCCGTGCCCCTGGATTAGAAGTGTCGTTCCACTTGGGGTGATCCCTTTTTTATTGAAAAGGCTTTTGTTCACAAGATATTCATCGTGCGAATTTCTATGTTGTTCGAACAAATAGTCATATGCAAACAATATTATTTTAAGAATGCAAAGCTTATGTCTGTCTTGAAGTTTTTGAAAATGCATTTTTCAGTAAAACAAGCAAATTTTGTAAAATGTGATGTCAACTCAGGATTTTACCGCGAGCCTTAAGGAGTCAGGATACCTTTTGTCACAGTATGCTTTCGAACTAACCCATGCTTCAGCTAGGACTTTTAAGGGTTATAACGTGGTCTTGTTCACGGTTTAAGAAACAAAGGATAAAGGCTCAAATTTTATTTGTACCCACCCGTTCTTCGCGATGTTCTTCGATCTTAAACTCAGCTAATCGTGCATTTAGATCCTGTTTGAATCTTTGCTCTGATATTTCGGTGATGGTTCGGATATTGACAATTTACTTTGAACATGAAGTCATTTTTATAAGAGTTTGCAGGACCTCTTTCTTTTTTGATTTTATTATCCCTGTCTTTTGCCTGAACTGTTTCTTTTGTATTTACAGTCAGCGGGATGCCCCAGTTTGGTAAGTCTCCTTCATAGGTTTTGACTTGTTAGGCTTTTGTTTTGAAAGATGACGACTGCCTGTCCTGACGATTATAGGGGACCATCACTGTATTTTATTTTGGAAGGACTCCTTTGATGCCATTCATTGTGCACCTGGATCAACTGAGAAAACTACCCTGCCCCAGGTTATAATTAAGGGTTTTAATTTGTGAAAAGAAAAAACTCCAACTTCTTTGGCTCGAAGGGGTTGACGAGGGATTATCTTCCTTATAACTCCACTGTTTAGGATTTAAAACAATGCATGTACTTCATCAGCGGGGTCTGTTCAAAAGCATAATGTAAAGATCGTGGCATCGTTTTCGTCATCCTCCCTCAAGAGGCTTAGAATTTTAAATCGAGAGTTAAACATCACAAAAAATGAAAGCAATTTGAAATATAGTGAATACAAATGGATTAATTCAAAAAAGACATATGTAATGCATTAATGAAATAACAACGTTTGGCATGAATACATGTTTGAACAATCAAAGAAAATATAACTTGAACATTCGAATGAACAAAAGTTTTCTTCAATCCTAGCCATGTTTTGGCAAGGGAGCAGTGATCACATTGGGAGTCTCGGGCGCTTCGAACTCGACCTCCTTTGCATCGATTAGGTCTTGAACCTTGTTCTTCAAAGTCCAACAATCATCTGTAGCATGCCCCAGGCTGTCAGAATGATAAGCGCAGCGGGCGTTGGGGTTATACCTTGAAGGTGTCTTGTTGGGATTCTTAGGAGGGTCCCTTAGAGTTACCAAATTGGTCTTCAGCAACTGTGGCAATATCTGGGACAAGGTCATGCTGAGGGGAGTGAATTGCCTTCTAGGTCTCTCTTCCCTTTGTTGGTTGCGATGTTGAGGATCACTGGCCGGTTTTGAAATAACTACCGCGTTGACATCTTGGCGGTGCTCGGACCTATTCTGCCTTCTTGAACCATAGACATCACTGGATTTTTTCTCAGTGTTCGAGGAGTCACCCTTCTGTATCTTCCCAGACTTGATACCAGCTTCTATCCTCTCCCTAGTTAAGATAAGGTCTGTAAACCCAACAGAAGAATTCCCAATCAGATGGTTGAAGAACGGACCAGACAGGGTCCTCAGAAACATATCAACAAGTTCACGGTCAGTTAAAGGTGGCTGCACCCTTCCAACAAGGTCTCTCAACTTTTGGGTATATTCCTTAAATCCTTCACCCGTCCCTAGTGACATACCCTGGATTTGGGTACGCGTAGGAGCGAGGTCGGAATTATACTGGTACTGCTTATAGAATGCAGTAGCCAAGTCCTCCCAGTTACGAATGCTGGCTCCATCTAGCTGATAGAACCATTCCAGTTGAGTCCCTGAAAGACTATCCTGGAAGAAATGGATCCATAAGTTCTTGTCTGCAGTATAAGGTTGGATTTTTCTGACATACGATCAGAGGTGGAGCTTAGGACAGGAAGCTCCGTCATACTTTGCAAAAGCAGGCGCCTTGAACTTGTGAGGGATCACCACCCCAGAAGATAAGCCTAGGTCTCCAAAGTCCAACCCGGGAACCTTCTGTATTTCCATGGCGCTCAGACGGTCTTCCAGCTGTTTGTACTTGTCCTCAGCAGGAGGATACTATTCATCATTATAATCTGTCTCGTTGTCGGAGACCACGGGACTAGGAACCCTTCTCTCTTGTGGACTGTCTTTGCCTACATATGAGGTAGTCAGCTCAGCCTCATTCTGTAATCCATTCCCAGATCTACGTCTAGTGTTGAACAAAACAATCCTCTTCTTCTTCTTCTTCACAAGCAGAGTCTTCAATTCCTGTTGTCCCTGGGCTAAGCTCATGACCAGCTCTTGGAACTGGGCATTCTGGGCCTGGAGGGCCTTGATGGCTTGTTCGGTAGTAGGTTCAGAAGACATGATGAATGCTGAAATAAACAACGAAGAAGATTAAGCAACCTGTAGAAAAAAGAGTACATGTTATGCATATGATGCATGGAATGCGTATGATTTATGCATGCAATGTTTTCAAGGATCTCGCGGGGTAAACAGAGAAACTTGTTAGAAGTTGAATACGGTAGCTTGATTGAGGGAACTTCATGTTGTTGAGAGTCCTTCTTCAAGAGTCAAAGCTCACCATATCGAGTGGGTCATAGCCCCTGACTCAAGTTATCAACCTTGGCTAGAGGAAAATAAATCCCCTTGCCCCTTGCTAGGCATTTGGTTCATCATGACCCGCATCACATACCCTTGAGATCCTTGAAATGGGTTAGTCCTTATGCAAGATGTATGCAGGTTAATCCTTATGCAGAATGCATGCAATGTTATGATGGTATGATGTTATGGTAAATCACACCACAAGTATTCACAAAGGCAAACATGATAAGGCACACAAATCACACAAGACAGCCCTTAGAGTTTAGGCCAGCATGAAGTTTAGGTACTACCCTCTTTCAGTTTCGTTGGTTAATACCTGTCCTAGAAAATAGTAACCGGGTTCTAGAGGACCTCAATATCACTGACTACCCTCAATCGGTCATAACTCCAGCTTCGCAATCTTTTCTTGCAGCCAGAACCATCGCGAGAGTTTAGCCTCAATGAGTGTAGCATACTGCTACTGTTCTATGGCCAAGTTGGGTCAATTTAGGGTTCTAAGGTCGATTGGTGCTTAATGACTCCTCAGAAGACCCATATTCTCCTCGTTCCAACACAAGGGATATCGGTACAGACCAAGGTGTCACACCAACGTAGCTACTGCTTCACCCGTGTCGGTCTACGCTGGACAGGTCCCTCACAGCTTATGCTACCTAAAGGGTATTCCCCAGATCCGGGTTAGGATCTATGAAACTCCGATGCAAGCCCACAATATTAAAGCAAACAAGGCATACAATTGAAAACATAGAGTGATCTAATCCTAAGGTACACCTCACTTATTAATTCCCCAGCAGAGTCGCCAGTTCTGTGATCGGTGGAAATAGAACTGACAGTTTTTTAATGCTGGCTCGCGAAATGTCGCGGTAAGCAAGAGTCGCCACCGTATTTTATGTTATCCAACATGGAAAGGACAAAAGCACAGCAAAATTCCTTTTCGAGATGTTTCTCGGTTCGGGAGGTAGATTTATAGAAAGGGAAGGTGTTAGCACCCTTTCTATCCGTGGTTATCCACGGGCTCTTAGGTACTTGCTCATTATGTTTTCAAAAATTGTTTGCTTTTCTTTGTGTTTATGGATTTTGAAAAAATTTCATTTTGAAAACTTCTAGGTAACTCTTGTATCAGTCCTTAAGAGTGTATGAAGTATTTGTTTGAAAACTTTTTGAAAGTGTAGGTGCGAAAAGTTGTTTTTTTGTTTTTTTGAAAGAGCAAGTACCCAGGAGAAATCTACCTACTCTAAGGAATTAAGCTGTGTAAGAGTCCTTTAGACAGTACTATCCCACTATTGAGAAGTAGGTAGCACCGTCGTCGGAGTTATTCGGGTCAATTCGATTATAGGGACAATGTGTGGTCACCAAAGCAATAGTAGGACGCCTTAGCGGTAACCCTAATGTCCTAGATCCTTTTTTTATCTGAGGCAACCGTTTCGAGGCAACTAAATCTTTAGACAGGAGGGCGACCTCTAAAACACCCTATACTTGATGACCACGTCGAGGCAACCGAGTGAGGCGTACCCTAGGAGTGGCATGTGCATGTGTGTCAGGTTTCAGTTCATATTATCTTTGCATGCATCATTGTGAGCTACAGATTGATTTTATTTTTCATACAAGTCTTGTCATGCATAATTAACAATTAATAATTTGCGGGAAATAAATTGCAGAAAGTGAATCTACGCTATTACAAGGCGTCGGGTATTTACATCGCCAAAAACATAACCCTTTGAAAATAAATTGCGAGAAAATAAATAAAGCGATAAAAGAGGTCCTAATTATCTATTACATCCTCAAAGCAGATACAATAATATGATCAAAATAATAATAATGCGCGAAAGAAATTAAGTCGGGGACGTCCTTAGGGTTTTGACCCTTTTTGAGAAAAAGAATTGAATTTGGTCCTTTTTTGCACTTAATTAAACATTAAACCTAGAACTAATTAATTAGATAATTACAAGAAAAAAGGTATTTTTTTAGTTTTTTATGTTTTTAATGGAAATAAAATAAAATAAAATAAAGTCAAAAGTTAGTGAAAACCTAAGTCTAATTTATTTATTTATTTATGAAAAAGTCAAAATTAAACCTAATTAAACTAATTAATTTGTTAGTATTTATTTACAAAATAATTAAATTAAGGGGAAATTAATAATAATAAAAATAAATAATATTTTAAGTTTCTGAATTTTATTAGGAAAATAATTAATTATATTAATTAAATAGTAATAATAATAATTAGTAAAGAAAATATAAAAGAGAAAAAAAAGAAAAGAAAAGAAGAACCCAGGGGGGTGATGACCCAAATATGGAGGTAAGAAAGTTGCAATTCTGGCCCAATAAGCACAAGCCCTGTTGACTTTCTAGATCATCCAGAGCGCTTGTTGACTGGGAGCATGGTGCTCCTCATCTTTTGATCATTGGATTCACATTTATGGCCACTTGGCGCCTGGGTATCTGATATGCATGGTAGACTCCTTGGCAAGCGCTGCATATGAACATATTAAGCAAAATAATACAAATGTTTTGGGTGGACCTGGGAATCGAACCCAGGTCCCAATGGTTCTTGGACAACGCATCTACCACTGAGCCAAGCGCCTGTATTTGTTATTATAATGGGCAATGAAAATAATATATAAAAACAATGCATATGCTGGAAAATAAAAGCGCGCATTTTATTTGAACGGACCAACCATGAAGCAACACGTCTTCATCTCCTTCGTTTGCCTGTAAAAGAGAATGTTAGATAGCGGGGGTTTTTAACCCCCACAAAGCAGAACGAGGAAAAATAGCGAATAGGCGTGTGAGCAAGATAAATATTTTGCGAATATGGATTCTGATTCGTCTGGTTGCAACGAATTCAACCATGGGTCTTAAGAGGCTTGATTTTTCCTATACTGAAAAGCCCCAATTTGGAAGCTTGAAAACCCTAGGATTCGTTCATGGCAATTTCTGATTTAGGACATCTTAATCCAATTAACTTATGCAAAAGGCTTCATATGATTGCTAACAACACAAAACAAACAAAAAATCACGTTAAATGCTCATGAATTGGATGCTACAATTTTGAATAAAAGTGTCAAACCGTGAGACTGTTCTTGCGTATTCTTTGAGTGTTAGCACTTGATTTTGATTGCAATGTGTCTCTGAGAGTTCCTGCAATCTATTAGAAACAAGAAAAAGCTTTGAATCACGTTAAATTATGGAAAACAGTTTTCAAGTTTTTCTTGATTTTTTCAATGTTGGCTATGGCTTTCTGCAGTAATTCTCACGTGTACATGAATAGGGTTAGGTTGTGTACATATAGAGGACTGAATTAGGTTAAATCCTTGGGCAAAAGATCCATGGAATTATGATTTGTATATTTGATTTTCAATCTTTTTGATTGAAAAATCTTGCCAAACTTGGAGATCCTTGTCCCCTTTATGTGCACACGAAATCTCCAGTATATATTGGTCATATTTGCTTCATGAAAAGATTGCAAAACCATATCTTGATATTTTCCTACAATTAAATGAATTAAATGAATTAATATTGATTAAAAATTAAATTAATTAATAAAAAATAAGAAAATAATTCAATTTAATCTCAATGGGTCGTGCATAGGCCTTGGATAAAGTTTCAAGAAGGAATTTGAGGCCCATTAGCAAAAACAATGTGTTTTGAGCAAAGTTGACTTTTGCAAATTCACAAAAATTTCCCAACTTCTCCAATGCATATCTTGCTCAATTTTGATCATATGAACATGTTTTTGGACATTTTGGAAAGGTCTTGAAGTCCTCTAACCAATGCCTTTGGTCCCATGTCATTTGGATTTACCAATCTCAAGTTATGGTCTTTGACTTAAAGTGCATTTTTGTTGACTTTTGAAATTGACCTATAATGTAGAAATTGATAACTTTTTGTGAAAGCATTTCTTGGACTTGGAATGTGAAGATTAGTTGTAGGAAATGTCATCCCCTTAAAAATGAGCATTGGATGGGATTTTTATGATGAACCATGAAAAAGTTATGCCTTGGTCAAGATACAGTTGACTTTTCTGCTGTCTAAAAATAGTAACTTTTAGCATCTTGATGATTTTTGAGCCATTCCTGTGGAATCATGACCAAGACTTGATAAAATGATGATTGTGTGCTCAAAATAAGATGTTGACCAAAAATTCTGACTTTTGACTGCAAAATGACCATTTTGCCCCTGCAGTTGATTGTGGATCAAATGGAGTTTTTGACTGTGCAATTTGGGACTGTGAGTCTTGAGACTTGACATGTAGATGCTTGACAATGTATATAGGCCTATGGGACTTGATTGAGCCATTGAAAAGCTCAAATTCATTGAAGGAACCAAAACCCTAATTTCAGCTGGCTTAGGAGGCATTTGGACTGTGCAATCCTTGAGTAATCTTGAACCATTTGAAGATGATTCTTGATAAATTTTGAAAGATATGGGAGGGAAAATTTTTGGGTACAACACTTGGTATGGACAAACTTGTGAGTTCAACATGAAGTATGAAAGTCACTTTGGGCATTGTAGGTCAAAACATCCCTGTGCAAACTCAAACCCTAATTTAGGTCAACAGTGTAAGGAGGTGTCTTGAGCAGAGTAAACCCTAGCTTGATCTTGAGTTCCAAAAGTCTTGTGATTGAGAAAATGTTGATGAAATGAGAGGGAAAATTTTGGGGTACAACAGTTTCCCCTGTTCAATCTTCTTGAACCTGAAGAGTTAGATTGGCAAGTTTGCCTTTCGCGACTCGAAGGTAAAAGAGGATTGGACACTAGAGTGCTCGTAAATTTGCACTCGTAAAAATAATGTTGAGGGAATGGGCTTAAAGATGCCATTTGGAGATGGTAGAACCTTGCTGGAGATGGGCTTAAAGATGCCATCCAAGAGTGTTTGTTGAACTGCAACATGGTAGGTCAGAAGAATGAGCATCAAAATGGTATCCGTGTCTGGAATGCATTTGAACTGTATCTGGAGACTGAGTCTGTATAAGCAAAGGAATGGCGTCCGTGTTTGGAGCGTATCTGAGCTGTAACTGTATTTGAACTTTGAATGAATATCAGAATAACTGCCGTGTCTGGAGTGTATCTGTATTGTATCTGAATTTGAGATCTGTATGAGTAGCAGAATGACTTCCGTGTCTTGGAGTATATTTGAGACTATAACTGGGATTTGAATAAGTGACAGAATGTCTTCCATGGCGATTGCGCTGGGGAGAATAAAGCTGCTGGTGTAAGGGTCAGAATGGCATCCGTGTTTGGAGCATATCCGAACTTGAAGTTGATAGTTGAATCTGAATGAGAGATAGAATGGCCGCCGTGTCTGGAGCGTATCTAGTCTGTATCGGATTGCTGAAGTATGAATGAGTAGTAGAATGACCGCCGTGTCTGGGGTATATCTGTACTATATCTGAATAATTGTTAACAATAGCCTTTTAATCTTATCCTGAAAAGGGTAAAATGTTAGCTAAAACATAGAGTTTATGTTGCATGATATGTATGATGCAATGAACTGTGTTTCATCAATGTTTATGATATATGAATGTAATGGATGTGCATGTAAGCTGAGTAGCTGTCTTGCTGAGGAAAATAAATCCTTGATAACTGGAGATAATGAAATCTTTGATTGCTGTCGGGGAAAGTAAATCCTTGACCAATGCTGGGGATTCCAAGAAATCTTTGATTACTGAAGATGAGAAATCCTTGCTGGCTGCTGACTGCTTGGGGATTAAAGATCTCTGATTGCTGAGAAGGGGAAATCCTGGGACCACTGCTGGAGATGGAAAATCCTCGGTAATTTGTGGGAATTAACAAGGCCTTTGACAACTCCTGCAGGGATGTGAGAATCCTTCCTGACTTTCCTGGGGAATGAGGAAAACTCTGATGATCTCTACTGGGGAATTGAAACCTTGGAGGCTTCCGCTTAGAGAAATGAGACCGGGAATCTTCAATCTTTTGGAAGGTAACTCTGTGGGGGAAATGTTCACTATTCCGGCTCCGCTGGGGATAGGATTTTTCAGGGTTTTCGGGCTCCGCTGGGGATCTCGAAGCTTAACTCTGATGGGAATTTTGAAACTTAACTCGGCTGTTGAATCAAGTTTTAGACTGCACTGGCTCTGCTGCGGATCTTGAAGCTTAATTTCGCTAGGGAAATATACTCCAAATTTAGCCTTGTTGAGGATCTGAATGATGTATCGTAGGGGATTTCTTCTGGAATGGCATTAAGATTTCTTCCTACTCCTTCAAACTATCAGTAATTATCCTTTTTCAATTTCATTTTATTTGTAAGCAGTGATTATATTCAAATGCATATGCCTATTTAACAAAACATTGGACGTTTTCAAATAAAACATAAGTGTAAAAAATAAAAGAAAGGCAAGCGAATTTCTGCACTTTGAAGTATTTTTGTATTAACTTTTGTGAGTATTTTTGTACAAAGGAGACAGACATCCTAGTAAGAGAATGTTGTCGTAAAAATTGAAAAATTGTATACAAAAGAAAGATGGCTATGTGTAACAATTCCATGGGATTCCCATTCTGCTATAGCCTTCACAACTCTGAATATCTTGTCCATTTGCTGCTTCGTCCGCCGATGACTGGGTTGATCAGAAGCTTGGAGCTTGTTGGTGAAGATATTGTTCTTAAAGTGATCCGACAAGATATAGTCATACGCTTTAATTCCCTAACTTTTGCCTGGACCTCCCTTTCGGGTTTTAGATCCACCGGGAAACCCTTTTTTGCCCAAGTCGCCCTTTCGGGTTTTCAACTTGTCGGGTGTACAGATTTTTTTTGTTTTATCCCTAATTTTTGCCTGAACCGCCCTTTCGGGTTTTCGATTCACCGGGATGCCCATTTTTGCCCAAGTCGCCCTTTCGGGTTTTCAACTTGTCGGGTCGTTTTATGCGTAGTATCTTTTGATTATGTCTGCGTTCGCAGGGTGCAGCAAGTCGTCGTCGTCCATGGTGGTCAGAATCATGGCCCCACCAGAGAAGATGCTCTTGATCACAAATGGTCCTTCGTAGGTAGGAGTCCATTTGCCCCTGGGATCAATTTGCGGCAAGATGATCCACTTGATTAC
Organism: Vicia faba; assembly: GCA_948472305.1. Taxonomy (NCBI): domain Eukaryota; kingdom Viridiplantae; phylum Streptophyta; class Magnoliopsida; order Fabales; family Fabaceae; genus Vicia; species Vicia faba. The sequence goes on from OX451738.1 coordinate 498,283,258, forward strand.
AAGATCTCTGACTTGATATACTTGACGTCTAACTTTCTTGTTGAAAGCCTTGATCATCCGTTTTTGATATGTCTGACCATGACAAACAGCGGTAAGTCGCTTCTCGTCAATCAAATTGAGTTGGTCAAGCCGGGTCTGAATCCAATCGTCTTCATTCAGACCAGCGTCCTTCATAATCCTTAAGGAAGGAATCTAAACCTCCATATGTAACACAGCTTCCATACCATACACCAAAGAAAATGGGGTTGCCCCTGTTGAAGTACGTGCCGTGGTACGGTATCCATGTAGAGCAAACGGTAACATCTCGTGCCAATCCTTGTAGGTGACTGTCATCTTTTGAATGATCTTCTTGATATTTTTGTTCGCGGCTTCAACAGCACTGTTCATCTTCGGCCGATAGGGAGATGAATTGTGATGATAAATCTTGAACTGTTCGCATAGAGCGGTGATCATAGTGTTGTTCAAATTCGTACCGTTGTCTGTGATGATCATGTCAGGGATACCATACCGGCATATGAGGTTCTGCTTGATGAAGCGGGCAACCACATTCTTTGTAACAGAGGCAAAGGAAGCTGCTTCGACCCACTTGGTAAAATAATCGATAGCGACCAAGATGAAGCGATGTCCATTGGATGCCGTGGGCTTGATCTCTCCAATCATGCCAATGCCCCACATTGCGAATGGCCAAGGAGCTGTCAGAACATTGAGAGGAACAAGAAGAATATGTACCTTGTCGGTGTAGACTTGGCACTTGTGGAAAGTACAGGAATGTTGGTGACAATCAGCTTCCATGGTAGACCAATAGTAGCCTGCCCTTAGAATCTTTTTAGCCATCGTATGTCTGCTCAAGTGGGTGCCAAATGTGCCACTGTGTATCTCAGTCATGATCAAATCTGCTTCAGCTTTGTCCACACAACGAAGTAGAACACAATCATGGCTGCGCTTATAAAGGATGTCATTGCTTAGGAAGAACTTGGCAGCAAATCTCCTTAAGAACTTTTTGTCCTTGACGGAAGCTCCTTCAGGATATTCTCTAGTCTGGAGATACCTTTTGATTTCATGAAACCAGGGTTGTTCCACTACTTCTTCGGTATTAATCTCATGACAGTGCGCTGGTTCGTCCATTCGCTCGATGGTAATTTGGGGAGCCTTGTTATCCCAGTTGAGTTTAAACATGGAAGACATTGTAGCCAGAGCATCTACTAGCTGATTTTCTTCTCGCGGGAAGTGCTCGAAAGTAATCTGCTCGAAATAAGGCAACAATGTCAGGACATGTTCTTTGTATGGGATAAGATTAGGATGTTTAGTGTCCTACTCTCCTTTGACTTGACTGATAACCAAAGTCGAGTCCCCAAATATGACCAAAGATTTGATTCCCAAGTCTATAGCAGCCTTGAGACCAAAGATGCAAGCTTCATATTCGGCCATGTTATTGGTAAAGCTGAAACAAAGTCGGGCAGTGAAGGGTGTGTGGCAACCTTCCGGAGAAATGAGTACCGCACCGATGCCATTGCCAAGTGCATTTGAAGCACCATCAAAGTATAGGGTCCATCGGGATCCTTGTTCAGGTCCGTCATACGGTCTGTTACCTTCGATGTTGTCCAAAGTCATGATGTGCTCGTCAGGGAAGTCGAATCTCATAGATTGGTAATCTTCGACGGCTTGATGAGCTAGATGGTCAGCTAGTACACTCCCCTTTATAGCTTTTTTGGGTAGTATACTGGATATCATACTCAGTCAGGATCATTTTCCATCTAGCGATTCTTCCAGATAAAGCAGGCTTCTCGAAGATATACTTGATCGGATCCATTTTGGAAATCAGCAAAGTGGTGTGAGTCAACATATACTGCCTTAGCCGGCGAGCAGCCCATACCAAATTGCAACAAGTTTTCTCGAGTAGTGAGTAGCGAGTCTCACAGTCGATAAACTTTTTGCTAAGGTAATAAATGGCATGCTCTTTTCGGCCAGACTCGTCATGTTGGCCCAGCACACACCCCATTGAGTTTTCCAAAATAGTCAGATACATGATTAACGGCCTTCCTTCGACGGGTGGCATCAAAATAGGAGGTTCTAGTAAATACTCCTTGATTTTATCAAAAGCAACTTGACAATCATTGTTCCATTCAACTACCTGATCTTTCTTCAACAGTTTGAAAATTGGCTCACGGGTAAATGTCAGGTGAGAGATGAACCTCACAATATAATTTAAGCGTCCCAAGAATCCTCTAACCTCCTTTTCAGTACGGGGGGCAGGCATTTCTTGTATAGCCTTCACTTTAGCTGGATCAACCTCAATGTCTTTGTTGCTGACAATAAATCCCAAAAGTTTACCAGACCTAACTCCAAAAGTGCACTTGCTTGGGTTCAGTCTGAGCTTATACTCCTTCAACCTGGCAAACAACTTTTGCAAATGACCAAGGTGTTCTTCTTCTGTCTGTGATCGAGCTATCATGTTGTCTACGTAAACTTCGATCTCATGATGTATCATATCATGAAACAAAGCTACCATGGCGCGTTGATAAGTTGCCCCTGCATTCTTCAGTCCGAATGGCATCACTTTGTAGCAGAAGGTACCCCATTGCGTGACGAAAGTAGTTTTCTCCATGTCCTCGGGGGCCATTTTGATCTGGTTATATCCCGAGAATCCATCCATGAAGGAAAACACCTTGTGCTGAGCTGTGTTGTCAACCAAGATGTCGATATGCGGTAGCGGAAAATCATCTTTGGGGCTAGCCCTGTTCAAATCCTGATAGTCCACGCACATTCTGACTTTTCCGTCCTTCTTAGGCACGGGCACAATGTTAGCAACCCATTGTGGATAGGAAGTAATAGCCAGAAAGCCAGCATTGAATTGTTTTATTACCTCAGCCTTAATCTTCTCAGACATGTCAGGCCTCATTCGGCGAACCTTTTGCTTGATCGGTGGACAGTCTTCTCTTGTAGGGAGACGGTGAACCACGATATCTGTGTCTAACCCTGGCATGTCTTCATAAGACCAGGCGAAGATTTTAACATATTCTTTCAACAATTGCACTAAGCGCTCCTTGACATTTGGTTCCAGGTTGGCACCCACTTTTACTTCCTTCCTGTCTTCCTCTGTCCCCAAGTTGATGGTTTCTAGCAACTCTTCATGAGGCAGAATGGCCCTCTCTTCTTGTTGTAAAAGTCTGGCTAACTCTCCTGGCACATCACAATCTTCGTCAACTTCGTACTCAGCATGATTGACCAAATCTTCAGAGTTATCGAAGGCTAAAGTAGAATAGTCACCCATGGAATCCGAAGTGAATGGGTACCTGCATTTGGGAGTGTGGGTGTGTGTAAGGGATAGCCATCCTTAAACAAACAAAAATGCAAAAGGAAAGAAAATGAACACAACAATTTATAGATGAAAAACGTCCAATGATTCACTAAAACATGGCATATGATTATGAAGAAAATCAAGCCCTTACAAATGGACCTACATGCCCCGGGAAAGGCATGAGGTGAAAATAGTGTGCGAATTGTTTTAGTTATTATAGACCATAAAAATGGGAAATTGTTCAAAGGTAAAATTATTGGATGATAAAGGTGATGGGAACAAAATCCTTTGCTTCCCAGTTGCTCAAACCCCCTTTGACGGTCGGAAAGATCCAATCTTCAAAGTGGCTCTCTTCATCTTCATCTTCTATAGCATTGATTCCATGGTGTGAGATCTTTACGGGTGGTCCTCCAACCTTGGAGCGACACATAGCCTTTTATTCTGCAGTAGTAAACCCTAACCCAAACTTGTCTGTCTTATGGGGAAAGTCAGGAAATTGTCCCCATACTGTACTCTTCCCTTCTTTGATCACCGCCTTTGCATCCTTGAGAGATGCCATCCTAGATACATGCTTGGGAATGATAGGCACCTCAACCATTGTCTTTGCCACTGCTACCTCAGGAGACACTTCCTCGAAATGCTGGAAAGGCGTTTCGATGAACTCGCCATCCAACTCCACATAGCGGAAGGAATTGAGATGACTTATCATGTATTCTTCCTCGCCGTGCACTGTTATAATCTTACCCTTAACAGGATATTTCAGCATTTGGTGCAAAGAGGAGGTAACTGCCCCGGCATAATGGATCCACGGTCTCCCTAGCAAACACGAATATGGCGGACGGATGTCCATCATGTAGAAGGTAGAGTTGAAAGCTTCTGTGCCTACTTTGATAGGAATATCAACCTCTCCATGAACCATTCTTTTGGAACCATCAAAAGTCCTAACAACGATGTTACTAGGTTTGAGAGTTAGCCCTTCGTAGTCCAAACGGTCTAAGGCTTTCTTCGGCAGCACATTCAAGGAAGAACCAGTATCAACTAAGACATGGGCGAGGGTGGTTCCCCTACATTCAACTGAGACATGTAGTGCGTCATTGTGTTTTCTTCCTTTGGGAGTTAAGTTAGCATAGGAAAAGCCAAGGCCAATATCAGCAGTAAGACTGGCCACACATTCTTGGAACTGGTCAGTCGAAGTCTCTTGGGGTACATGTGCCACCTTCAAGAATTTGATTAGGGTCTTAGCATGGGCCTCAGAATAGAGCAGAAGAGCCAACATTGAAATTTTAGAAGGGGTCTGCCCTAACTGTTCCACAACGTCGTAGTCACTTTTTCTGATTATTTTCAAGATTTCATCCATTTCTTTCTGAGTGGTTTCGGGGATAACCACAGCATGAGCCTTCGTCCTGACAGGCACTTCCAGTATCCCCTTACCCTTGTCGGTAGTATCAGTAGATGGTCTTACTTCAGGAGTATCCAATTCTTCAATCACTGGGCCTTGCACATATGGTCCAACAGGTACAAAAGCTTTCAAGGGTCCGAAAACTGCTCGAGGGGGAGCAATCTCCGGAGAAAAGATCCGGCCGCTGCGGGTTATCTTGCTTGTACCCGTAATGTTCCCTATATCAGGGCTTTCTTCTTTAGAAATCTCTTGGACTGTTTCGATTTGTTTGATACCATGGTAGAAGATTTCTCCCCCATAGTTCCATGGTATCGTTTTGCTGGATTGGTACGGGACAGATCCCGGCATGGTGATCTTTAATGGTACACATTCAGAGTTGGGTGTAATCCTGACAGGCCTTTTACAAGCCTTGGGAGGATTGTCGGAAATGGTTATAATTGCAATATCGTTGGTTGAAGTAGCAAAAGTATCAGGAGTAACAAGATTGAAGGTATCAACATGGGTTTTCTGGAAAAGTATCTCTTGGGTATCCATCAGGTGTTGGACACCTGACTTCAACATTGGGCAATCACTTCGTATGTTCAAACAAAAATAACAGTCTTTACCACAACCAGGAAAGATCCCGGCTCTCAACAAATTTTCTTTAATCACAAGTAACAGCGTCAGCGGGTCAATAACATCAGTAACATGAGTGTCCTCCATAACAACATGAATATTGTGGCCGTGTTTGGGCATCGGAGCAGATATAACACTGGGTTTCTCAGGAGCATCAAATTCTACTTCCTTAGCATCAATCAGATCCTGGATTTTGTTCTTAAGCGCCCAACAATTATTGGTATTGTGCCCAGCACTGTCGGAATGGTAAGCACACTTGGCATTGGAGTGGTAGTATGGAGAGGAGGTGTTAGGGTTCTTTGGCACTTCCTTCAAACTGGTCATATTCAGCTTCAACAAATGAGGAAGTACCTGAGCGGGCGTCATATTGATGCGGGTGAACTGCCGTTGCATCCTTTCCACCCGTTGTTGATTAGGTCTCGACTGATTGTTACAAGGTTGATCATTTGACGAGTTTTGAATCATCACAGCCCCTACAGTCGGCCGACCCTCAGTTCTTCCCTGTCCCTTCTAAGAATACACAACAAATGCTTCCTTCTTGGCTGGGAAGGGTTTCTTAACAACCGTGGATGCGGAAGCATCCTTTTGAATCTTTCCACTCTTAATACCAGCCTTAACCCTTTCGCCGGTCAAAATCAGTTCAGTAAATCCCGCGGAAGAACTCCCGATTAGATGGTTGAAGAAGGGGCCAGACAGGGTCCCCAGAAACATGTCAACTAACTCCTTATCTGATAGCGGTGGCTGCACCCTTCCAGCCAGATCACGCCACCTCTGGGCGTACTCTTTAAACCCTTCATTGGAAGACATCCCCATACTTTGTAACTGAGTACGAGTGGGCGCCAAATCAGCATTGTATTGGTACTGACGATAAAAAGCAGCTGCCAAGTCTTCCCAATTGTGAACCTCTGATCTTTCGAGTTGATAAAACCAGTCTAACTGCGTACCAGACAAGATGTCTTGGAAAAAGTGTACCCAGAGGTCTTTATCGGATGAGTGGGGTTGGATTTTTCTGACATACGACCTCAGGTGCATCTTTGGGCATGACAGACCGTCATACTTGGAAAATGTTGGCACCTTGAACTTGGGAGGGATAACAATCCCAGCTACCAGTCCTAGTTCTTCAAAATCCAATTCGGGCACCCTCTGCAACTCCATAGCTGCCAGTCTATCTTCAAGGTTCTTATATTTATCATCCGCTGGTGGATACTGTTGTTCGGAGTAGTCTTCGTCTTCTTCCTCTTCCTCCTCTTCAACCTCGGATTCAGAAGGCACATCAGTCCCTTTCCCTTTACCAGCCCCTTCGTCAGATGTTGAGGGGAACTCAAGAACCTTCCTAGCATTACTCTCAAACCTTCTTCCAAAAGTGGCCACCCCAGGTCTCTTTTTCTTTTTCTCTTTATTCTTCTCCAACAAAACTTTGAGGTCCTCTTAACCCTTTTCCAAGGTCATGAGGAGTTGCTGGAACTGTGAATTTTGTGCCTGCAGATCCTTTACCGTCTGCTCCAAATCCATCTTGCTGAAATAAACAGCAGAAAGATAAGGAAACCTGGCGTGAAGACCTGTTTATGCATATGATGAATGGTATGTTATTCATGTAATGCATTCAAGGGTTCAGAAATTCAAATTTGTTGCAAACAAGAAGAACGCACGTCATATTAAGAAGAAATTTGTTGGTACATAAGTGCCCCATGGGCGAAATATTACAAAATTCTTAATTTAAAAAGACATTGCGCATCCTCTTTGGCGCGATGTAAGTGTTGAGAGTTTCCTCCTCGTGGAGTCGGCGGGTAAGCTCCAAAACCTTCTTCTCACTGGCATAGAAGCTGGATTCAAAAGTATCCCGTTCTTCCTTGAGTTGGATCCAACTCTTTTGCATTTCTTCCCATGATGTTGGCATGTCAGGATGCAGGATGGTGTATGGAACCTCTCCTTCCATAACAGGCTCTTTGATCAAGGGGAGAATGTGAGGGTATGGCATCATAAGATTCTGGGAGCGGGTTCGTACCCACTTGAGGTAAGGCTCAAGGGGGATGGAATTCTTGTGCCCCGGTGTCTTACTATCCACTTTGTTGGGCATCCTCCAAGCTCTGATGAACCTTTGTCGAAGTCCTTGCACATTGTTGTCGAATTCAAAAACTAGGTCAGGAATCAGCATGTTATGAGGGCCATCCCTCCGAGCATATCCAAATTGTCTCAAAGCTAGACAGGGGTTGTAGGTGATGCCTCCCCTAATGCCAAGTAGTGGAACATTAGGGAATTCCCCACAACAATCAATGATGATGACATTTTCTCTGGACCGAGAACAGCAATGTACATCAGAATGTGTGAGGGTCATCAATCGTTGTGACCACCTTAAACCCTGCTCATTCTTCAGAACTATTTGTGGAAGGTGAGAAATAAACCACCTTGCTAGGAGAGGAGTACAACACATGAGAACACCTCTTTTCCTCATTGTTCGTGTGTAAAATGAGTGTAGGATGTCCCCAAGCAATGTGGGTATAGGATTCCTGGATATGAAAATCTTGACAGCATTCACATCTATAAGCTGATCAGGGTTTGGGAACAAGACCAACCCATAGATGAGGAGTGCCACAATCTCTTCAAAGGCTTGTAGATTAAGATAATTCCAGCAGTCTTGTGCCTTCTTGAACAGAAACTTTGCCAAGAAGCCCTTGACACCACTTCTGGTTTCCCAATGCCCCTTGATGTCAAATGGTTGCAAGTGTAATGCTTGAGCAACATCTTCAGGCTTTGGTTCTTTTTTCTTACTGTTGTAGGGTAGTTGATTAAGAATAGGAATTCTCAAGAGTTGAGAAAATTCCTCCAAAGTAGGCACTAACTGGTAATCAGGGAATGTAAAACAGTGGTGTAGGGGGTCAAAGAACTGGAAGAGAACTTTCACCATGTCTTCTTCAATGTTGGTGTTGACCAAGTTGAGGAGTCTACCATGTCTTTCACTGAAGAGAGAATTCTCTGGAATCCTGGAAGTAAGCTCCTTGAGTTGAGGAGGGATTCTCACAAGGTTGACTTGAATTTTTTTCCTGCGAAGAGATTCCATGACCTACAAAATAAGAACAAAGATGAAGATCCAAACTCTTGAACTTGTTAGTGGATGCATATGATGTTTTATGATGTTCATGATGTATGCACAAACACATGTACAAGCAAGTCACACAAAACCCTAGTTTCAGGCTTGCATGAGTTTTCATAGGTAAGTACCCTCTTGAGTTTAGTTGGCTCAAACCTGTCCTATAAATAGTAATCGGGTTCTAAGGAGCTCAATATCACTGGATTGTTTTCTATGTTCATTGTTTTGGTTTAGCCACTTAACTAGCGACCAAAATATTCCAAGAAAACAACCCTCAATGAGTGTAGTATCGAGTATCTACCAACTTCGGACTGCACCAAAGCCGGTCATCTCACTACCCTAAAAAAGGCCAAGATGGTCAAGTAAGGTTCTAAGAGTTCATTAGTGCTTCATGACATCACTCAACGGCCCCGTATTCTCTTTGATTGACTCAAAAGCTATCGGTACTCACAAATATGTCGCACTAATATAGCTATTGCTTCAACCATGTCGGTATACCCCGCACAGTTTCCACAATGTATTGCTATTTACCTATGAATGTTTCCCAAATCCGGGTAGAGAATTTCAAGCCCAAACAAGAGAACCAAATGTAAAGCAATCAAAGAAAACAATATAATCATGCAAAGGCTGATCTAAAGACCTAAGGTTACTCCACTTTTAAAGTCTAAACATAATCCCCAGCAGAGTCACCAGTTCTGTGATACGGTGGAGGAACTGACTTGGGATTTTGCGTTTGTGTTCGCAAATGTTTCGGTTTAGCAAGAGTCGCCACCGAATTTTTATTTTATCCTAAGGAAAGGTTAAAAAGCACAGGAAATACCTTTGAGATGTTTTCTTGGGTTCGGGGAGTAGATTATAGAAAGGGAAGGTATTAGCACCCTTTCCATCCATGTTTATCCATGGGCTCTTAGTTACTTGCTTAGATCACTTGCTTTGCTTTTCAATTGTTTGAAATGGTGCTTTTCAATTGTTTGAAATGGTGCTTTGTGTGTGATTTTGAAAGATTTTTTAAAAGAGGCCATCGTTGTGGAAACCTTTGTAATGATTCTTGTTTGAATGCATACAAAGGTGTTTTTGTCTTTTGAAAATTTTTCAATGTTTGAAAGTAGGGTTTTGCAATTGTGTTGTGAAGTGTGTTTTGAAAAATAGCAAGGATGTTTTTGCAAGCTTGATCAAGTAACTAAGAGCTATCTACCCTATTTTACTCAAAGATTTTTCTTATGTTTTTAACCCTTTTAACAGTCTTGTTTCACCATTATATTTGGTGAACAACCTTGTGTTAGGATGTTAAACGGGACAGGCGCGGGTCATCGTATAGACCATGATAGCAATTGTGTCAAGTATTTTTAGCAATTTTCTTAAGGGACTTGATCATTTTGTTTAGGCAACTCAGATAGCGTCATCGAGGGACTATGATCTTTCTTTTTGTTTTTGTTTTGCCAAAGTACTTGACATGCCACCATGACTCATTTTTGAAGGCAACAAGTGGATTGAAACCCTAGGGGGTGCAAGTGTGCATTGTGTTTGTTCTTCATGCATGTTTATCTTGGATTAGGTCAAGCTAGTTGTTGATTTTATTTGGCATACAAACCCTAAGTCTAATCATGGCATAATTGAAAGCATAAAAAGGTGCGAGAATTTAAATTCTACACTATTACAACATGATATAGGGAGGGGGTACAAATTTGAATTGGGGGTATTTGACAAGAAATTAAATTCTAAATTATTACAACCAAATCGAATGTATAAGACAATATTTAAAGGTGCAATAATTAAATAAAATACAACAAATAAATGTTAAATAAAATGTATTATGCAAAAAGTTTTTATGTATGTAAAAAGTATTTTTTTAATGTAAATAATAATAAAAGGGGTCAATCTTAATTATTTTATTATTTAGGGCAAAACCCTAATTTTTAAATAAATAGTATTATTTATTATTTATGCAATAATGTATTGGTTTGTACAAAAAATAAAAATATATTGTAAAAATGATATTTTTAGTGTAAAATATTAATAAAAATGAAAATGTAATATTTTTGCATTTTTGTCCTAATTATTTAATAAAATAAAGTATATAAGTATATATATATTAAAGTATATAAGTATAAAAAATAAAAATATATAAGTATAAAAAATAAAAATTAATTATTTACAAAATGTGTATTTTCAAGAAAATGTTTTTGAATATAAATAAAATGATAAATGAAAATGAACATATTTTTTGCATTATTCTTTAATTTTTAATAAAAGAAAATAAATTATTTACATATTTATACTAGTAAAATAAAAATAAATATCAAATAAATATGAAAAAAATAATAAAAAATAATTTTTTGACATTTTTTATATTTGAACAAAAAATAATAAAGTCAGAATAAAAAATAAAAATATCAAAATGACAAATATACAAATAAATGGGTCAGGGGGTGTAAACTGAAAAATGGGGTGTTAGAAGCAAAAATGACCAGGCCCAACCCAATCAGACTTCATCTTCTTCCTTGGTTCACAAAAACGCGCGTTTTGTACATTAACTACTATCTCCTGATTCTTTGATTTTTTGACAAAACTCATAACATGAAACTTGTAGATCATCAAACAACGAATCTAACCATATAAAAAACTTAAGCTAACTCTCAAAGACCAGAGAGAATTTCTCTGGCCCTAATTTCTAACCTAGATTTTTCAGAAAGTTCATGGATGAAATTCTCCTAGCACGATTAATATAAATGAAAACTAAGCATATGTATGGATTTAGGGCTATGAATACAACATCTTTCATTCACAAACCTAAGTCTAACTATTCCTAAATAGAGAGATAGAAGTTCATGAAATACCTGTTTCAGTTGACTTCGAGCTGGGCAATGCAGCAACTTCCAAGGGTGCTTGAGCTTCTTTTGAGCTTGCCTGAGGTCCACTGAAGCTTTTCCAATGCTTGGCTTGTTTTGAAATAGCCTGAATCGTGCTACACAACTCAACCTGCAAAGCTTTGAAACAAAAATGGAAATGTGTGTTAAGGGTGTTACAGCTAGCAATGGATGATATGGATAGCTTAGGTATGTTGGTTGGAAGATGTTTGAAGTATCTCTAGGCAAAACGTAGATGGAATTTGAAGATGGCTAGCAAAATGCAGAACTGGCCCTGTTTTGCAAGAAAATGGGGAATTTGTGAACTAGGAGTTCTGAGAGGCAAAGGGGTCGTGTTTCTGGCTTGTTAGGAGGTATCAAACTTGTTTTCAATGTTTGTGAAAGTTGGTTTTAACAGATGTGAGAGATGGCTTATGGTTTGCAACTTTTCTTCTTCTTGAAGAAAGAGTGTCCATCTGTTCAATGCAGGCCTGTACCAGTCCTATATCATGCTGCACATTTTACTCTTGGTTACTGGAATTGGTAGATTTGATCTTGCCTCATAGATCTGGCCCCATGCCCCAAGGATCTTGTTTTGACATAAAGTGAAGTTTAAGCAAAAATGGCATTGTTACTTTTTCCATTTAAGGCTTAATCTAGTGTATAATGCCCTAATGACCAAGACAATACCTTAGCTCAATGGATATGCATTAAATTATGGAGTACAAACTGGTTTTGAGGCCTGTAATTGTGAACCAATCTAGCTAGATCAGATTTGCAATTTGGTATGAACATGTATTGGCCATGGATCAAAGTGAGTTTTTGCCAACTTCAAGAATTTGATTCTCTCTAACCACAAGGGTGTTTGAGGGGTTCTTTGAGAATTTGGAAATCTTGGAACATGTACTATAATCCATCTTTGAAATGAAACTTTAAACTCTAAGTGGAATTATGTGAAAAATGGCCAAGAAGATGGGTCAAATCCTGCCTAAATTAGGGCAAAATTTCTCTAAGTTAAAAGTTTTAGATACCCTTGTTCCAAAACTCATAACTTGAGATACAAGCCTCTTTTGAGAAAACTTTGTGAATCAAAGTTGTAGACTTTGTGATGGACTACAACTTTCAAGTTTCAAGTTTTGTTTGAATCCATTTGAATCTTGGTGAAAAAATGGGACAAAGTTAGGAAAAAAATAAGAAAATTTCATAACTTAGAAAATTTCTAAGTTATGAAAATTTTCCATTTTAAACCCCAATTTTCATTTTTGGGTTTCTTGATGAACAAGTTTCATAATTTGACATGTCTTGGTGAAAAGTGACTCTTGGCACTTGATTTTGTCCAAAAAGTCAAAGTTTGACTTTTTAGTGTACATTCAAATTTTAATCAGTTGACTGAAAAATTCATCTGTCAATCCTATGCATTTGAGATCTTTTGAACTTGTTGAATGGGTCAAGACAATGTCATTGAGTCCTTGAGTCCATGTGTGATCTTGATTTTCCATTGGCTAGGTCAAACAGTCAAAAATTGCCTTTGTGCAGTCAAAACCCTAAAAATGACCATTTTGCTCTTTTGATGATATGATCAAATTTCTTGTGGAATTGTGATCCAAACTTGATAAAATGGTTCATATGAGTTCATAATATTGATTTGGGTCAAATTTTACGAGGTTTGGCTGTCAATTGGCCACAGTTAACTTTTTCCCCAATACAGTTGATTTCTAGGTCAACTGTCCAATTGACTGGGCAAAAATTTGAATCAAGGCTTGAAACTTGGTATGGACAAACTTGTGATTCCAAAATGAAGTATGAAAGTCACTTTGGGAATTTTAGGTCAAAACATCCATGTGCAAACTCAAACCCTAATTTAGGTCAACAGTGCAAGGAGGTGTCTTGAGCAGAGTAAACCCTAGCTTGATCTTGAGTTCCAAAAGTCTTGTGATTGGGAAAATGTTGATGAAATGAGAGGGAAAATTTTTGGGTACAACACATAGCATACCATGGCATCATACCATCATGTACATGCATATCGTATCTAAGGAATTCCAAAGATAAGTCTCGTTGGTTGAGCGCTTCAAAAATGAAAAATTGTTAAAAGATACTTATGGAAAGACGAGTCTTTGGATTTCCTCAGAAATGAAGATGAAACATGCATTCATATTATCATGCATTCATTATTCACAACAAAAACTTATTGGAGTCCCTTTTCAATCAGAATTCAGTGAACAATCAAGTTAACTCCCTAGATCCCTACCGTACAAGAAACAACCAGTGAAGACTTATGGATCTTTTCAAAGAAAACCAGAATTCTCCCTGCTGAGATATGGACACCATGGGCACTCGAATGGATTAGCTTATGGAAACCCTTCATGTTGTCATCAAGGGTTAAGAAGAGCTACTTCGAAGTGTTATCAAGCTTGCCACTGGTTCCCCCTCCACTTCTACAAATAGAGGGAATAATAATGTGAATGTTGAGACCCCAATAGGAATTCCTCGGAATGATGTTGATGATCATCACGAAGTTATTGATCTTGATGAGGCCCCACGTGAATCTCTCTGTTGGAGTTGCTGAAACTGCAAAAATGTGCCATGCTCTTGAAGAGCATCTCAAAGCTATAGAAGGTATCAAGACTTTGGGAATTAATACCGTTGCAATGTGTCTCGTTCCTGGGGTAGTTATTCCTCCTAAATTCAAAGTTATTGATTTTGACAAATACAAAGGCACCTCCTGCCCAGAGACTCATCTTCGTTCTCGCTGTCGCAAGATGGCAGCTTATGCTTAAAATGAACTGTTGTTCATGCATTTATTTCAAGACAACTTGACAGGGTCACCGTTGGACTGGTATATACAATTAAAGAGAACTCATGTGAGTACTTGGGGAGAGCTTATTGACGCCTTTTTGAAACATTACCATTATAATACTTCCATGGCTCCTAGCCGCACCCAGCTTCAAGGGATGACACGGATATTCGAAGAGTCTTTTAAAGAGTACTCCCAAAGGTGGCGTGAACTGGCTTCAAGGGTCCAACCTCCTCTCTTGGTACGTGAACTGATTTATTTGTTCATGGGTACTCTACGAGGTGCCTATCTCCAACACATGCTCAACAATACCTCTACTTCTTTCTCTGATATGGTCATTATTGGAGAACATGTTGAAACTTGTATTAAGGCTGGAATGGTCCAAGGTATCCCTAACAATACCAACAACAATACTGACATTGCTAGGAATCCATTTTCTGGTTTCGTCAAGAAGAAAGAGGGTGAGACTAGTGTTGTCACCATCAACCAAGGAAAAACTCTTATATATCCTCAAGTTCTATTTCCTTATTTCCTAACACCTGCTGTTGTTCCTAATCAATATGTTCCTCAAGTGTATGCTGCTACAACTCCAGCACCCTGGATGGACCAACAACGACCTTTCTCTTCTCAACAATAATATCTTCCATAACAATCATTTTCCCCACCTCTGAATTATCAACAACAGAATCAACAACTTGAAGGTACGGGAGTTCAACAGAGACAAAGAGGGCCCGAGAGGAGATTTGATCCCATTCCTATGTACTATACTCAGCTTCTCCCTCAATTACTTTCCAATCAATTGGTTCAACTGCGTGAACTTGGTCCCCCACCAAATCCTCTCCCAAAGGGGTATGATATTAATGCTCACTGTGAATTTCATTATGGAACCCCAAGACACACTGTTGAGAATTACACAGCATTTAAATGTAAGGTTCAAGACGTCCTTGATGAAAATACCATAAATTTCAACCCTGTAGGTCCCAATATTCAGAATAATCCCATGCCTCCTCACCCAGGGGCAGCAATCAATGCTATTGAAGATAGTAGTTAGTAGATTCTGGTAACCAAGGTTGACGAGATCAAGATATCACTGGGGACTGTTAGAGAACATTTGTTGAAGCATGAGGTATTGCAAGAACTCCATGATTTTTGTTTATTATGTTCCTCTAAACCTAAAGAGTGTGCTAGTTTGAAGAGGACTATATAACAGCTAATGGATGGAGGTGTCCTACAGGTAGAGAATATATTTCTATAAGAAGAGATTGATGTCTTGGAAATTCCTTATTATCCGAGGAACATCTTAGTAACACAAGTTACCCCGTTGATGATTCAGGCTCCTTCTACCCCACTAATGATTCAAGCTCTAGTTACCCTCGTGAAATCTCAAATTCCTATTCCTCCTCTTCTGACAACTCAAAGGAAGTTCCGTGGGAGTATAATGTGGTCTATATTCTTGGGAAGAAATATGAGTGTCCCCCAATGGGTGACAAGAATATTACTAACATTGCAGGAACTAGTAACATGAATCTTAGTGGTAGGGTATTTTATCCCCCACCACTGCCTCCCAAAGAAACCAACAGTGATGCTCTAGCAAAGGCTAGGGGCAAGCAAGTGATTGGTGACCAGTCTGAACCTTCTTTAGGTCAAGAAACCGAGCAACTTTTGAGGATTCTTAAGAAAAGTGATTACAAAGTGGTTGACCAACTCAGCCAGACGCCTTCCAAGATCTCTATCTTGTCTTTACTCTTGTGTTCAGAGACCCATCATAATTCCTTACTAAATATTTTGTGTTCTGCACATGTTACACAAGACATTTCTATGGCTCAGTTTGAAGGGATCATAACTGATATTGTTGTAGGAAATTGTTTGAGTTTCTATGATGATGAGATCCTAGTTTAAGGTAGAGCACATAACAAAGCATTACACATTTCCATAAGGTGTTTGGACACAGTTCTATCTCGAGTTTTGGTAGATACAAGTTCTTCTCTCAATGTGATGCCTAAGGCTACTCTGTTTAAGCTGAATATGGATGGGGTAATGATGAGGCCTTCCACCCTAAGTGTTTGAGCGTTTGATGGCTCAAGGAGGTCTATGGAGAAAGAAGTGGACTTGCCTATCAAGATTGGTCCCCACACATTCTATCTTTCATTATATGTTATGGAAATTCTTCCATCCTATACTTGCCTTTTGGGTCGTCCATGGATCCATGTAGCAGGAGTTGTGACATCTACTCTTCACCAATGCATGAAATTCATATTAAACGACAAAGTTGTTGTCGTTTATGGAGAAGAAGATGTAGTGATTAACAATCTGACAACCTACCATTATGTGGAAGTGGAAGGTGAGGTGAATGAGTTGCCCTTTCAAGCTCTGGAGATTGTTTCTTCTGACAGGTTCTCCGTCGTGTAAGGTAAGAAATCTGAAGCACCCATGGCCTCTTTGAATGATGCCAAAGGCTTCATGGAAGCTAGATCTCCCCATGATGGTTGGGGAAAATTGATTGAGGTACCTGAGAAGAAATATCGTTGTGGTATTGGGTATCATCCACCCTTCTCCGTGCAAGCTAGTTTGGTTCCTCTCAAAGGGAAGAGAGTTCTCATAATTTTTGAAGTGTTCATCAATGTCGGTACCAGCAAAGAAGGAAAAGTTCTCGCAGCAGATGATGAAGGTGACGATGAAGATGTTTCCAGATTTATCTACCAGATTGCGCCAGACCAGAAGCTCAGTAATTGAACTGCCGTGGACATCCCTGAAGTTGTTTTCTTGATGTGTAATTTTATGTTTCCATTAAGGCATATGCCCTGCCCAAGGCATAGAGACAGCTTGTAGAAGGGGCCCCTTATGTTTCAATCTCCGTTTGAAATTGAATAAAAGTCACACTTTCGTATACAATTTTGTTCCCTGTCTTTTATTTTACTCTTTACTTTTCAAAATAAAATGGCAATGCTTTTCTTTTCATATTCTAAATATTTTCTTGCACTTTCTAAAATAAATAATAAAATCATCAATCATGCAGATCCATCTCGAATTCCATCAAAAATGATAGTGTTATGGTTCCTAATATCCTTGAAAATTCACTTGACCATGCTAACAAGGATAATGGGGAAGATTGTGAAGTCCCTGAAGAACTGGCGAGACTCTTGTGACAGGAAGAGAAGGTCATCCAGCCATATCAAGAAGATATATAAGTTATCAATCTCAGTACTGAAGAAGTAAAGAGAGAAGTCAAGATAGGTGCCGCCTTGCAAAGTGAAGAAAAGAAGGGGTTGATTGAGTTGATTTGAGAGTATGGTGACATACTCGCTTGGTCGTATTAAGACATGCCCTATTTAGACACTGATAGAGTGATGCACAAATTGTCGCTCAAGCCAGAATTTCCTCCTGTAAAGCAGAAGCCGTAAAGAACCAGACCCGGTATGGCTTTGAAGATCAAATAAGAAGTTTAGAAACAGCTCGATACAAGCTTCTTATTTGTGATAAATTATCCACCATGGTTTGCTAACATTGTGCCTATACCTAAGAAAAATGGTAAAGTACGTATGTGTGTTTACTACCGAGATTTGAATAGAGAAAATCCGAAGGATGATTTCCCTTGCCTCATATTGATGTGTTGGTTGATAATAATGCTCAGTCTTCAGTGTTCTCTTTCATGAATGGATTCCCGGGTTACAATCAGATAAAAATGGCTCCTGAAAACATGGATAAAGCCGCTTTCACAACTACTTGGGGTACCTTTTGCTATAAGGTCATGCCTTTTAGTCTCAAAAATACGGGTGCAACATATCAGCGTGCTATGGTGTCTCTCTTTCATGATATGATTCATAAAGAGATCGAGGTGTATGTGGATGAAATGATTGCAAAATCACAAACCGAGGAAGAACATTTAGTCCATTTGCAGAAGTTATTTGATTGTCTATGAAAGTTTAGGTTAAGGCTTAATCCAAACAAGTGCACCTTTGGGGTTCGATCAGGCAAGTTACTTGGTTTCATCGTAATTCAATGAGGAATTGAAGTAGATCCCGACAAGGTAAGAGCAATACAAGATATGCCAGCACCTAAAAATGAAAAAGAAGTATGTGGGTTCCTTGGGAGGTTGAATTACATAGCCAGGTTCATTTCTCATCTTACAGATGCTTGTGAACCCATCTTTAATTTTTTACGTAAGAATCAAAATGTCCATTGGGATGATAGTTGTCAAGAGGCATTCAAGAAGATTAAAAAGTACCTTCAGGAACCACCAATACTCATACATCCATTTCCAAGGAGACCTCTCATTATGTATTTGACTGTGCTTGAAGGATCTATGGGTTATATGCTCGAACAACATGATGGTACTAGATGAAAAGAACATACCATTTATTACCTGAGCAAAAAGTTTACTGATTCTGAATCAAGGTATTCATCACTTGAGAAGACTTGTTGCGCTCGTACGTGGGCAACTTCATGTTTGAGGCAGTACATGTTGGCACACTCTATACTTCTGATATTTAAGATGGATTCGATAAAGTACATCTTCAAGAAACCAACACTTACAGGCAGATTGGCTCAGTGGTAAATGTTTTTATCTGAGTATGACATCCAGTATGTCACACAAAAGGCTATCAAAGGTAGCATTCTTGCAGATCATCTTGCCCACCAGCCATTGGAAGAGTATCAGTCAATGAAGTTTTATTTTCCATACGAGGATGTTATGAAACTTGATGACAAGGAAGGACCGAAACCAGGGGAGCGATGGACTCTCATGTTCGACGGTGCATCAAATTCCATGGGCCACGGTATTAGGGCAGTTCTGATTTCTCCATGCAATACTCACATACCTTTCACGGCCAGGCTATGCTTTGATTGTACGAATAATGTCGCAGAATATGAGCTTGTGTAATGGGACTTAAAGCAGCCATTTATTTGAAGATCAATAATCTTGAAGTTTATGGGGATTCGGCCTTAGTAATATACCAATTACGAGGTGATTGTGATACATGACACCCCAACTTAGTTCTGTATCGGGATTACATATTAGATTTGTTGCCTGCTTTTGATGAGATCACCTTTGAGCATATTCCTAGAGAATTAAATCAGTTGGCAGATGCTCTAGCTACTTTAGCGACAATGTTCAAAGTCAATTATCTGAATCACGCGCCCAATATAAGAATCCTTCATTACAAGGAGCAAACACATGTTTTCCCTGCTTATTGTCTTACAATTGAAAATGTGTCGGATGAAAAGAAGTGGTATTTTGACATTAAAAGATATCTGGAGATGCAAGAGTATCCAGAGGGTGCTACAATTTGTGATAAGTGGACTCTTAGAAGATTAGCATCCAAGTTTTTACTGTCAGGAGATGTTCTGTACAAAAGAAACTATGATTCGGTTCTGCTCAGATGCGTGGATAGACACGAAGTAGAATCCATCATACGAGAAATTCACGAGGGCTCTTTTGGGACACATGCCAGTGGACATGCTATAGCCAAGAAAATCCTACAAGAAGGTTATTTCTGGATGACAATGGAAAGTGACTGTTGTGTGTATGCAAAGATGTGCTATAAATGTCAAGTTTACGCCGATAGGATACATATTCCTCCCACTCTATTGAATGTGATGACTTCACCATGGCCGTTTGCAATATGGGGAATTGATATGATTGGATGTATTGAGATAAGTGCTTCAAATGGACATAGGTTCATTCTCGTTGCTATTGACTACTTCACCAAGTGGGTGGAAGCGGCTTTGTACAAGAATGTGACCAGGCAAGTCATCACTCGCTTCATCAAGAATGAAATCATATGCCGTTATGGAACTCCTAACAAGATCATCACTGATAACGAGTCGAATCTCAACAACAAAATGATGAAGGAAATGTGTGAAGAATTCAAGATTGTTCACCATAATTCGTCACCCTATCAGCCAAAGATGACTGGCACATTTGAAGCAACTAATAAGAACATAAAGAAGATCGTCCATAAAATGGTGAGAACATACAAGTATTGGCATGAGATGTTGCCCTTTGCTCTACACGGCTATCGAACTTCGGTGCGTACTTCCACTGGGGAAACTCCTTTTTTGCTAGTCTATGGTATGGATGCGGTGCTCCCAGTCAAAGTGGAAATTCCTTCATTAAGGGTTCTGATGGATACTAAGCTTGATGAAGCTGAATGGATTCAAACGAGGCTCGACCAACTCAATCTCATTGAAGAGAAGCGCCTAGCAGCCGTTTTTCATGGTCAGTTATATCCATGGCATCTCAAGAGAGCATTTGATAAGAAGATTCGACCTCGAGAGTTCCACACAGGTCACCTGGTCTTAAGGAAGATTCTCCCAATTTACTCTGATCCAAGAGACAAGTGGACTCCCAACTATGATGGGCCATACATCGTGAAGAAAGCTTTCTCAGGAGGTGCTTTAATCCTGACAGACATGGATGGGGAAGACGTCTCACTTCCAGTCAATTCAGACTCAATCAAAAAATACTACGCATAAAAATACCTGCTAAATCGAAAACACGAAAGGGCGGCTTAGGCAAAAGTTAGGGCTAAAAAAAGAAAGGAAAAAGAGAATAACTCGCTAAGTTGAAAACCCAAGAGGGCGGCTTAGAAAAATGGGTATCCCGGTGGATTGAGAACCCGAAAGGGCGATACGTGAAAAAATTAGGGACTAAAAGTGAGAGACTGTAGTCTAAAAACTCTTCACAAATAACAAGTATACCCTCCTAACACTGGATGGATCAATTCAACTATTATCCTTCGGAAGCAAAATGTTGTACCCCAAGTTTTTCCCCTAAGATCTCTTCATCATACCATATTGATTCAATCACAACAATATCACATTAGGGATTTTGGTTCTCCTCCCTATATTTAGCTTTGCTCTTTGAGGAATCACCAAGCACATTAACTTGTTTTTCTTTTGTGATCATGCATGTTTTGTTTTAACTGTCCTTTTAATTAATAAAATGCAATGTTGGTTTGTCTTACTTGTTAATAATGTAGGTAAAGGCAATGTGGCTTAGCAAGTTGATCCATGGGTTCATGAGTTTATTTCCATGCCCTAGTCAATAAAGCTTGAGAAATTAAAACCTCACCATTGAAGTTGTTTTGGAAGAAATGGAATGGCAAGGTTTATTTTGGCTCGCCACATTTCAAAGTTATCAAGATTGATTCAAAAGTACAAGGGGTTGATTGAATACGTTGTCATGATTGGACAAGGCTTTATTCCCTTTGGTCACAAGTGCATATTTCTATCAATTATCAAGATATGGAAGTGGTTTTAGTTGCTATTAGTTCTTATTATCATCCTCAATAACTTCTATTTACAAAGAAAAAGTGTTGGTACAAGAAGGTTGTTTAAAATTGTCAAAGTTCCTCAAAGCATTTTCTTGATCTAGGAGCTAGGGTTTTGAACTTCAAAGAAGTATACCTTGCTCATCTTTTGGTATTTTTGAGTGATTCCAAAAACATCCTTCTCTTCAAAGGGTTATTAACAAATTACTTCAAAAGTTTCAATGAGTTTTCATGTGGAAGAAACTTGATGATGAAGAAATATTACAAGTCCTCCAGATGAACCCCCAATTTCCCATGTGTGACTTAAAATGATCATAACTTGGTCAATTCTTATCACCTTGATCCCACTCTTTTTCCATAATGATCTTGAGGATTTGAACTTTATTCCTTATTTTATGTTCAAAGTGAGAAAATGGATGGAAGATGCCCTAAGGATACAAAATATTATAGGTCATCTCATGATTTTTTTCCAACTTCAACAATTCATAACTCTCTCAATTTTTGGAGATTTTGAATGGTTCAAGTCTTAAAATGTCATTCAAGAGGTCTTTTTCATGCCATCGTTTTTGGTCAAGAGCAAATTCCAAGAGGAAGGCCAGGTTTGGATGCAAAACATTATAGGTCACTTTTGAAGAAAAATTTGAAATATTTCTAAGTATGGAAAGTCAACCTCTTTTTCCCAACTTTGACTCATTGCAACTTTCAGCTCAAACATCCATTTGATTCCATTCTTTTCCCATTGAAAAGCTTGTAATCTCATCTTTCTAAAGCATCAAGAATCATGTCCAAAGACCCCTTGAGTTGAAAATGCCATTGTTTTGAAATTGTTAACTTGAAACTGAATTTCTCACCAAGTCAGAATTTTGAAATCCATAATGCGGCCTTTAATCATAAGATTTGTGCACGTTTTTGATTTAAACTTGATTAACAAACTTGCCAGAAGTGTGTAGCACCTCGAAACACAAAGATTGGATGAGTTTTGGTGAAAATGAGACCACGCTTCGCTTGTGTCCAATCTCCACTCAATTTCCCTCCAAACTTTGTTTTCGCCAATTTTCATTGCCATTCATTTTCCTATAAATAGAGGACCTCATTCCATTCATTTTCTCAAGCTTGAACAGCCAAAATCACCCTGCCAAACTCATTCCATAACTCACTTTTCCACAAGTTCGAAATCAATGTTCAAGCCTTTTTCAATCCATTTTTTCTATCAATTCACCTTCCTTGATCTTCCCGGAAGCTAACCATACAATTACCTTCAAGAATCGTGACCTATATTGATCCATAGAAGTCCAGTTTCAGAGCTCTGCAACTTAACTTCAATAGGTAGATTCCTTCACCAATTCTCTCAAACTTTGATATCATTGTGAAGCTCTCATTACCCCGGTTCTAGTTGCAACACTTGATTTTAACTGGAAACACATTTTGACCATGAAATTTCAAATTCCTTTTCAAAACTTTCCTTCCAAATTGCTTGAGCTACAGTTTATATAAATTTTTCGCGAAGGTGTGGTTGTCTTCGTCTTGATGAGACGAAGCGAATGACATAGGCCTGAGCTTCTGATTTTACAGTTTGAGAGACCTTTATTTCACGTTGGCTGGAGGTTGAAGATGACCAATGTGTCATCTTCCAACCAATGATGGTGTGCCATTTGTTTTTTTTTCAATTTCTGATTTAATTAGTGATCTAGTGTTTTATTCACTAAAGTCCATAACATGCACATCGCGCCAGGTCCACTTGATCTGTTTACTAGCGCGTTTTAATAATGATCAGATGGCCTATATTTTTTTGGTTTGATATTTTATTTTTAGATTTTCATTTTAATTGATTTAAATTTCAAAAAATCATAGAAAAATCATTTTTAGTCCAAAAAATCTGAAAATATTATGAAAAAGATTTTTGATTTTTTTATTTTTGATTTTTATTTTTTCATGATTTTATTTTATGTTTTAATATTTTTATAATTTTCAATTTATTTGATTTGTTATAAATGTTTAAAAATACTTTTATTCATTTTTAATTTCTGAAAAAAATAGGGAAGGATCCAATAACATTGTGACAAATATTGGTGACCTCATTTATTTTTTATTTCTGACTTTTATATTTTTTTTATCATTTTTGGTTTAATTTACTCATTTCTTTTAATTTTAAAAATAGTTTCTGACTTTAAAAAATTACCAAAAATTTTATAAAAATATTTGAGTCCATTTCTGATTTTTCTATGGTCTTACTTATTTTTTCTTGATTAATTTGAACAAAGTTTCCTTTTTTCTCTATTATTTTCATTTTTATTCATTTTTAAACCCTTTTCAACATATATATTAAATGTAATATCATTTTGTGATTATTTTCTGACTGGTCTTGGGTTGAATTTTTGATCATGAACTTTGTTAACATCATTGGATCTATGGTGTTGAGGCTAACTCCATAAAAATGGATGAATGATTTTAATAATAGTTTGATTAAATTTTAATTCAAATGTGGTTTATATATTCTTTCCCACCCTTCTTCATCTCATTCCTTTCTTATTACACTAAGTGTTATTGTAGCATGATCTCTATATCATGTCTCAAAACAAATGGTGCATAGATTGCTATTGACCGGCCTCAAAATAGGTGTGACTTCTACATAAGTCCACTTACGATTGCTTAACATAGCGCTAAAGTTTGTCCCGATTCGAATAAATGATCATTCGTGGCCCAAACCTATATTTGCAAGTCCAAGTATGTTTATTTGATCTCTTTGATCCAATAACCTTGAGACTCAATATGCGGAGGCTTTGGTTCTACCAATCCTCTAATGGATCTACATCACTTTTGGTCAACGCGGATCACTTAAAAATCGTTGATCATTAAATGTTACTTTTGAGGATTCCAAAATGGATGATATACTTGACAAAAAGCAAATGCAACTTGTTGTGTCGAGGCTTTGGTTATATCAATCCTCTAATGAGTTCTAAATGCAAGTTTCAAGATGGTCATCCAACTAACCACTAATTTCTAATAATTGACTTTATTTTGTCTTTTTATTTTATGCTCTTTTATTTTATGCACCATTTACTTTAGCATTTACATTTCATGTTATTTTTCATCTTTGCTCACTTGAGCATTTACTTTTATGTCATTTTTATTTTGCTCACTTGAGCTCTTCTTTTCTTTTTGAAGATACTTAATAATCAACATGAACCATAAAACCCTTTAATGATACTTGGACTATTTGGTTACTGTTGTACCCCAAAATTTGCCCTCTCATATTTCTCAAAACATTGCAAGAAAAATCTCCAAGTTGCTCAAGTTTGCTCAAGAGTGGGTCAGACAAATCATCTCCTAAGGCAGTCAACCCCAAATTAGGGTTTTGTGTTGCATCAAGATCCTTGAGTCCAAATGACCTCAAATGTTCCCTAATGTCCTAATATGTTCTCAAGGTCATCCATGTCAAATTTCAAGCCTTGCAGAGGAAGTTTGCTCAGTCAATTGCTCAAAGGGTCCAAAAATCGACTGTGCAAGGGCAAAAGTCAACTGTGACCCATAAACAGTCAAACCTCAAGATTTTTTGTCAACATTCTCATTTTGAAGGGTATTTCATCATTTGATCAAGGGTTGATCATGATTCATCAAGGAGTGCTCAAAATTCATCAAGACTCAAAAGTTGCTAAATTAGGGTTTTGTAGGAAAAGTCAACTCAACTTTGACCAAGCATAACTTTCTCATACTTTATGAGAAATGACCCATCCAAATCTCATTTTGAAGAGGTTGCAATTTCCTACAATCCATCTTCATACCCCAAGATCAGAAAATGCACTCACAAGAAGTTATAAATTTGGACATTATAGGTCATTTTTGAAAGTCGACAAAAACACCTTTTTTGCCAAAGCTTATAACTTGAGCATGGAATATAAAAATGAGATGAGACCAAAAGGGTTGGTTAGAGGATACCTCAAGATTTCTAAAAAGTCAAATAACACCTCCAAAAGTGCAAAATTGAAGAAGTTATGTATTGTTGAAGTTGGGCATTTTTGCAAAATTGCCAAAAGTCAACTATCCCCAAAACTTCATATTTTGTCAAATGGGCCCATTCTTTTCCACTTAATTTGAACTTGCCACATTGCACACGTGTCCTAGCTTCAGCCTTGTGTCCATTTATCAATTTTATTATTTTATTTGATTTTTTATTGAATTATTTCATTTTAAATCAAATCAAATCAAATCAAATCCCAAAACTTGATTACATGATATCTTTTGATTGTTTCAGGTTTTAATTGTCATCATAATCATCATCAAAATTCGTATCAAGCATATCATGTACAAAAAGATGGAGATTTGATAAATTTGGAAAGCTTTAAAGGATGAATCAAATCAAATCATAAGACATTGATTTAGAGAGATTTGATTCATGATTCTTGACCTAATACATTCCATGATACATATAGAAGGAAAAGGCACGAAATTGAGGGCTAGAGGCTGCAAGAACACTGAAAGAAAATCTTGGAAAAAGTGGTAAAAAGTGCAAAGTAGAAATCAAGCTTGGAGGCATTTTTAGAAGCAAAACTCAATACCAATCGATTGCTGGAGGTTCACTGAGTCAGAACCAATCCCTAGAAAGCTCCCATACACGTTCAAAAGCTCTGTAAGTATCCCAGAAAACCGCCCTTCCTTTGAAGTATGGGCATATTCATAAGCTCTTGCATCTTTTGTATAAAGTATGGGCATATTCATAATCCTCATCAAATTTCCAAGCTTTCTGTATTACCCAATTTCATTTATCTGATCTGTAAGGCCAAGTTCCGAATCTAGGGTTTTGTGGTTTGTTTTTTGGGCGTTTCTCTTACAGGTAAAATTAGCCCCATTGATGGCCATAGACATGACCGGAAGAGAAAGACGAACACAACCATGGTCTTGGGAGGAGTTTACATGGCCTGAGATGGGTTTTAGGAATGACCCACGCATTTAGCTGCGGATTTAAATCCGCAGGTAAAGTTACAGGGGCGTGAGGAAGAAGATGATGGCGTGTCGTCTCCTTAGTGGCCTATTAAAACATAACGCGCTTTATTTTATGTTTTCTGGCATATTAATTCGTTTTCCTTTATTTTTATTGTTTTGTATATATTAACAATTGAAACAAAGTGGCTGAGTGGCAAACGCGTGCATCCAATATCCAACAGGACCTGGGTTCGAATCCCAGGTCTCCCATATGCTTTGTTATTTTTCCTCTTCATGTAATCAGGTGCAGATCCAGGTTTGTGGCATACAATGCGCCTCCATATCTCCAGCGCCAGATGGCCCAAGGCCAAATCTGGTGATCCAGGATGATGGTCCACCATGGGGTCCAGTCAACGTGCGCATAGTGAATCTCACAAAGTCAGCCAGGCCAACACAATTGGGCCATGGAATTTGCTTCTCAAACCCCACTAATCAGGCCCACACCCCTAACTCTTTCTGTTTCATTTTTTTTTAATTGTTTGTTTTATTATCAATTAACCAATCAAATTTTTTTCTTAATAAAATTATAACCACAAAAATGTTTTCTTCATAAAATCGAATTTTAATTTTTATTAACAAATATTAATTTAATTAATTTAGGCCATTAATTAGGATTAACTTTAATATATTTTTTCAATAATTAAAATTAACTTAGACATAATTAGGTTTTTATTAACATTGATCAATTTTATTTTTCTTTCTTAAAATATCAAAAACCCAAAAATATTTACTTTTATTTAATTAATTTATTTATTAATTTAATAATTAACTTAGTTTAATTTCTTTCTTAATTCAAAAATAACCAAAAAAAAATCTTTTCTTAAATAACAAAGGGTCAAAACCCTAGAACCCGCATTCAATTCAATTTCCCGCACGCGATCTATTTATCATATTGTATTTGTTCCCGGAATGTAATAGATAATTAGGACTATTTTTATCGCTTTATTTATTTTTCCGCATTTAAATTTCAAAGGGTTGCTTTTGGCGATGTAAATACCCGACGCCTTGTAATTTAATTTCCGCAATTTATTTTCCGCAAAATATAAATGTTAGATGTTTGATAATAGGTATGCATGACAAGATTGAATGTTTCAACCTAAGATCAACATAGATCACTATTAACATGTACACAGATAAAATTAACTGAAAATGACACACTCGCACATGCGCACTCTTAGGGTACACCCCACTTGGTTGCCTTCGTACACGGTCATTGAGTATAGGTCACTTTAGAGGTCACTCTCTTGTCCAAAGATCATAGTTGCCTCGAAACAGTTGCCTCAGATATTGTTGCCTCAAAACAAATGATCTAAGACATTAGGGTTACCGCTAAAGCGTCCTAACATTGCTTTGGTGACCGTAAGTCCCTTATTCAAATTGACCCTTAAACTCCAACGACGGTGCTACCTACTCATCAATAGTGGGATAACATTGTCTAAAGGAAGATAACATAGAACGATTCTTTTTTCGAGTAGGTAGATGGTTCTTAAGTACTTGCTCTTTCAAAAAACAAAATCTTTTTCACACATACACCTTTCAAACAAAAACTTCTTCAAACCCACAAACACAAAGAAAAGAAAATTTTGAAAACATATGAGCAAGTACCTAAGAGCCCATGGATAACCACGGATAGAAAGGGTGCTAACACCTTCCCTTTCTATAATCCACCCCCGAACCCGAGAAATATCTCAAAAAGGAATTTTTCTGTGCTTTTTTCCTTTCCTTGTTGGATAAAATAAAAGTCGGTGGAGACTCTTGCTTACTGATCCGCTGTCACGGGCGGATCAAAAACGATTATTTTATAGAATGCAGTATAGCGACAATGGCTCGAGTTGTATCGCAAGGATTCTTGATTTTATTATTAACTAATAGAAATCAAATGGGGGGTTGGTTTTAGGATCGATTCATAATATGAAATAAGTGATTAAAATAAGTGATTATAAAAATAAGTCGATCTACTGTTTTCAGGTTCCTGCTAATCATTGGTGTTTACCTTATCAATTCCCTAAGCGGCTTCGACCTCTATTTGATTTCAATACTAATTGACAAGCGCAATAGATATAAAATAGATTAAGTTCCCATTCCGAATTAAGCAAACGGATTAATACAATTGTGAATTAAGCAAACACGATATAAAACGCGATTTAACGACTAAGCAACGTAAACAACGATTAAAGATTAGGAGTACAATCATACGAATTTAATCAAGACATTCCATGAAATAACAGATTAAGCAAATGCAATTTCATAAAATAGAATGAAAGAGAAATGAAATTGAATTGATAAGTTAAAAACCTCAAAGCATTGGAACACGATTATAGTAGATCAACTCTGGATGATTAGTTCTTCATTTGAGCGTAAAAGCAAAATGTATTTTTTGTCAATAATGAAAAGGTTCAAACTCAATTACTATAGCGGCTGCTAGGTATAGCAAAGACAAGGATTCGGTTCATAACCCAACTGGGTTGAAAACATAACCCATGCCCAAAACAAATGACCCAAAACTTAAATATAAAGTGCTGCAAATTCAACGAATTTTATGTCCCTGCTACACTCCTATTCATCTCTCTACTTCTGAATAAAAATCGTAGCTCTTTCTCTTAGCTTTCCAACGTATGGTAGAACGCCTCATTCCGACTCCCATAGCTCAAGTTATGAATTTATTCGTGCAGACTGCTAATGCTGAAAATAAAGTGCGAAAATCAAATAAGAGTAGAAATAAACTAAAATAGAAAAACACTATAAAATACAAAAATAAGATAAACAAACTATGGAAATGTATAAGTATAATCATGAAAGAATATACATCAAAATGCACTGATCAAATTCCCCCACACTTGAACTTTTGCACTCCGAGCAAAATAAAATCAAAAGAAACACAACAGCATCATCAGCTACTCATTCTAGGCTACAAACTCTTCTTCGGTTAAGATTACATCAATAGGTACTAATCTTGCACACTAAGGCTATCATAGGAACACTAATCTTGTCTCTTGAATATGAAAACCAATTCGAATCATATTATTATGTCAAAGCCTAACTTACTCATCCTCCTTTTTGCTCTTTTTCATTCAGGCGCAATCACATTAAGCCCGTTATCTCCACACACTCATAGCAAGGCGACTGGTTAGTGACTCTGATCTTTTTTTTTTGCACGGGGTTCTGGTACTTACGTGGCATAACCCTTTGCTTACTCAATTGTAGTTGCGGGGGATCGGACCGTAATCCGTCCTACCAAGTTCAGCACCAGAAAGTGCTGAACCAACTAACAACGAGTCTTATTATCAACTTTTTTTGTAGGTTCTATGACCGTTGGGTTAAGTAACCGGGTGAGGATCACCAAACTTAGAAGGCGCATTCCTTTTTCTTTCTTTTTTTGTTTTCAAATAAAACTTGGATCACTCGCTTATTTTCATCGGCTTCCCTGCGTAGAGTGCATGTGAGATGGTGCTGACTACTGAAATAAACTACTCAAAAGCTATTAAAAGATGAGAATTCAAGGCTACGTCATAATAAAAATTCAAATTAACATCCATGTGCATGAGACTTATAGTGTTAAGAAGATACCAATCTTGTGAATGTTTCCCAAGTCTCCACAACTAACCTCAGATTAATCTATAACCCAAAACTTTCAAAAAGATGCATTTTTAATAATAACTAAAAAAACAAAACAATGAACAAAAGCAAAGAAAACAAAGAAAATAAATGATTCCCTCCCCCACACTTTAAACATGCATTGTCCTCAATGAAAGGATATAACTATTAAATAAGAGTGAGAGAAAGGAAAGAACACACCCGAATAGTCAAGGAGGATAAGTGATCACATAAGCAGCCTTTTCCAAAGAGATATCTTCTATATTCTCTTCTTCCAAAGTGGGGCTCCCATGTAGTAGCTTTGGGTAATGTCCATTGAACTTGAAATTTTTATTAGTGCCTTCTCCTTTTATTCCAGAATCAAAGGATAATCTTTGATAAGTAAAAGTTTCGAATGAGCACGTGATCTTCTTTTCCATAACACCAAAGATAAAAAGATTGAGGGGTTGCCTCATTATATTTGTTACATCTTCCACTTCAATTGAGATCCTATGCATACACATGGACGGACTAGTATCATAAATATCATCCAATATCCATCCAATTCCTTTCTTATGCTTCTTCAATACCTGCAAAAATTTACTTTCTTGATCAAAATAAAGTTTAGAAGAAATTATAACCGGAAGTTTTTTATTCATCTCTAAATAAGCATATTTAAGATTTTCAGGAATTAGTTTTAGCTCTCGGGAAGGTGGTTGTTCGATGGATGATTTGTTTCGGGCAGTCAGAGTGTCGAGAGCTTCATCCACATGAACAAATTCATTTGCAACCTCATCTGCAGTAAGAATGTCAACTTGCAAGGCGGTCTCAATTTCAGCACAAACAGAGCAAATTTTAATATCAGTACAAACATCACAAGAGTAAACATCATCAAAATCAGATAATGATGGAAAATCAGCTGCAAATAAATCAGTACAAGTATCATCAACAGTCTCAGAAAGCAACTCTATTGGAAAAACACAATTCTCTTCCAAGGGTTGTTGGTTAGATCCTTGAGCTTGTTGCATGAATTCATCAAAGAGGCAAGTTGTTCAATTTGTGTTTGCAAAGTCTGGAGAGTAGAATCTATTTGTTGTTCATACTTGAGATTATTTGCAGTTTGTTTGACAATGTCCTCTAGCAAAGGTTCTAAGCACACAACCTGGAATTCCTTCAAATGCTTATGCAGATCCTCACCTGCAAAACCATTAAACTTTGACAAAAATGTATTAAATCAGATTTCAATTCAAAAGGTGCATCATCTGTAGGATAGTTAATATGTAAAAAATTATAATTCACATCAGGGACAACCAACTGCCTCAAAGTTCTTTGTTCATCCATGTTATCAATAAATACATAAATATCAACTATGTCTGAAATAGACAAAAACAAATAGAAAGAAGGAAAACGATTAAAATAAATTCAAAAAAATACAAAATCACCAAATATAATCTAATGAAGCAAAATAAGAATTTTAAGAATTTTTCTGGATTTTTTTGACACTATGAAAACAGTAAAAAATTATTTAAAAATAGAAAAAAGAGGAATTTGCGATTTTGAGGGCTGAAATATTTTAGAATTCTATCTAAAGGAGTATTGTTCGTCGATTTATTTCTGAACTTCTGAAAAAAATTCGGAGCAAATCGAAACAGTAGGTTTCAAACTTACCTGGTAGACTGAAAAACTGTACTGCAACCGAAATTGCAACCCTGAAAATCAACAAACACAACGAAAAAAACAAGAAAAAAAAGCAAGAACACTATGCCTATGACTAAAATATTAATTAATAACAACAAGAATCCCCGGCAACGGCACCAATTTGATCCGTTGTCGCGGGCGGATCAAAAACGATTATTTTATAGAATGCAGTATAGCGACAATGGCTCGAGTTGTATCGCAAGAATTCTTGATTTTACTATTAACTAACAGAAATCAAATGGGGGGTTGGTTTTAGGATCGATTCATAACATGAAATAAGTGATTAAAATAAGTGATTATAAAAATAAGTCGATCTACTGTTTTCAGGTTCCTGCTAATCATTAGTTTTTACCTTATCAATTCCCTAAGCGGCTTCGACCTCTATTCGATTTTAATACCAATTGACAAGCGCAATAGATATAAAATAGATTGAATTCCCATTCCGAATTAAGCAAACGGATTAATACAATCGTGAATTAAGCAAACACGATATAAAATGCGATTTAACGACTAAGCGACGTAAACAACGATTAAAGATTAGGAATACAATTATACGAATTTAATCAAGACATTCCATGAAATAACAGATTAAGCAAATGCAATTTCATAAAATAGAATGAAATAGAAATGAAATTGAGTTGATAAGTTAAAAACCTCAAAGCATTGGAACACGATTACAGTAGATCAACTCTGGATGATTAGTTCTTCATTCGAGCATAAAAGAAAAATGTATTATTTCTCAATAATGAAAAGGTTCAAACTCAATTACTATAGCGGCTGCTAGCTATAGCAAAGACAAGGATTCGAATCATAACCCAACTGGGTTGAAAACATAACCCATGCCCAAAACAAATGACCCAAAACTTAAATATAAAGTGCTGCAACTTCAACGAATTTTATGTCCATGCTACAATCCGATTCAGCTCTCGACTTCTGAATAAAAATCGTAGCTCTTTCTCTTAGATTTCCAACGACTGGTAGAACGCCTCATTCCGACTCCCATAGCTCAACTTATGAATTTATTCGTGCAGACTGCTAATGCTGAAAATAAAGTGAGAAAATCAAATAAGAGTAGAAATAAACTAAAATAGAAAAACACTACAAAATACAAAAATAAGTTAAACAAACCATGGAAATGTATAAGTATAATCATGAAAGAATATACATCAAAATGAACTGATCACTTACCGCGACATTTTGCAAAAACAAACGCAAAACACAAACCAATATTCCAAAAAACAGTCAGTTCTCTCCCACCGTATCACAGTTACTGTCCTTGGCATTATGGAGTATTGGACTTCTTGGACTTAGGATTAGAAACCTTGGCCTATGTTGGAGACCTTGTGACCTTAATTGATATTTTTTTTGGAGTTCTTGAGGTTTACCTCAAGACATTCGGTTGTTTGTTTGTTTTGTGTGCAGGTTATTGTGATTACATAGTTTGTTTGTAATCTGGAATTCACCCGTATACAGCCGTTACACTGCCCAATTTTGTGAAGACTTAATACACTTGAAATTCAGTTCTCTCAATAGGTCTAGTATCTTTGCTTGCTTGGTTTCAATCGAAATAATGGGAATTCTATCTTGACTCATACTGTCAAGTATTAGTTTCTTCTTGGTTAGATGGTTCTTATCCCTATCTTTTACCTTATGCTTTAGGATAGTCCCTTCTTCTCCTCCCATCTTCTTTAATTTCAAAAATCTTCTTCCTCCTTTTGAAAATTCATCTTGTTTTTTTTTTAAATTTGTACCACTTTCATAATAAACTTGGAGTTAGGTCCATGCATTTTCAAAACCTTTTCATAAATAAACTTCAATCAACTTAATAATACCTTGACATTTTTTTTGGTGAGAAGACTAAAAGTCAATCAATCTCAATTCAAACCATTTTGCCTCTTTGGCTTTTTATTTTAAAACCTTTATCAAAATATTAGACTCTTGTCAATCCTTGTAGTGATGCAAACAACTATACTTCTACAATATGTAGTGAAGAGAGATATTTTCTACTTGGGTGTTGAGTGAGGCATTGTTGATTTTAAAATCCAAGTCATATCCTCCACTTTGAGATGATGCAAATTCTCCTTTCTCATGATTGTGGGTAGTAAGTATGTTTTCCATACGGACAATGACAATGATGTCTTATCTCATAAAATCAACTAACACACTTGTATTTTTTTAAAAAATTTAAAAGAGGAACTACGTGTACCCTGATCCCCTTTTTCACGAAAGGTGGTACGTAGGCACTAAAGGTTTGCAACCGCGGCGGGTGCAAAAATCATTAAAAAATATATATTTCTTTTCTCACCTCCACCATATATTTTTTATACAAAATTTTATAGCCAAAATATACATATTTTACAAAGAGGTTCCTGTGGAGTACCGTAGATGTTTAGGGTGTTAATACCTTCCGTTTGCATAACCAACCCTCTTACCTTGAATCTTTCCCCCTTTTTTTTGGGTTATTCGCTATTTTCCCATTCCTTTGGAAACAATAAAGCACGGTGACAATTTTTATTTTGATCTGTATAAGTCTAGTCAATCCAATGGCTTAGTCTTAAACATTTCTACCGCTACACAAAGCACTAGGACGATCAATGATATGGGAACTATATCAATATCAGTTTTATGAAAGTTTGAGACTTTCTTATTGCCATTTTACCTGTTGTATTTTGTCTTTTCTTTGCAACTTCCTCATCTAGGAGTTGCTTCCATGTACGAATTCCTATTCACATGCCAATCTCATTAATAAAAATTTGCTTTTCCACCAAAAAGTTTCTTAGTTATGTCCTTTTTACTTTATTTTTCATATGCGAATTGTGATTTAAATTATTTATTAAGCATTGCATTGAAAACAATAAGGAAATAATAATCACAAGCTAAGATGTGAAACACAACGTTACATAGACATGAAGGATCCCAAGGGAATGCCATGGCATTCAAATTTTGTTTTTCTATGCAGGTAGCAAGTCGTAACGGTCACCTCCACCTAGCTTTTGTCATCGTCACCCCCTACAGATGGTTGAGCATCCGATTCTATAACACAGAGAAACTTAGGACATTTGAGGAGACCCATGTCTCTACCTAGCCATCCACAAGAAGTCCAAGATGGAAGGAAAGTTAGATCAATCTACTCCTCCCCAACAAGACTGCCATTCAATCCCAAACAAGGCTATAACTCAATTCTCGAGTTTTTAAGCACCAATTTGTATTTTTATCTCAAGACAACGGGAAAAGGACCCCAATAAGCCTAAATATTTGGCACTCTGCATATAATAATCATCGCTGCATATTACATTGCATCCTCAAACGCATAGCATATCCATTGTAATGGATCATTACGTCATATACTTCAAAATGCATACGAAGCATAAGCCAGATTTGATACCCTGCATGCAATCCCAAATCAATCTTCAAAACAGTAAAACATCCCCACAAATATTTCCATCCTCACAATTGCCAATTGACATTCGTCTTTACACTACAAACCAAAAATAGCCACGGTGCCAGTACATTTTGCTCCCAACTCTCAATCCCTCATGTTATCTTTTCTTGGGTTGTAGGTCGTCCATAGATCTTACCCTTATGTTATCCTTTCTTGGGTCGTAGGTCATCCATAGGTCTTACCCTCATGTTATATTTTCTTGGGTAGTAGGTCGTCCATAGATCTTACCCTCATGTTATCTTTTCTTGGGCCGTAGGTCGTCCATAGATCTTACCCTCGTGTTAGATTTTCTTGGGTCATAGGTCGTCCACAGATCTTACCCTCATGTTATTTTCTATTGGGTCATAGATCATACACTACTCTTTACTCTTTACCTTTCTTTTTGGGTCGTAAATCCTACACGGTAGATCCTCCGTTGTCGTCGATTTTACCCGTTGTCTTTACCTTTCTTTTTGGGTCATGAATCTTACATGATAGATTCTCCGCTATTGTCGATTTTACCCGTTGTCTTTACCTTTATTTTTGGGTCGTGAATCCTGCATGATAGATTCTCTGATGTCTTTGATTTTACCCGTTGTCTTTACCTTTCTTTTTGGGTCGTGAATCCTACATGATAGATTCTTTGTAACACCCGTAATTTAATTAATTATTTAATTAAATTATTTTTGGAATATTTGAGAAGATGTGTTGTGATTAATTGGATTTAATTATTTTATTAAGTAGAGAAATAATATTAGAAGTATGATATTATTTTGATATGGGCTTATTTTAAAGGATTAGAAGTAATAAGGGGGTGTATTAGTTTTGAGCCCAATAAGGAATAAATAGAATGATAGGTTATTTTATTGTTGTTAGAAAGAAAAGAAAGAAGAGGCAGTAGAAGAATAAGGATTGAGAAGAAGAACGTGAAGCTGCTGGAAAAACAGGAAAAACGGCAGAACGAGAATTCGACCGGAAGATTATAGAGCGACCTTCAATCCAAGGTAAGGGTTGGATTCTGACTCTATAATTGGGTTCATGGTGATTGGTATGTGGGGTTCATGACTCAAACATGATGTGTCGATACAAGGAGGTTGAGAGACTCAGGATGAGTTGACACGAAGAGAGGATGCATCGATACATGAGTACTTTTAGACTCAGGATGAGTCGATCTATAGGAGCATGTGTCGATACATGCTGTGTGTTAGATTCAGGATGAGTCAATCCAATAGAGGATACGTCGACTCATGTTACGATTCTAGTGCGGTACGCGTCGATCCAAGAGGTTTTACGTCGACCCATGTTGTCTGGTTTTGGCAGAATCGTTTAGAAAATGCTGTAACTTGAGTTTTAGGATGCCGTTTGAGATGCCGTTTGAAGTGCTGAATAGCTAACACGATGAACTTTATTCTAGAGGATTAAAATGAAGAATAGGAAGTGTAACCCTAGTAGCCAATTTAGGATTTAGAGTTAGTTCTCGTGTTGATCGTTGTATTGGTCTTTATGTAGAATGATGAGGATGAAATGTTCATAGGCTGCTGTTTGGTTTGTAACAGTAGGAGTAATGATAATAATGATGTAAGATTACAGAATAGCGGTGTGAATTATTGTCTTATTAATGTACAGCTGAGTTGTTGATGAGACGTTATTAATGAAGTTATGTTTGATAATTTATGATGAATAAATGTTGTTTGATGAATAAATGATGTTTGATGAATAAATGATGTTTGATGAATTCTTATGAATTATATGAGATGTTTGATGAAGAGATATTGATATGCTTTTGAGATGTGGGCCTTTGGCCAACGATGATGTTGTATTGAGATATTGTTAATTGTGACGTTGTTATTACATTCATGATTGTGTCGCATACATTACATTTTGAGATGGAGCTTATGCTCGTTCAGATGGCCTATATTGGTGAATATTGAGATGAAGGCTTATGCCTTGTTGATGCCTCTATTAATTGGAAATTTTTTGAGATGGGAGTTCTGATCCAATGGTACCACATGCATTTGCATAGTATTGAGTTGCATTATATGACTGCATAAAGAAGTGTGTATTGATGTGGTGAATGTGTATTATTATTGTTGATTATGAGATGAGAGGTGGTGATGTTATGTGATCTAATTTAATATATTAATTATCATGCGCTTTATTATATTGTTAGATATCTCACCCCCTTTTGTTTGAATGTTGCCCTTATGTTGGTAACGTGCAGGTAATCGAGAGTGAAGGTTGTATACCTTCAATAGTTGAGTTGGTGTCATTGCTCTGATATGTAACACTCGGGGGGATGAACGCTTGTTGCTTTTGATTGTTGATTATTCAGTTGTTGAACCTTTAAGTTGACTATTACTAAGTATTTGTTGGTTTGAAGTTGTTATATTGATGATAGAGACGTTATTAAGAATTTCGCTGCGTAGATGTTGAATTATTTAACTAAAGATGTTATGATGATGGTTCATCCGATGTTTTAAAAAGTGTTATATATCCATGATGAATGTAATGATATTTGATAGAAGAATTTGTGGCATCCTGATTCGTTTGCATGAATGATTTTTATAACTCTGATTTATTTATATAATTTTCCGGGGTAGAATTGGGGTGTTACAAAGTTGGTATCAGAGCAAAAAGGTTGGTCCGACCTTATCGTCGAGTCGTAGTTGTCTAACAATCGAGTATTGTTAATTTGAGTTCTAACTGTTGTTTATGTTATAGTGATAAGTTAAGATGGTTGGAAGGAATGATGCTGCACTTGCTGCTGCTTTAGAAGCAATGGCTCATGCGATGGAAAATCAGCCGAATGCTGACGGGAATGCTGGATCTCGTAGCTTGGCGACTTTCCAGAGAGAGAATCCACCTACGTTCAAGGGAAAGTATGATCCTGACGGAGCATTGTACTGGTTGAAAGAGATTGAGAGAATCTTTCGTGTGATAGACTGCATTCCAGTGCAGAAGGTTCGATATGGGACTCATATGCTAGCAGTCGAGGCTGATGACTGGTGGCTAGAGACTAGTCAGAAGTTGGAAGTTGCAGGTGAGAATGCCACTTGGGCTGTGTTCCGAAGGGAGTTTCTGAGGAAGTAATTTCCTGAAGATGTCTGTGGTAAGAAGGAGATTGATTTCCTTGAGCTGAAGTAAGGGAATATGTCAGTTGTTGAGTATGCTGCCAAGTTTACTGAGTTGGCTAAGTTTTATCCGCATTACACAGAGGCAGATGCTGAGTTTTCGAAGTGTATCAGGTTTGAGAACGGGTTGCGCCCAGAGATCAAGAAGGCAGTTGGATACCAGAAGATCCGTGTCTTTGCTGATTTGGTTGATAGTTGCAGGATTTATGAGGAGGATAATAATGCTCATTACAAGATTATCAGTGAGAAGAGGGGTAAGCACCAACAGAATCATGGTAAGCCTTATGATGCCCCAGCTGGTAAAGGTTAACAGAAAGTTGCTCAGAGTCAGAGGACTAGTGGGGGAGATACTCCTGCTGGTGTGGTTTGCTTTAAGTGTGGAAAATCTGGGCACAATAGTAATGTGTGTACTACTGAAGAGAAGAGGTGTTTCCGTTGTGGTAAGAACGGACATGTTGTGTCTGAGTGTGAACATAAGGATGTGATTTGTTTCAATTGTAGAGAAAAAGGGCATATTGGTAGTCAGTGTCCGAAACCGAAGAGGGCTCAACCAAGTGGTAAAGTGTTTGCTTTGGTGGAGGATCAGACAACTGTTGAGGATAGACTTATCAGAGGAACATGTTTCATTAATAGTACTCATTTAATTACTATTATTGATACTGGTGCTACGCATTGTTTTATTGTTGCTGATTGTGTTGAAAGATTGGGTCTTGTGTTGTCTTCTTTGAATGGGGAAATGGTCGTCGATACTCCAACCAAGGGGTCGGTGACTACTTCTTTTTTGTGTGTTAAGTGTCCCTTGTCAATCTTCGACAGAGACTTTGCTGTTGATTTGGTGTATTTACCGTTAAGAGGTTTGGATGTGATTTTGGGTATGAAATGGTTAGAGCATAATTGTGTTCATATTAACTGTTATGACAAGACGGTGAAGTTTTCTACTCCTGAAGCAGAAGAAGGTGGTCTGTTGTCTGCTAGACAATTGAGGAAGTTGATGCAAGAGTAAGCACAGATGTTCTTGTTGATGGCGTCACTATCTGTAGAGACTCAAGCTACAATTGAGGAATTGCAGGTGGTATGTGAATTTCCTGAAGTTTTTCCGGATGAGATTCCTGATGTACCACTGGAGAGGGAAGTTGAATTTGCTTTTGATCTTGTACCTGGTACCATACCTGTGTTTATGGCACCATATAGGATGTCTGCATCTGAATTGTCAGAGTTAAAGAAGCAATTGGAGGAGTTACTTGAAAAGAAGTTTATAAGACCAAGTGTATCTCCGTGGGGAGCTCCAGTGTTGTTAGTAAAGAAGAAAGATGTGAGTATGAGGCTTTGTGTTAATTATAGACAGTTGAATAAAGTGACGATTAAGAACAAGTATTCGCTTCCAAGAATAGATGACTTGATGGACCAATTGGTGGATGCTCATGTGTTTAGTAAGAATGATTTGAGGTCGGATTACCATCAGATCAAAGTGAAGGATGAAGATATACAGAAGACGGCTTTCAGAATGTGTTATGGACATTACGAGTATTCAGTGATTCCTTTCGGTGTTACCAACGCGCCAGGAGTATTCATTGAATATATGAATCGTATCTTTCATACTTATTTGGATCGGTTCGTAGTGGTGTTCATTGATGATATTTTGATTTACTCTAAGTTAGAAGAAGAGCATGCATAACACTTAAGAGTGGTATTACAAGTTTTGAAAGAGAAGAAGTTGTATGCAAAGCTATCCAAGTGCGAGTTTTCGTTGAACGAGGTTAGTTTTCTTGATCATGTGATTTCAGGTAGTTGCATTGTTGTAGATCCATCAAAGGTTTATGTTGTGTTGCAATGGGAAACTCCGAAGTCAGTTACTGAGATTAGAAGCTTCTTGAGATTAGCTGGTTACTATAGAAGGTTTATCGAAGGTTTTTCCAAGTTAGCACTTCCGTTGACTAAGTTGACTTGTAAAGGTAGAGCTTTTGTATGGGATGTTCAGTGCGAAGAAAGTTTTACAGAATTGAAGAAGAGGTTGACGTCGGCCCCGATTTTGACGTTGCCTAATCCAAGAGAGCCTTTTGTGGTGTATTATGATGCTTCTAAGATGGGTTTAGGAGGTGTGCTTATGCAGAATGGTAAGGTAGTTGCTTACGCGCAAGATAGTTAAGGACTCATGAGAAGAACTATCCTACGCATGATTTAGAGCTTGCTGCAGTTGTTTTTGTGTTAAAGATTTGGAGGAATTATCTTTATGGTTCTAGATTTGAAGTGTTTAGTGACCATAAGAGTTTGAAGTATTTATTTGATCAGAAGGAGTTGAATATGAGGCAACGAAGATGGTTGGAATTGTTAAAGGATTATGATTTTAGTTTGAATTATCATCTAGGAAAAGCGAATGTGGTAGTTGATGCATTGAGTCGAAAGACTTTACATATGTCAAAAATGATGGTTAAAGAGTTGGAATTGATTGAGAAGTTCAGAGATATGAGCTTAGGTTGCAAGGTTACTCCGAAGTGTTATGTTGGGTATGTTGAAGATTAATAATGAATTTCTAGACAGTATCAGAGAAGCTCAGAAGTTGGATGTTAAACTAGTAGATTTGATGGTTGAGATTGACCAGTCAGAGAATAGTGATTTTAAGTTAGATGCACAAGGTGTGTTGAGGTTTCGTAATCGGTTGTATTCCTGATGATGCTGAGATGAAGAAAGTGATACTTAAAGAGAGTCATAGAAGTAAGTTGAGTATTCATCCAGGAGCTACAAAGATGTATCAAGATTTGTAAGGCTTGTTTTGGTGGCCTAGAATTAAGAGTGATGTGGCTTGGTTTGTGTATGCATGTTTGACTTGTCAGAAGTCGAAAGTTGAACATCAGAAGCCTGCAGGGTTGATACAACCGTTAGAAGTTCTAGAATGGAAATGGGATAGCATTTCAATGGACTTTGTGACGGGGTTTCCTAATACTTTAAGAGGACATTATTTGATTTGGGTGATTGTTGATAGGCTTACGAAGTCAGCTCATTTTATTCCTATTAACATCAGCTTTCCAGTGTCGAAGTTGGCTGAGATTTACACTAGTGTAATTGTGAAGCTGCATGGTGTTCCTTTGTGCATTGTCTCAGATAGAGATCCAAGATTTACTTATGATTTTTGGAAGAGTTTGCAAGAAGCGTTGGGTTCTAAGTTGAGATTGAGTTCAGCGTATCATCCTCAGATAGATGGTCAGACTGAACGGACGATTCAATCATTGGAAGATTTGCTGAGGGCATGTGTTCTTGAGCAGGAAGGCTCGTGGGATACTTATCTTCCGTTGATAGAGTTCACCTATAATAACAGTTACCATTCTAGTATTGGGATGGTACCTTTTGAGGCGTTGTATGGTCGAAGATGTAGAACTCCTTTATGTTGGCATGAATCTGGTGAAAGTGTAGTACTTGGACCTAAACTTGTTCATGAGACTACTGAGAAGGTGAAGTTGATGCGAGAAAAGATGAAAGCTTCCCAAAGTAGGAAGAAGAGTTACCATGACAAGCGAAGGAAGGATTTAGAATTTCAAGCTGGTGAGCATGTGTTTTTAAGAGTTACACCTGTGACTGGTGTTGGGAGAGCGTTGAAGTCTAAGAAGCTCACTTCTTGTTTTATTGGACCATATCAGATTTTAGAGAGAGTGGGGAATGTTTCTTATAGAGTGGCTTTACCGCCTAATATTTCGAATTTACATGATGTGTTTCATGTTTCGCAACTCCGGAAGTATATTTCAGATCCATCTAATGTGATTCATGTTGATGATGTGCAAGTACGGGATAATTTTACGGTGGAGACGATGCCTGTACGGATCGCGCATCGTGAAATAAAGACTCTGAGGAGCAAAGAGATTTTTTTGATTAAGGTGGTTTGGCTAGGAATTGTCGGAGAAAGCATGACTTGGGAGTTGGAGAGCAAGATGCGAGACTCCTACCCTGAGTTGTTTGATTGAGGTAAATTTCCGAGGACGAAAATATTCTAAGTGGGGGAGAGTTGTAACGCCCGTAATTTAATTAATTATTTAATTAAATTATTTTTGGAATATTTGAGAAGATGTGTTGTGATTAATTGGATTTAATTATTTTATTAAGTAGAGAAATAATATTAGAAGTATGATATTATTTTGATATGGGCTTGTTTTAAAGGATTAGAAGTAATAAGGGGGTGTATTAGTTTTGAGCCCAATAAGGAATAAAGAGAATAATAAGTTATTTTATTGTTGTTAGAAATAATAGAAAGAAGAGGCAGTAGAAGAATAAGGATTGAGAAGAAGAACGTGAAGCTGCTAGAAAAACAGGAAAAACGGCAGAACGGGAATTCGACCGGAAGATTATAGAGCGACCTTCAATCCAAGGTAAGGGTGGGGTTCTGACTCTATAACTGGGTTCATGATGATTGGTATGTGGGTTAGAGGTGATTGTTGTTTTGTTCCAATGTTTTTTAGTTGACGTAGAATTATAGGATAATTGTAAGTGATGATTATCTATGATTAGATTAAGTTTTTAGGGCTTAAAATATGAAACCCGTAGTGAAAACACAGAGAAATCGCAGAATTTATGCAGGATGTAACAGGATGCGTCGACCTCAAACATGATGTGTCGATACAAGGAGGTTGAGACTCGGGATGAGTCGACACGAAGAGAGGATGCGTTGATACATGAGTGCTTTTAGACTCAGGATGATTCGATCCATAGGAGCATGTGTCGATACATGCTATGTGTTAGACTCAGGATGAGTCGATCCAAGAGAGGATGTGTTGACTCATGTTGCGAGTCCAGTGCAATATGCGTCGATCCAAGAGGTTTTACATTGACCCATGTTGTCTGGTTTTGGCAGAATCGTTTAGAAAATGTTGTAACTTGAGTTTTAGGATGTCGTTTGAGATTCCGTTCAAAGCGTTGAATAGCTAACGCGATGAACTTTATTCTAGAGGATTAAAATGAAGAATAGGAAGTGTAATCCTAGTAGCCAATTTAGGATTTAGAGTTAGTTCCCGTGTTGATCGTTGTGTTGGTTTTTATGCAGAATGATGAGGATGAAATGTTTATAGGCTGTTGTTTGGTTTGTAACAGTAGGAGTAATGATAGTAATGATGTAAGATTACAGAATAGAAGTGTGAATTATTGTCGTATTAATGTACAGCTGAGTTGTTAATGAGATGTTATTAATGAAGTTGTGTTTGATAATTTATGATGAATAAATAATGTTTGATGAATAAATGATGTTTGATGAATTATTATGAATGATATGAGATGTTTGATGAAGAGATGTTGAGATGCTTTTGAGATGTAGGCCTTTAGCCAACGATGATTTTGTATTGAGATGTTTTTAATTGTGACATTGTTATTACATTCATGATTGTGTCGCATACATTACATTTTGAGATGGAGCTTATGCTCGTTGAGATGGCCTATATTGGCAAATATTGAGATGAAGGCTTATGCCTTGTTAACGCCTCTATTAATTGGA
The DNA here is from genome assembly GCA_948472305.1 of Vicia faba. Taxonomy (NCBI): domain Eukaryota; kingdom Viridiplantae; phylum Streptophyta; class Magnoliopsida; order Fabales; family Fabaceae; genus Vicia; species Vicia faba. The sequence continues at coordinate 498,326,842 of OX451738.1, forward strand.
AAAATTTTGAGATAGGATTTCTGCTCCAATGGTACCACATGCATTTGCATAGTGTTGTACCCCAAAATTTTCCCTCCCATATTCTTCAAGAATTGCCAAGTCATGCTTCAAATCTCCCCAAGGGTTGCACAGTGCAAGAGCCTCCTAAGACAGTCAAAACTAGGGTTTGTGTTCTGATCAAGAAAATGAAGTTTCCAAAGGTCCAATCAAGTCCCACATGCCTATAAACATGGTCAAGCATCCTCATACAAAGTTTCAAGACTTTCAGCACAAAATTGCACAGTCAAAAACCCTAATTGCACTACAGTCAACTGTAGGGGCAAAATGGTCATTTGACAGTCAAAAGTTCAAATTTTTGGTCAACATCTCATTTTGAAGCCAAAAACATCATTTGATCAATGCTTGATCATGATTCTCAAAGCTTGGCTCAAAAATCATCAAAATGCAAAAGTTTCCTTATTTGGACAGTTGAAAAAGTCAACTGTAAATTGACCAGGGCATAACTTTCACATGGATTATCAGAAAAATTCCATCCAAAGCTCATTTTGAAGATAAAGACATTTCCTACAACTCATCTTCATATTTCAAGTCCAAGAAATGCTCTCACAAAAAGTTATCAATTTCAACATTATAGGTCATTTTCAAAAGTCAACAAAAAGGGACTTTAAGTCAAAGGCCATAACTTAAGATTGGTAAATCAAAATGACATGGGACCAAAGGCATTGGTTAGAGGACTCAAAGACCTTTCCAAAATGTCCAAGAACATGAGAAAAGCTTAATAATTGAGCAAGTTATGCCTTGTGGAAGTTGGGAAATTTTTGGATATTTTGAAAAGTCAACATTGGTTCAAATGACCTAAAATTGCTAATGGGCCCATTTTTCTTCCATAATTCATCATCCATGGCATGTGCACGACCATTTGGCCCAAAGGGAAGTATTTCTTCATTTTTTATTTATTTATTTGAATTTTTATTTATAATAATTCATTTAAATCAATTAAATATATGAAAAATATTTAACTTAACCTAACAAATCTTTTTGCACATGTAATCTACTCAATAATTCGTGCATAATTCAATATGGAAAGATTTGGATTGATTGGATCATGATTGGTACAAAATTGCATGAAAAAGATTGAAAAAAAAATATGATTGAAAATCAAATCTCAAAACCATGAATGCAATTGATTTGTTTTGTTTTTCTTGACCTAATTGATTCAATACATAAGCCTGAACATAAACCTAATCTCAAGAACCATCAAGCTGCGCTAGAGACCATTCATAAAACTTGAAATTTTTTGCAAGAAACTCAATTCTGAAAACCACTTTCTAGGGCGATTCAAGGCACGTTTTTTGTTTCATTAGCTTGCTGAAGGTTCACTGAACGTTTCCCAATCAAGAACATTCCTCAAAGCTTAAAGAATTGGTAACACGAACCGGACCTGTGCACAAAAAATTTCATAATCGTACATCTTAATCCATGCATTTTTTGTGAAATTTAACGCTTGATTCATGTTTGTCATTTGATTCTGAAGCTAACCCATGCATTTGATTGTATTTTTGTGCATTATACGCGATTATGCCATTGTTGATATTTAGGGTTATTCAACCTTCAGATTGGGGGTTTTGGAATAAGGAAAAATTGGAGGCTGAGACCAAAGCCATTGAATTCAACGTGTCTGGACGAAGAAGAAGCTACCCTCGCGCTCAATTTATGAGCGTCACAGGGCTAATCGCTATTTTTTAATAGCTGGCCTAAGAGAACGCCATAAAAAACGTTGCCTAATGTTTTTGTGTTTCAGGGACGAAGAAGAAGACGATATCGTGGCGTCAGGTGGTTGGCCGGTTTAAACTTCGCGCGGAAAATGAAACAATAACGCCTATTTATTTTATTATGTTTGTTTGTCATATTAATTACAGAAAAGCAAATTGGTTCAGTGGCAAGGCACATACGCTGGCAACATCCATGACCTGGGTTCGAGCCCCAGGTTTTCACTTTCTCAATATTATTTTCCAATTAACAATCACATGCAGGTTCAGCGTTATTGTTCCATGATACACCTTCAGAATCCAACGTCCACGCGTCCAATGGAATCAAATCAAAGGCACAGGTCTGGGGAACACCATAAGCATGAGTCAACATGCCAGCACGTTACCTGGAAAAGTCAAACGGACCATGCTAAATGGGCCAGAATTCTTGGACTTAACCTCCATGTTGGGGACTACAACCCCCCTAGGTTTGCCATATATTTTTTTATTTTGATTCTATTTTCTTTTAATTATTATTTATTAATTAGCTTTATTATTTTCATAAAATATAAAAAATACACATAAATATCAGAAAAGAATTAAAATAATAAATATTTTTATTTTCATAAATAAATGCATATAATTGAATTTAGTGTAAATTAGGTTTAATTTTAATACTTTTAATAAAAAATCTAAAAAATGTAGAATTAGGGTTTAATTAATAATTTCTTCATCCTTTTTATTTTTCTTTCATAAATAATTAAATAATTAAATATTTATTTTTTATAATTAAATTGGCATGTAAATTAATTAGGGTTAATATTAGGTTTTAATTTTCTTTTCTTAACAAATTAAAAATAAAATAGAATTAGGGTTAGCATTTAATTTCAATTAATTTTTTCTATTAAATCCTAAAATACTAAAAACACCAAAAACAAGTCCTTTTTTTCTTTTAACTTTAATTAATTAATTAATTTCATCATGTAAGTTAATTTTGCAAAAGGGTCCAACGCCCTCGTTTCAATTTCAATCCAATTCGCGCACTTATTTCTCTATAATATTATGTATCTCTCCCAAGGCCTTGTAACACTTTAATTACTTCTCGCACTTTTTCCTTTCTTTATTTTTTCTGTCAAATCGGGTTCGAGAAACTTTTGGCGATGTGGACCCGCGCCATTTGTAATAGCTTTAGATTTTTATATTCCCGCAATATTTTTAACTGTTAATCAAATAACATGAAAGAATGTATGGCCTTAAATAAAAACAAACGCGTAGAACACCAATAACATGACAAGACAAATGCAAATGAAAACGACACACGAATCGCACACACCACCCCTAGGGTACGCCTCACTGTTGCCTTGCCTCGAAAGGTGATCGTCGAGTAGAGGATGTCTTAGTAAGTCCTCATGATCCGGGAACCTGGCATGAGGGTAGCTTCTAAGGTGTCTTCCCATTGCTCTGGTGATCACCATGTCCCGAACCTCGAATTGACCCGAACACCTCCAACGGTGGTGCTACCTACCTCTCAATGGTGGGATGGCACTACTTTAAAGGACATTTACACAGACGAATTCCTTAGGGTAGGTAGACGACTCGTGGATACTTGCTCTAATTCAAAACAAAACAAATCAAAAATACTTTTCACACCAACACATTTTCAAAAAGCTTTCGAAAGCATTTTTCAAACACTCTTGAGGACCGATACAAGAGTCAAACTGAAATTTTCAAAGAAACTTTTTCAAACCCACACACACACTTGAAAAGCAAACAATTTTTGAAAACACAAGTGAGCAAGTATCTAAGAGCCCATGGATAACCATGGATAGAAAGGGTGCTAACACCTTCCCTTTCTATAACCTACCTCCCGAACCGAGAGCAATCTCTTTAAGGAATTTTTCTGTGCTTTTGTCCTTTCCATTTGGAGAAAATAAAAGACGGTGGCGACTCTTGCTTCCGCGACATTTCGCGAACCAGCGTTAAACAGTCAGTTCCAGATCCACCGATCACAGAACTGGCGACTCTACTGGGGACTTAAACTTAAAGTGAGGTGTACCTTAGGGTTAGTTCATAACTATGTTTTCAATTGTTTTCCTTGTGTGCTTTAAATTGTGGGTTGCTTGGGAGTTCTATAGATCCTAACCCGGATCTGGGGGATACCTTCTTAGAAAGTAGCAACAAGGCTGTGAGGGAACTGTGCGGGGTATACCGACATGGTTGAAACAGTCTGCTATGTTGATGTGGCACTTTGGTGTGTACCGGTAACCCTTGAGTTCAGTCAAGGAGAGTACGGGGCCTCCGCGTGGTGTCATGAAGCATCAACAGACCTTAGGAACCTTAATTGAACTATCTTGGCCTCTTTAGGGTAGTGAGATAACTGACTTTGGTGCAGTCTGAGGTTGGTTGATACTCGATACTACACTCAATTGAGGGTTGCTTTCCTGGAATATTTCGGTCGCCAGTTCAGTGGCTAAATCGAAACGATGAACAATGAAAGCAATCCCGTGATATTGGGACCCTTAGAACCCGGTTACTTCTAATAGGACAGGTTGAGCCCACCAACTTCAAAAGGGTAATACCCAGACCTCATGCTGGCCTAAACTCTAAGGGTTTCTCTTGTGTGACTTGTGTGCCCTCGTACTTGACTACTTGCATGCTTGTTATCTGACACTTGAGTTTCTTGCAGGTTTTGTTTATAGTCCTTAACTGGGACTCATAACAGGGTTTACTGAGCGTTTTGCAGTTTTTTTTTTGTCCTTAACTGGGACTCATGACAGGTTTTATTGAGTTTCTTGCAGGTTTCTGTTTATAGTCCTTAATAAGGGCTCATAACAGGGTTTATTCATATTACCCCATGCATACCATAACATCATACCATTGCATACATCCTAACCCATTTCAAGGATCTCAAGGGCTTGTGATGCAGGTCATGATGAACCAACTGTCCAGCAAGGGGAAAAGGGGATTTATTTTCCTCTAGACAAGGTTGTCAGGGGCTATGACCCACTGGATATGGTGAGCCTTTGATCCTTGACGAAGGACTCTCAACAACATGAAGTACCTTCAATCAAGTTGCCAGTTTCCAACTCTAACAAGTTTCTCTGTTTATCCCGCGAGGTCCTTGAAATCATTGCATGCATATCATACATATCATCGCATAACATGTATCCATTCTCTGCAGGTTGCTTACCTTCTTCGCTGTTTATTTCAGCAGTCTCGTCATGAATCCTGAATCCTCAACCAAGCACACTATCAAGGCCCTCCAGGCTCAGAACGCCCAGTTCCAAGGGCTGATCATGAATTTGACCCAGGGGCAACAAGATCTGAAGGCTCTGCTCTTGAAGAAGGAAAAGAAGAAGAAGAGGACTGTCTTGTTCAGCCCTAGACGCAGATCTAGGAACACACTGCAGGATGAAACTGAGAGGACAACTCCATCTGTGGGGAAAGGCAGTCATCAAGAGGAGAGGGTTCCCAGTCCAGTGGTCTCTGACAGTGAGACAGATTTCAACGACGAACAGTATCCTCCGGCCGAGGATAGGTACAAATAGTTGGAAGACCGACTAAGTGCTATGGAGATACAAAAAGTGCTTGGCCTGGACTTCGAGGATCTAGGTCTGTCTTCTAGGGTAGTGATCCCGCACAAGTTTAAGGCACCTGCCTTTGCTAAATACGACGGGGCATCCTGTCCTAAATTGCATCTCAGGGCTTACACAAGGAGGATCCAACCTTATACAGCTGACAAAAACTTATGGATCCATTTCTTCCAAGAGAGTCTTTCAGGGACTCAGCTCGAGTGGTTCTATCAATTGAATGGAGCCCACATCCATACCTGGGAAGACCTAGCCACTGCTTTCTACAAGCATTACCAGTACAATGCCGACCTTGCTCCTACACGTACCCAACTCCAGGGTATGTCGCTAGGGTCAAGTGAAGGTTTCAAGGAATACGCGCAGAGATGGAGAGACCTTGCTGGAAGGGTGCAGCCTCCATTAACTGACCAGGAACTCGTTGATATGTTCTTGGGGACCCTATCCGGGCCATTCTTCAATCATATCATTGGTAATTCATCTGCAGGATTTACCGACCTCATCCTGACTGGCGAAAGAATTGAAGCTGGTATCAAGAGTGGGAAAATCCAAGAGGCCACACCTTCTGACACCCACAAGAAGCCTTACACGGGAAAGAAAGAATCTAATGCTGCATACAGCCAAAGGAGTCGTCGTGACCAACATGCAGGGGCAGTCATGATCTCTGGTTCTGCACCATGCCGCCAACCACAAAAGGGAAACCAGCGAAGGCCGGACGAGCCTAAAAGACAATTCACCAACATTAACATGCCATGGTCACAAGCATTGCAGCACATGTTGAAAATGAACCTGATTGCGGTGATTAACCCTCCTGCAAATCCCAAGACCTCCTCTCCAAGCTACAACCCAGAAGCGAGGTGTGCTTATCATTCTGATAGCCCGGGGCACGATACTGAGGACTGTTGGGCACTAAAGTACAAGATTCAGAACATGATCGATGCTAAAGAGATTGAATTTGAACCTGCTGAGACCCCCAACGTGATCACTACTCCCTTGCCAAAACATGGCTAGGATTGAGGGATTTTTGTTCATTTGAATTCAAGTTGTATCTTTCTTTTCTTATTCAAACAAACAATTATTATGTTAAACTCTTTTATTTCATGAATGCATTACACATGTCTGTCCTGAATTAATTATGTCTACTATACTTAAAACTGCTTTCATATTTTTGTGACGATCAACTCTTGACTGAAAATTCTAAACCTCTTGAGGGAGGATGACGAAAACGATACCACAATGTACAGTATGCTTTTGAACAGACCCCGCTGATGAGGTACAGACATTGTTTCAATCCCCAAATACTGGAGTAATAAGGAAGATAATCCCTCGTCAACCCATCTGAGCCAAAGAAGTAGGAGTTTTTCTTTTCGAAATTTAAAACCCTTTATCATAACCTGGGGCAGGGTAGTTTTCTCAGTTGATCCAAGTGCATAACGAATGGCACCAAAGAGGTCCTTACAAAAAAGAAGACAGTGATGGTTCCGAATAATCAATAAAGAAAGGCAGTCATTACTTCTCAAAAAAAAAAATCAAAAAATAAAAAACCCATTAAGTCAAAACCCAGGAAGGAGACTTACAAAACTGGGGCATCCCGCTGACTGTAATTCCAAAAAGGGAAACAGTTCAGGCAAAAAAAAGAAAGGGATAACAAAAATCAAGAAAGAGGTCTTACAAACCCTCAGCAAAAAAGGAGATAACTGCCTACTCAAATAAACGTTCAATATCCGAATCATCACTAGTATATCAGAACAAAGGCTCAAACAAGGTCTAGCGTATGATCAACTGAGCTTAGGTTTGAAGAACATCACGAAGAGCGGGTGGGTACAAATAATTTGAGCCTTTATCCTTTGTTTCTTAAACCATGAACCAGGCCACGTTATAACCCTTAAAAGTCCTAGCTGAAGCATGGGTTAGTTCGAAAGCATACTGTTACGAAAGGTATCCTGACTCCTTAAGGCCTACGGTAAATACGGTGTTGACATTACGTTTTACAAACAATCACTTGTTTTATGAAAAAATTCATTTTCAAAATCTTCAAGACAGACATAGGCTTTGCATTTTTAACATAACTTTGTTTGTATATGACTTTTTGTTTGAACAGCAGGGAAATTCGCACAATGAAAGTCTAATGAACAAGAGTATCTCCAATCAAGGGGCATGGCATGACCATGGTCCATCATTTGGGGCAATCCAATCAAGATTCGGAGAATCTCTCAAAGGCCAAACAACCTGGGGCAAATCTCCGCCTGAGTCATTTGGGGCACTCCAACAACGAATCTTGCCGGATCAAACACCTTCTGGTGGCGTGACAAAACACTTCTGACAGGGGCAACTCTCTACATTTTGAGAACATGGACACAGCCGAAAAGATACTACGCAAAATCAAAGACCCGCTAGGTTGACATACCTAGGCAAAAAGAAGGGTTTCCCGGCGAACCAAAAGGGTTCGGGCAAAATGAAGGGATGAAATGAAAAAAATCTATACACCCGGCAAGTCGAAAACCTGAAAAGGCGGCTTGGGCAAAAATGGGTATCCCGGTGGACTGAAAACCCGAAAGGGCGGTCCAGGCAAAAGTTAGGGATCAAAGCGTACGACTATGTCCTGGCATCTTGTCACTTGCCTACCAGAAGAAGGTTTGTCCATCAACCACTATCAGCGCCTCACAGGTCTTCCTCTCCCACCCCATAAAAACAGGGGCAATAACGGGTGGTTTAAGCAATCTGATTGTCCTATCCTCTAAGGTACCAAGGTAGGTTCAGCTAAAGAACATAACCAGATATCCTAATTCCCCAGAGAGTGAATCAGCAGCTAGTACATTCTTCTCCAAGCAGAGTTATCAGGCCTTAAGGAAGTTGGGTATCCTCCAGTAGATCTCAACATTTCCCCAACAGCATATATATTCTTAACAAGCATCCCCGGCAGTCTTGGTCTAAAGATTGTTCCCCGGCGGCATATCAACATTCAAAGGAATCACTTCCCCCGCAGTTCAAAACTTCCCCAGAAGAGTCCAATCTGGTTCCCCAGGAAAGTTGGAATCCATCTCTCCAAGCAGTAAGCTTATCCCCAGTAGATTCTGGAAGCTTATCTCTCGCAAAGCACGAACGCGTCGTCCGGCTTTATTTAAAGAGTTATTTCCTTAACAGGATATAACTGGGTTCTCCTCAGCCAAAAGCCATGGAAAGAGCGTCCCCGACGAAGTTCTTCTTATCCCCAGCAAAGTCCAATCAACACTTCCAATACAGCAAAGATATCCCCAGCAAATTATTATCAACAAATTCAGCAGAGTATCCCTCTCCCCATAGAGTATCACTCCCCAGCATGGTCGCTAGAGTATTTTTCTCCCCGCAGAATTCTCCATTTTCCAAGTTTATTCCCCAACGGAGTCATCTTCTCCTACCGGTGTTCTTACAGTTATCATCCCCAGCGGAAGCAAAATCTATTCTTCAATATCAGCCCAGGAGTGACCTCCCGGCACCCGTCAAGGATTTACTTTCCTAGACGAAAAAACACATTCATAAAATATCGCATACATCATTATAGCATGCATAGATGCATCATATCATACAAATCTCATTTATGTTGAGAACATCATTGCTTGATCCATATCATGCATTGCATATGACTAACTTTTACCTTTCAGGAAAGATTCAGTTAAATTCTCAATCATCTTTCAAGACCTAGACCGGTTCAGTTAATCAACTCCAAAGATTTCTTATCCAGTCCAAGGCCTTCTCTAGTCCAGCTAAATCGACTCCCAACAGATTTTTCTGATGAAGACTCAGTAGATGTTATCAAGGTTATAATTTCCTATGGTCCTCTCCCCGACGGTGCGTGAGATGTAATTCCCTTTTAGGTTATAATTTCCTATGGTCCTCTCCCCGACGGTGCGTGAGATGTAATTACCTTTTAGGTTATAATTTCCTATGGTCCTCTCCCCGACGGTGCGTGAGATGTAATTCCCTTTTAGGTTATAATTTCCTATGGTTCTCTCCCCGACGGTGCGTGAGATATAATTCCCTTTCAGGTTATAATTTCCTATGGTTCTCTCCCCGACGGTGCGTGAGATGTAATTCCCTTTCAGGTTATAATTTCCTATGGTTCTCTCCCCGACGGTGCGTGAGACGTAATTCCCTTTTAGGTTATAATTTCCTATGGTTCTCTCCCCGACGGTGCGTGAGATGTAATTCCCTTTCAGGTTATAATTTCCTATGGTTCTCTCCCCGACGGTGCGTGAGATGTAATTCCCTTTCAGGTTATAATTTCCTATGGTCCTCTCCCCGACGGTGCGTGAGATGTAATTCCCTTTCAGGTTATAATTTCCTATGGTTCTCTCCCCGACGGTGCGTGAGATGTAATTCCCTTTCAGATTATAATTTCCTATGGTTCTCTCCCCGACGGTGTGTGAGATATAATTCCCTTTCAGGTTATAATTTCCTATGGTTCTCTCCCCGACGGTGCGTGAGATGTAATTCCCTTTCAGGTTATAATTTCCTATGGTTCTCTCCCCGACGGTGCGTGAGACGTAATTCCCTTTTAGGTTATAATTTCCTATGGTTCTCTCCCCGACGGTGCGTGAGATGTAATTCCCTTTCAGGTTATAATTTCCTATGGTTCTCTCCCCGACGGTGCGTGAGATGTAATTCCCTTTCAGGTTATAATTTCCTATGGTTCTCTCCCCGACGGTGCGTGAGATGTAATTCCCTTTCAGGTTATAATTTCCTATGGTTCTCTCCCCGACGGTGCGTGAGATGTAATTCCCTTTCAGATTATAATTTCCTATGGTTCTCTCCCCGACGGTGCGTGAGATGTAATTCCCTTTCAGATTATGATTTCCTTTGGTTCTCTCCCCGACGGTGCGTGAGATGTAATTCCCTTTCAGATTATAATTTCCTATGGTTCTCTCCTCGACGGTGCGTGAGATGTAATTCCCTTTCAGATTATAATTTCCTATGGTTCTCTCCCCGACGGTGCGTGAGATGTAATTCCCTTTCAGATTATAATTTCCTTTGGTTCTCTTCCCGATACTGCGAAGATGGTAATTCCCACCAAGATTTTCTCAACGAGCGTTGTTGAAGTTAAAGTCACCCAAGGTTCTCTTACTGTTCATATTGAGGTAGTAACCATCCCTGGTTCATTCATCGCCGTTTGAAGCTCCAGATTCAGCTCCTGTAACCAGTCAGGACACATCTATACCAAGCATCTGAGAATCAGTTCCTGCAACATGTCAGGTAATCATTTTCTGTTTTGCAGGTACGCAAGTTCTCGCTAAGGAATCTCTTACGCGATCAACATCCAGATGGCATCTATAAGCCCATCATCCTATTTATCAACCTCTAAATGGCATCTGTAAGCCCATTCCCATCCCACTGCTACTATGTGAGCGCAAATTTCTGGGCACTCTAGTGTTCAATCATCTTCCACCCTCGGATTACGAAAGGCACGTCAGCCAATCTGCATCCTCAGGTCTAAGAAGATTGAACAGGGGCAACTGTTGTACCCCAAAATTTTCCCTCCCATATTCTTCAAGAATTGCCAAGTCATGCTTCAAATCTCCCCAAGGGTTGCACAGTGCAAGAGCCTCCTAAGACAGTCAAAACTAGGGTTTGTGTTCTGATCAAGAAAATGAAGTTTCCAAAGGTCCAATCAAGTCCCACATGCCTATAAACATGGTCAAGCATCCTCATACAAAGTTTCAAGACTTTCAGCACAAAATTGCACAGTCAAAAACCCTAATTGCACTACAGTCAACTGTAGGGGCAAAATGGTCATTTGACAGTCAAAAGTTCAAATTTTTGGTCAACATCTCATTTTGAAGCCAAAAACATCATTTGATCAATGCTTGATCATGATTCTCAAAGCTTGGCTCAAAAATCATCAAAATGCAAAAGTTTCCTTATTTGGACAGTTGAAAAAGTCAACTATAAATTGACCAGGGCATAACTTTCACATGGATTATCAGAAAAATTCCATCCAAAGCTCATTTTGAAGAGAAAGACATTTCCTACAACTCATCTTCATATTTCAAGTCCAAGAAATGCTCTCACAAAAAGTTATCAATTTCAACATTATAGGTCATTTTCAAAAGTCAACAAAAAGGGACTTTAAGTCAAAGGACATAACTTAAGATTGGTAAATCAAAATGACATGGGACCAAAGGCATTGGTTAGAGGACTCAAAGACCTTTCCAAAATGTCCAAGAACATGAGAAAAGCTTAAAAATTGAGCAAGTTATGCCTTGTGGAAGTTGGGAAATTTTTGGATATTTTGAAAAGCCAACATTGGTTCAAATGACCTAAAATTGCTAATGGGCCCATTTTTCTTCCATAATTCATCATCCATGGCATGTGCACGACCATTTGGCCCAAAGGGAAGTATTTCTTCATTTTTTATTTATTTATTTGAATTTTTATTTATAATAATTCATTTAAATCAATTAAATATATGAAAAATATTTAACTTAACCTAACAAATCTTTTTGCACATGTAATCTACTCAATAATTCGTGCATAATTCAATATGGAAAGATTTGGATTGATTGGATCATGATTGGTACAAAATTGCATGAAAAAGATTGAAAAAAAAATATGATTGAAAATCAAATCTCAAAACCATGAATGCAATTGATTTGTTTTGTTTTTCTTGACCTAATTGATTCAATACATAAGCCTGAACATAAACCTAATCTCAAGAACCATCAAGCTGCGCTAGAGACCATTCATAAAACTTGAAATTTTTTGCAAGAAACTCAATTCTGAAAACCACTTTCTAGGGCGATTCAAGGCACGTTTTTTGTTTCATTAGCTTGCTGAAGGTTCACTGAACGTTTCCCAATCAAGAACATTCCTCAAAGCTTAAAGAATTGGTAACACGAACCGGACCTGTGCACAAAAAATTTCATAATCGTACATCTTAATCCATGCATTTTTTGTGAAATTTAACGCTTGATTCATGTTTGTCATTTGATTCTGAAGCTAACCCATGCATTTGATTGTATTTTTGTGCATTATACGCGATTATGCCATTGTTGATATTTAGGGTTATTCAACCTTCAGATTGGGGGTTTTGGAATAAGGAAAAATTGGAGGCTGAGACCAAAGCCATTGAATTCAACGTGTCTGGACGAAGAAGAAGCTACCCTCGCGCTCAATTTATGAGCGTCACAGGGCTAATCGCTATTTTTTAATAGCTGGCCTAAGAGAACGCCATAAAAAACGTTGCCTAATGTTTTTGTGTTTCAGGGACGAAGAAGAAGACGATATCGTGGCGTCAGGTGGTTGGCCGGTTTAAACTTCGCGCGGAAAACGAAACAATAACGCCTATTTATTTTATTATGTTTGTTTGTCATATTAATTATAGAAAAGCAAATTGGTTCAGTGGCAAGGCACATACGCTGGCAACATCCATGACCTGGGTTCGAGCCCCAGGTTTTCACTTTCTCAATATTATTTTCCAATTAACAATCACATGCAGGTTCAGCGTTATTGTTCCATGATACACCTTCAGAATCCAACGTCCACGCGTCCAATGGAATCAAATCAAAGGCACAGGTCTGGGGAACACCATAAGCATGAGTCAACATGCCAGCACGTTACCTGGAAAAGTCAAACGGACCATGCTAAATGGGCCAGAATTCTTGGACTTAACCTCCATGTTGGGGACTACAACCCCCCTAGGTTTGCCATATATTTTTTTATTTTGATTCTATTTTCTTTTAATTATTATTTATTAATTAGCTTTATTATTTTCATAAAATATAAAAAATACACATAAAAATCATAAAAGAATTAAAATAATAAATATTTTTATTTTCATAAATAAATGCATATAATTGAATTTAGTGTAAATTAGGTTTAATTTTAATACTTTTAATAAAAAATCTAAAAAATGTAGAATTAGGGTTTAATTAATAATTTCTTCATCCTTTTTATTTTTCTTTCATAAATAATTAAATAATTAAATATTTATTTTTTATAATTAAATTGGCATGTAAATTAATTAGGGTTAATATTAGGTTTTAATTTTCTTTTCTTAACAAATTAAAAATAAAATAGAATTAGGGTTAGCATTTAATTTCAATTAATTTTTTCTATTAAATCCTAAAATACTAAAAACACCAAAAACAAGTCCTTTCTTTCTTTTAACTTTAATTAATTAATTAATTTCATCATGTAAGTTAATTTTGCAAAAGGGTCCAACGCCCTCGTTTCAATTTCAATCCAATTCGCGCACTTATTTCTCTATAATATTATGTATCTCTCCCAAGGCCTTGTAACACTTTAATTACTTCTCGCACTTTTTCCTTTCTTTATTTTTTCTGTCAAATCGGGTTCGAGAAACTTTTGGCGATGTGGACCCGCGCCATTTGTAATAGCTTTAGATTTTTATATTCCCGCAATATTTTTAACTATTAATCAAATAACATGAAAGAATGTATGGCCTTAAATAAAAACAAACGCGTTGAACACCAATAACATGACAAGACAAATGCAAATGAAAACGACACACGAATCGCACACACCACCCCTAGGGTACGCCTCACTGTTGCCTTGCCTCGAAAGGTGATCGTCGAGTAGAGGATGTCTTAGTAAGTCCTCATGATCCGGGAACCTGGCATGAGGGTAGCTTCTAAGGTGTCTTCCCATTGCTCTGGTGATCACCATGTCCCGAACCTCGAATTGACCCGAACACCTCCAACGGTGGTGCTACCTACCTCTCAATGGTGGGATGGCACTACTTTAAAGGACATTTACACAGACGAATTCCTTAGGGTAGGTAGACGACTCGTGGATACTTGCTCTAATTCAAAACAAAACAAATCAAAAATACTTTTCACACCAACACATTTTCAAAAAGCTTTCGAAAGCATTTTTCAAACACTCTTGAGGACCGATACAAGAGTCGAACTGAAATTTTCAAAGAAACTTTTTCAAACCCACACACACACTTGAAAAGCAAACAATTTTTGAAAACACAAGTGAGCAAGTATCTAAGAGCCCATGGATAACCATGGATAGAAAGGGTGCTAACACCTTCCCTTTCTATAACCTACCTCCCGAACCGAGAGCAATCTCTTTAAGGAATTTTTCTGTGCTTTTGTCCTTTCCATTTGGAGAAAATAAAAGACGGTGGCGACTCTTGCTTCCGCGACATTTCGCGAACCAGCGTTAAACAGTCAGTTCCAGATCCACCGATCACACATAGTATTGGGTCGCATTATATGACTGCATAAAGAAGTGTGTATTGATGTGGTGAATGTGTATTATTATTGTTGATTATGAGATGAGAAGTGGTGATGTTATGTGATCTAATTTAATATATTAATTATCATGCGCTTTATTATATTGTTAGATATTTCACCCCTTCTGTTTGAATATTGCCCTTATGTTGGTAACGTGCAGGTAATCGAGAGTGAAGGTTGTATACCTTCAATAGTTGAGTCGATGTCATTCCTCTGATATGTAACACTCGGGGGGATGAACGCTTGTTGCTTTTGATTGTTGATTATTCAGTTGTTGAACCTTTAAGTTGACTATTACTAAGTATTTGTTGGTTCGAAGTTGCTGTAACGATGATAGAGATGTTATTAAGAATTCCACTGCGTAGATGTTGAATTATTTAACTAAAGATGTTATAATGATGGTTCATCCGATGTTTTAAAAAGTGTTATATATCCACGATGAATGCAATAAATTTTGATAGAAGAATTTATGGCATCCCGATTCGTTTGCATGAATGATTTTTATAACTCTGATTTATTTATATAATTTGCCAGGGTAGAATTGGGGTGTTACATTCTTCGTTGTCGTCGATTTTACCCGTTGTCTTTACCTTTCTTTTGGATCGTGAATCCTACACGATAGATCCTCCGCTGTCGTTGATTTTACCCGTTGTCTTTACATTTCTTTTTGGGTCGTGAATCCTACATGATAGATTCTCCGATGTCGTCGAGTTTATTCATTGTCGTTAAGTTATCATGTTGTCATTAACCATACTATCAGTCACCATGACATCATCAACCATATCTTTTCAATCACTATGACACCCACTTCCCCGAGAACCTTGTATTGGCACCGTTACCCCATTACAAGATATCACTACTAAACCACATTTATCCATCATAACCAGTTCACCAGAAACTGAATTTTCTATCCCCAGCAGACATCACAAATAAATAACACTCACACCATCTCTCCAGGATAAATTCCATGTCTTGGTATTTAATCTTCTTCTACCTTAAATGATCGAAAGGCTGACGCCAATCTCACTTTCAGGTTTAAGACGATTAAATAGGGGCAGCTGTCATACCCCAAATTTGTCTTGCCTTTTCACTTTTATCTGGCTTAGGCTTTGCATTTAATTTGCATCATTTTCATTAGGACATTCACACATATAAAGCAGGGGTTCAGAATCATAGGTTGTGCTAACTAAGGTTTAATTTTAGTTTGAGGCTTCTACATTCTATAGTTGATTTCCTTGGTTCCTCACTGCTCAGTAGACAGTGGAATCGGGTTTTGAAGTATGGTTATCATGAGTTTATTATTCATCCATACAAAAGGGAATTTCTCATTCAAATTCATTAAGATATCAGATTAGGGTTTATTTCCGTATGTGTGATTAAAAATCAGGTTTTGTTAGCATCATGCCCCAGCTAGGGTTTGAATCCCTCAAATGTTCAGTATGGCTAATTATTGATTCTCAAAGTCTACTTCATGAAAGCTTGGCCTATAATCTTAAGAGTACAGTCAAAACTTCACCATCACTGGTTCACATGGGCATCAATATGTCTTGAAATGCAAGGAAAGATCAAATTTGCAAGTCAGTTCAAAGCACTTTGACCAAAAAGTTAACATTTTCAAGATCAAGTTCAAACGATTATAACTTCTTCATTATTCAATATTCTTGAGTGGTTTATTTTGCATATGATTCCTTTTGACATCATCTCCAACTTCTCTTTACAAGTCGAGAGCTAATTATGTGTATAAGGCCATTAAAAGTTTGAGTGCATTATAGGTTGTTTTGTGACTTTGACCAAATTTCAAGTAACTTTTGACCAACTTTCAAGGATCATAACACTTTTGATTTTCATCATGTTGGGTTGATTATTTTTGCGACATATCACAAATGGCGTTGTCGACAAATTTGTTTCAAGGTACGAGAGAAAGATGTGCTTAGAAGGCCATGAATTTGATTGAAACATTATAGGTCACTTTTGGCTTCAAATTTTCTTAACCTCTAATTTCAATCCATGCCATAATTGTTTCCTCAAGGCATCGTTTCTTATGGTGAGATCATTCATCATGAAGTGTTGAGTTCGACGATTTCAAAATTAATAAAGGATTCCAAATGTTTTTCAAGCGGGAAGTTCATTCAATTTCAAGATCAAAAAATGAAGATAATTTCTTACTTTCATGAGTTTGAAAATTTCAAGTTAAAAGAAGATTCAAGTTGATTCAAATTTCAAGTTTCTTTTCCATATTCAAAGTTTCAAGGTCATTCTTTACAAGATTTCAAGCACTTCTCAAGACCATATTCAAAGTTTAAGTTTTCAAAATTCATTCAAGTTTCTCTCAAGAGTTACACTCATAATTTTGAATTACACTCATGACTCAAGAGTTCAAGCATTTATAAACCTAAACTTAAAGCAAATTCACATCAATATTACAAGTTTTGGTTTGATCCAAATATGGCAAGACTTTGACACATTCAAGATTGTCATCGCTTAAACATCAACTACATTCTCATTGTCACAAGAACATACATTTTGCTTGATGTCAAATTATATCATTCATCATTAGTTCAAGTTCATCATAAATTACATGGAGTCAAGCTATTCATTCATCATTTATTACAAAAGTTACAAAGAAAATTGCACATTTACAACCAAAACCTAGATTTATCTTCATCAATCTTTCTTACAAAATTTGTCATTCATGCCATCATATAATTGTGTTGTTTCCTGTTGTACCCCAAAACTTGCCCTCTCATATTTCTCAAAACATTGCAAGAAAAATCTCCAAGTTGCTCAAGTTTGCTCAAGAGTGGGTCAGACAAATCATCTCCTAAGGCAGTCAATCCCAAATTAGGGTTTTGGTGTTGCATCAAGATCCTTGAGTCCAAATGACCTAAAATTCTCCCTAATGTCCTAATATGTTCGCAAGGTCATCCATGCCAAATTTCAAGCCTTGCAGAGGAAGTTTGCTCAGCCAATTGCTCAAAGGGTCCAAAAATCGATTGTGCTAGGGCAAAAGTCAACTGTGACCTATAAACAGTCAAACTTCAAGATTTTTTGCCAACATTATCATTTTGAAGGATATTTCATCATTTGATCAATGTTCGATCATGATTCATCAAGGATTGCTCAAAATTCATCAAGACTCAAAAGTTGTTAAATTAGGGTTTTGGAGGAAAAGTCAACTCAACTTTGACCAAGCATAACTTTCTCATACTTTATGATAAATGACCTATCCAAATCTCATTTTGAAGAGGATACAATTTCCTACAATCCATCTTCATACCCCAAGATCAGAAAATGCACTCACAAGAAGTTATAAATTTGGACAATATAGGTCATTTTTGAAAGTCAACAAAAACACCTTTTTTGCCAAAGCTTATAACTTGAGCATGGAATATCAAAATGAGATGAGACCAAAAGGGTTGATTAGAGGACATCTCAATCTTTCTAAAACGTCCAAAAAAAACTTCCAAAAGTTCAAAATTGAAGAAGTTATGCATTGTTGAAGTTGGGCATTTTTGCAAAATTGCCAAAAGTCAACTATCCCCAAAACTTCAAATTTTGTCAAATGGGCCCATTCTTTTCCACTTGATTTGGAATTGCCACATTGCACACGTGTCCTAGATTCAGCCTTGTATCCATTTATCAATTTTATTATTTTATTTGATTTTTTTATTGAATTATTTCATTTTAAATCAAATTAAATCAAATTAAATCCCCAAACTTGATTACATAAGATCTTTTGCTATCTTCAGGACTTAATCATCATCATGGACAACATCAAACTCATATCAAGCATTCCATGTGCAAAAAGATTGGATTTTTGACAAATTAGGCAAGCTTTCAATGGTGGATCGAATCAAATCCCATGACATTGATGTGCAAAGATTCAAAGCACCGTTCTTGACCTAATGCATTGCATATTACATATACAAGTCAAAGGACACGAAAACTAGGTTAGAGGCTGCAAGAACACTGGAAAAAAAACTTGGAACAAGTGGTGAAAAGTGCAAAACTGAAATCACACTTAGAGGCGTTTACAGAAGCAAAACTCAACATCAATCGATTGTTGGGTGTCTACTCAACCTTCTGCAATCCAAAGCAAGCTCTCATACGCATCAAAACGCACGGTAAGTATCACGTTTCTTGGTCCTGTTTTCAAAATCGTAGCTCTCTATTTTTGCATCATTCTGGCAAATCATGGACATATTTGTGATGCTTATGAGATTTCTGAACTTTTGGCAATATTTGATTTCGTTTATATGGACTGTAACCCCATAGCCGAATCTAGGGTTTTGTGGTTTGTTTTTTGGGCGTTTCTTCTACATGCAAAATTAGCTCCATTGACGGCCATAGACTTGACCGAAAGAGAAGGACGAACACAACCATGGTCTTGGGAGGAGTTTTTATGGCCTAGATTTAATTTTGGGATTGACCTACGAATTTAGCTGCAGATCTAAATCCGCAGGTAAATTTACAGGGTTTGAAGGTCAGGGACGACAAACGTGTCTCCCTCTGAGTGGACCATTCAAACTTGGCGCGTTTTTTTATATTTTCTGGCATCTGATTGATTTCCCTTTATTATTATTACTATGTATATTATTAACAATTGAAACAAAGTGGTTGAGTGGTAGTGGCGTGCATCCAATATCCAACAGGACCTGGGTTCGAATCCCAGGTCCCCCATATGCCTTATTATTTTTTCTCTTCATGTAATCAAGTGCAGATCCAGGTTAGTGGCACACCATACACCATCAAATATCAAGCGCCAGATGGCCCAAGGCCAAATCTGGCAATCCAGGGATGATGGTCTACTATGGGATCTAGTCAACCAGCGCATACTGAATCAGGAAAGTCAGCAAGGGGCCAACTCAATTGGGCCATAGAATTGCTATCCAGACCTCTAAAAATCAGGCCCAAACACTCTCTTCTCTATATTTATTTTATTCTTGTTTTATTTAATTATTTTCATTATTTTCTAACCAATCAATTTTCTTTGTTTTCTTTAATAAAATTAAAAACCAAAAATATTTTCTTTATAAAATCAAATTGTACTTTTTATTCATAAATACTAACTTAATTAATTTAGGCCATTAATTAGGATAACTTTAATATATTTTGTAAATAATTAAATTAACTTAGAATTAATTAGGTTTTTACTACTATTGATTAATTTTATTTTCTTTCTTTAAATATCAAAAAAACCCAAAAATATTTATTTTATTAATTAGTTTAATTAATTTAATTTAATAATTAACTTAGTTTAATTTCTTTCTTAATTCAAAAATAACCAAAAAAAATCTTTTCTTTAATAACAAAGGGTCAAAACCCTAGAACTCGCATTCGATTTAATTTCCCGCACGCGATCCATTTTATTCAATATTGTATTTGTTTCAGGAATGTAATAGATAATTAGGACTATTTTTACCGCTTTATTTATTTTCTGCATTTAAATTTCAAAGGGTTGCTTTTGGCGATGTAAATACCCGACGCCTTGTAATTTACTTTCCGCAATTTATTTTCTGCAACTTATAAACTGCTAGATGTTTGATAATAGGGATGCATGACAAGATTGAACGTTTAAACCTAAAATCAACATAGATAACCATTGAGATGTACAAAGACAAAATAACTGAAAACAACACACTCGCACATGCGCACTCTTAGGGTACACCCCCACTTGGTTGCCTTCGTACGCGGTCATTGAGTATAGGAAGTTTTAGAGGTCGCCCTCTTGTCCAAAGATCATAGTTGCCTCGAAACGGTTTCCTCGGATAAAATGATCTAAGACATTAGGGTTACCGCTAAGGCGTCCTAACATTGCTTTGGTGACCGTAAGTCCCTAAAATCGAATTGACCCTTAAACTCCAACGACGGTGCTACCTACTCATCAATAGTGGGCTAGCATTGTCTAAAGGAAGATAGCATAGAACGACTCCTTTTTTCGAGTAGGTAGATGGTTCTTAAGTACTTGCTCTTTCAAAAAACGAAAAATTTTCACACTTACACTTTTCAAACGAAGTTTCAAAAAACAAAAACTCTTTCAAAGCCCACAAACACAAAGAAAATCAATTTTGAAAACAATATGAGCAAGTACCTAAGAGCCTGTGGATAACCACAGATAGAAAGGGTGCTAACACCTTCCCTTTCTATAATCTACCCCCCGAACCCGAGAAATATCTCGAAAAAGGAATTTTTCTGTGCTTTTTTCCTTTCCTTGTTGGATAAAATAAAAGACGGTGGCGACTCTTGCTTACCGCGACATTTTGCAAAAACAAACGCAAAACGCAAACCAGCATTCCAAAAAAATAGTCAGTTCTTTCCCACCGTATCACAGAACTGGAGACTCTGCTGAGGAAGCTTATAAGTGGGGTGTACCTTAGGATTAGACCATTGTGTTTTCAATTGTTTGCTTTGTATGCTTTATATTTGTGGGCTTGTATCGGAGTTACTATAGATTCTAACCCGGATCTGGGGTACCCTTTAGGTAAGTAGCAATAAACTGTGAGGGAACTGTACGACGTAGACCGATACAGTTGAAACAGTAGCTACGTTGGTGTGGCACTTTAGTATGTACTGATATCCCTTGTGTTGGAACGAGGAGAATATGGGTATGCTAAGGGGTCATTAAGCACCAACTGACCTTAGAACCCTTAAATTGACCAACATGGCCATAGAACAGTAGCAGTATGCTACACTCATTGAGATTAAACTCTCGCGATGATTACGGCCGCAAGAAAAGGTTGCTAAACTGGAATTATGACCGATTGAGGGTAGTCAGTGATATTGAGATCCTCTAGAACCCGATTACTATTTTTAGGACAGGTTAAAACCAACTAAACTGAAAGAGGGTAGTACCTAGACTCCTTGCCAGCCTGAAATCTAAGGGCTCTCTGTGTGACTTGTGTGCCTTTACCATGTTCTCTATTTGTGGATACTTGTGGTGTGCTTTCTATCATGACATCATGACATCATAACATTGCATACATCTTGCATTGGACTAACCTATTTCAAAGACAGAAGGGATTCATCTTTGTTCTGTTTTGTAGGTCATGGCACTCATGCGTAGGAACACCATCCGGATCAACTTTGTCCAGGTTCCCACTATGCTTAAAGAATTGGTTGCAAAGATGTCAGATACTACTTCCTTTAGCAGAATACATGGGCATCTTCTTGGTTTGGTCACCTCCAAATTGGACGAGCAGATGATG
The DNA here is from genome assembly GCA_948472305.1 of Vicia faba. Classification (NCBI taxonomy): domain Eukaryota; kingdom Viridiplantae; phylum Streptophyta; class Magnoliopsida; order Fabales; family Fabaceae; genus Vicia; species Vicia faba. The sequence goes on from OX451738.1 coordinate 498,348,621, forward strand.
AGTGTCCTAGTCCAGTTCTATGATCCACTGTACCATTGCTTTACTTTTCAGGACTACTAGTTGGTCCCCACCTTAGAAGAGTTCTCTGATCTGCTGGGTATCCCTATTATGGAGCAGACCCCGTTCATAGGTTGGGAGAAGATCCTTAGGCCGGAAGAGATTGCTTCAGCCCTCCACCTGACAAAGGATGAGGTAATGGCTAATTGGGAGACTAGAAGTGGAGCAAAGGGCTTTCTGACTAAGTTCTTGGTTGGTAAGGCTAATCATTTCTGGGATAGTCTAGACTTCAAGGCACTCGAAGATATTCTGGATCTTCTAATATATGGCTTGGTATTATTTCCTAACTCTGACTCCTTTGTTGATGTGAATGCGGTAAAAATCTTCATCTCTGGTAATCATGTACCCACTCTCTTGGGTGACATTCTTCATCAGCTTTATGCACGTACTGCTCGAAAGCGGGGAACCTTGATGTGTTGTGCTCTGTTATTGGCGAGGTGGTTTATTTCGCGCCTCCCTAAATCAGTGTTGAAGAACAAAGAAGGCATGGGCTGGGCTTATAGGGTTATGTCTCTCTCTCACAATGACATCATTTGGACTATTAAGGGTATGGACGAGGTGGCTATTATTGATCGCTGTGGGGAATACCCCAATGTTCCACTGATAGGAACCCATGGAGGAATTTCTTACAATCCATGCTTGGCCTTACGTTAGTTTGGGCGAGCCAGAAGGGAAGGACCTCATGAGCTGCTAATGCCTAGCATAATCTTTGATTTTCAAGGGGATAGCGACGAGCAACGCCGCAGATTCATAAGGTCTTGGGATAGAGTTCACAGATCTGATCCACACGAGCTGGGCCCAAAGACTTCACTTTTGATGGAGCCATATCTCAGATGGGTTCACATTCGTGCCCAAAAGCTGGGAATGTCATATGAAGCCTTCTTGCCTATCATTGTTGAAGTTGCTAATGAAGAGGGGGTTCTTCCTACCATCCTCCACCCTTACATGCCTACTGACATTGGGGCATTGAAGAGGTCCTGGATGCAGCTAAGGGAAGAGCGGGATACTTATAGAGAAAAGTATCACGAGCAAGAGCGAAAGATCCAGAAGTTGACTAGGCAGTTGGAGAAAGAGCAGATCATCAATGACTATGTCAGCACTAAAGGCAAACGACCATGGGAGCGTTGATTTCCTTTGATTACTTCCAGTTTTATTTACTTTTCAGTATTTCCTTTCTTGTAACGCCTTAAGGGCAATTTGTTGAACAATTAATTTCAAAGTTTATCTAATAAAAGTGTGTTTCATTTCTTGTTTATGAATTTGAATCTCTCGATGTCTTTGAAATCATATCATACGCATTTCATTCCATGCACCTCATAACAGGTACCCTTACAGGTTTTCTCATCTTCTTTGCTGTTTATTTCAGCATCATGTCTTCTGAACCATCGACTGAACAAGCAATCAAGGCTCTACAAGCTCAAAATGCCCAATTCCAAGAGCAGTTCATGAATCTAGCTAAGGGCCAGCAAGATCTGAAGACCCTTATTCTGAAAGAGAAGAAGAAGAAGAAGAAGAAGAAGAAGAAGAAGAGGAGGAGGACAGTCCTGTTTAACACAGGTCACAGGTTTGGAAACAGGCTACGAGATGAAGTTGATTTGACCACCTCATCTGGAGGGAAAGATAGTCAGGAAGAAAGGAGGGCTCCTAGCCCTGTGGTTTCAGACAAAGAGACGGACTTCGATGAAGACCAGTATCCTCCAGCTGAGGATAGGTACAAGCAACTGGAAAACCGTCTGAATGTGATGGAAGTTCAGAAAGTGCCTGGTCTGGACTTTGGTGATCTGGGTCTATCATCTAGGGTAGTGATTCCCCCACAAGTTCAAAGCACCAGCCTTTGCTAAGTACGACGGAGTTTCTTGTCTGAGACTGCACCTCCAGTCGTATGTAAGAAAGATTCAGCCGTACATCACTGATAAGAACCTATGGATCCACTTCTTTCAAGACAGTCTCTCAGGGAATCAGCTTGAATGGTTTTACCAGTTAGAAGGAGCCAGTATCCGCGGTTGGGAAGATTTGGCTGCTGCTTTCTACAGGCAGTACCAATACAATGCCGACCTCGCTCCTATGCGTACCCAACTCCAGGGTATGTCTATGGGAACGGGAAAAGGTTTCAAAGATTATGCTCAAAAGTGCAACCACCCTTGGCTGATAAGGAGCTAGTGGATATGTTTGTGGGGACCTTGTCTGGTCCGTTTTTCAACCATCTGATCGGAAGTTCTTCATCTGGGTTTACAGAGCTAATTATGACCGGTGAAAGGATTGAGGCTGGTATTAAGTCTGGTAAAATACAGAAGGGTGCTTCATCAGGCACCAAGAATAAGCCTTTTAAGAAAGAGTCCAGTGCTATTTACAGTTCAAAAAGCCATAATAGACCTGAACACCGCCAAGCTGTTAATGCGGTGGTCATTTCAAGACCTGCTGGTGCTCCTCAGCGCAACAATCAGCAAAAGGCCAAGAGACCTTAAAGGCAATTCACCCATCTCAACATGACTTTGTCTCAGATTCTGTCACAGTTATTGAAAACCAATCTAGTGACTCCAAGGGAGGCTCCGCAGAATCCCAACACTGCATCGCCTAAGTACAATCCTAATGCCCGCTGTGCTTTTTACTCTGATAGCCCGGGACATGATACATATGATTGTTGGGCTTTTAAAAACAAAGTACAGGACCTGATTGATGCCAAAGAGATCGAGTTCGGAGCACCAGAAAAGCCTAAACAAGATGCAGGAGTGAATGCTATCAGGGATGACGATGATGAAGAGTTTGACATTAACAGTTGGATTTATCCTACTACTGATGGAGGACTAGGCAATTGGACAGCGAAGGATTCTATGCCCGTTTCTGTTATCACCCAGTAATGAGACTTTTTGTTTTGATTTTGTAACAGACAATGTTTTAAACTTTATGGCCCGATGTCTTACCCGGGGCACCGTGGCTTCATTTGTGAGGGCTTTATGTGTGTCATTGTCATATATCATTAATAAAAGCATTGGACGTTTCTTGCATTTCAAATTTTGCGCTCCTTGTTTTTCTTTTATTACATATTGCAAAACAGCTATTTTACACACACTCACATATACAGGTCTACATCCACTCTGGATCTCACTGGTAACGACTCTGCTACTGCCAGTTATGACTTCGAAAGTCCGACAAACTTAGCCGAAGACGAAGGTGAAGACGATTGAGAAGTTCCTGTTGAACTTGCTAGATTGTTACTTCGGGAAGAGAGGGTTATTCAGCCACACGAAGAGCCCATGGAATTAGTAAATCTGGGTACGGAGGAAGACAAGAAAGAGGTCAAGGTTGGTGCAAACCTGGAGATTAGTGTGAAACAACGGTTCATTCAGATGCTGCATAACTACGTTGAAATATTTGCCTGGTCTTACGAAGATATGCCTTGGTTGGATACCGATATTGTGGTTCACCGCCTGCCTACCAAGGAAGACTGTCCTCCAGTGAAATAGAAGGTCCGCCGAATGCACCCAGAGATGTCTGAAAAAATCAAGGCTGAAGTAATGAAACAGTTTGACACTGGTTTTCTAGCAGTTACTTCTTACCCACAGTGGGTGGCCAACGTGGTTCCTGTATCGAAGAAGGATGGTAAGGTTCGAATGTGTGTTGACTATAGAGATCTGAATAGGGCGAGTCCCAAGGATGATTTTCCTCTACCTCATATCGACATTCTGGTTGACAACACTGCTCAGCATAAGGTTTTCTCCTTTATGGATGGTTTCTCCGGTTATAATCAGATTAAGATGGCTCCCGAAGACATGGAGAAGACAACCTTTGTTACTCAATGGGGTACCTTTTGCTACAAGGTCATGCCTTTTAGATTGAAAAATGCTGGGACAACGTATCAGCGTGCCATGGTTGCTTTGTTTCATGACATGATCCATCATGAGATCTAGGTATACATCGACAACATGATTGCAAGATCCCAAACTGAGGAAGAACATCTGGACCACCTTCAGAAGCTGTTTGACAGGTTAAAGTTATACAAGCTGAGGTTAAACCCGAACAAGCGCACCTTCGGGGTGAGATCTGGTAAGCTGTTGGGTTTCATCGTAAGTGACAAAGGTATTCAAGTGGATCCTGCCAAGGTGAAGGCTATACAGGAAATGCCAGCTCCCCAAACTGAAAAAGAAGTCAGAGGCTTTCTGGGATGTCTGAACTACATTGCCCGATTCATCTCACACCTAACCGCTACTTGTGAACCAATCTTCAAGTTACTAAGGAAAGATCAAGTAGTACGTTGGAACGATGAATGCCAGACCGCTTTCGAAAGGATCAAAGAGTATCTCTAAGAGCCACCCATTCTGATGCCTCCAGTTGAAGGGAGACCCTTAATCTTATACTTGACGGTACTCGACAATTCAATAGGGTGCGTGTTGGGGCAGCATGACGAGTCTGGCCGAAAAGAGCATGTTATTTATTACCTTAGCAAAACGTTTACCGACTGCGAGACCCGATACTCGTTGCTCGAGAAAACTTGTTGCATTTTGGCATGGGCTGCTCGCCGGCTGAGACAATATATGTTGACTCACACTACTCTATTGATATAAAAAATGGATCCAATCAAGTATATCTTCGAAAAGCCTGCTTTGTCTGGAAGAATAGCAAGATGGCAGATGATCTTGACTGAGTACGACATCTAATATACGACCCAAAAGGAAATCAAAGGAAGTGTGTTGGCAGGCCATTTGGCACATCAGGCAGTGGATGATTACCAGTCTATGAACTTCGAATTCTCGGATGAGAATATCATGATAATAACTGATTGTGAAACACCTGGACCGGATGAAGGACCTGAGGAAGGATCCCGATGGTCTATGTACTTTGATGGAGCTTCAAACACTTTGGGTAATGGCATTGGCGCCGTGATCATATCTCCTAAAGGCTCTCATACTCCGTTCACCGCTCGACTATGTTTCAACTGAACCAACAATATGGCGGAGTATGAAGCATGCATCATAGGTCTTCGAGCAACAATTGACCTAAGGATTAAGTTTCTAAGTGTTTTCGGAGATTCCGCTCTCGTGATCAGTCAGATCAAAGGCGAGTGGGATACGAAACACCCAAATCTTATTCCTTACAAGGAGTATGTGTTGACATTGCTTCCCCATTTCGAAGAAATAACTTTTGAACACTTCCCTAGAGAGGAGAATCAGTTGGCGGACGTGCTGGCTACGATGTCTTCTATGTTCAAAGTCAATTGGGACAACGAAGCTCCCCGGATTATCATCGAAAGATTGGGCGAACCTGCATATTGCTGTGACATTGATACTGAAAAGGTAGCAGATAAACCCTGGTTTCATGAGGTGAAGAGGTATCTTGAAGCTCAGGAGTACCCCGAGGGGGCATCTGTTAATGACAAGAAGTTTTTGAGGAGGTTCACGGCGAAATTCTTCATCAGCAATGGTATTCTTTACAAGCGTAACCATGATTCGACCTTACTGTGATGTGTGGATAAGAATGAAGCAGAAAGGATCATGGAAGATTTACACGAAGGTACTTTCGGAACTCATTCCAGTGGACACACCATGGAAAAGAAGATCCTACGAGCAGGATATTATTGGTCCACAATGGAAGCCGACTGTTATCAGCATTCTCGAACACGTTACAAGTGCCAAGTCTATGCTGATAAGGTGCACATACCTCCAGTTCCTATGAACGTCTTGACAGCTCCTTGGCCTTTTGCCATGTGGGGCATTGATATGATCGGCGAGATCAGACCTACGGCGTCCAACGGGCATCATTTCATCCTGGTAGCAATCGATTACTTTACGAAGTGGGTTGAAGCAGCGTCCTTTGCTACTGTAATCAAGAACATCGTGGCACGGTTCATTCGGCATAATCTGATTTGTCGATACGGTGTACCAGAGAGGATCATTACGGACAATGGTACGAATCTCAACAATAAGATGATCATTGAGCTCTACAAACAGTTCAAGATACAGCATCATAACTCTTCTCCCTACCGGCCGAAGATGAATGGGGTTGTAGAAGCGGCTAATAAGAACATTAAGAAGATTGTGCAGAAGATGACGATGACATACAAAGACTGGCACGAGATGTTACTGTTTGCTCTTAATGGGTACCGTACCTCAGCACGGACGTCAACAGGGGCAACACCCTATTCCTTGGTTTATGGAATGGAGGCAGTCTTGCCCATTGAAGTTCAGATACCCTCTCTTCGGATTATGAAGGATGCAGGTTTGAGCGAAGATGATTGGATTCAGACCCGGCTTGATCAGCTGAACCTAATCGACAAAAAGATACCTACTGCTATTTGTCATGGTCAAACGTATCAAAAGCGAATGATCAAGGCATTTAACAAGAAAGTCAGACGATAAGAGTATCAAGTTGGGGACTTGGTTATCAAGCGCATTATCCTACCTCAAGGTGATCCTAGGGGAAATGGACCCCTACTTACGAAGGGCCATTTGTAGTTAGGAACATTATCTCAAGAGGAGCTATGATTCTAACCACCATGGATGGTGACGACCTTCCTCACCCCGTCAATGCAAACATAGTGAAAAGATACTATGCATAATCAAAGACCCGCTAGGTTGATTGGCCTAGGAAAAAATAAGGGCTTCCCGGCGAACCAAAAGGGTTCGGGCAAAAATAAGGGATGAAAAATGAAAAATCTGTACACCCGGCAAGTCGAAAACCTGAAAAGGCAGCTTGGGCAAAAAAGGGTATCCCGGTGGACTGAAAACCCGAAAGGGAGGTCCAGGCAAAAATTAGGGATCAAAGCGTAACACTATGTCTCATTGGATCACTTTGCATCCAGACTTCGGTATCGACTGTGATACGGTGAGAGAACTGACTTGGGATTTTGTGTTTGTGTTTGCAAATGTTTCGGTTTAGCAAGAGTCGCCACCAACTTTTTATTTTATCCTAAGGAAAGGTCAAAAAGCACAGGAAAGACCTTTGAGATGTTTTCTTGAGTTCGGGGAGTAGATTATAGAAAGGGGAGGTATTAGCACCCTTTCTATCCATGGTTATCCATGGGCTCTTAGTTACTTTCTTAGATCACTTGCTTTGCTTTTCAATTGTTTGAAATGGTGCTCTTCAATTGTTTGAAATGGTGCTTTGTGTGTGGTTTTGAAAGATGTTTTGAAAAGAGGCCATTGTTGTGGCAACCTTTGTAATGATTTTTGTTTGAATGTATACAAAGGTGTTTTTGTCTTTTGAAAAGTTTTCAATGTTTGAAAGTAGGGTTTTGAAATTGTGTTGTGAAGTGTGTTTTGAAGATAGTAAGGATGTTTTCGCAAGCTTTGATCAAGTAACTAAGAGTTGTCTACCCTATTTTACTCAAAGATATTTCTTATGTTTTTAACCCTTTTAACAGTGTTGTTTCACCATTGTATTTGGTGAACAACCTTGTGTTAGGATGTTAAACGGGACAGGCGCGAGTCATCGTATAGACCATGATAGCAATTGTGTCAAGTATTTTTGGCAATTTTCTTGAGGGACTTGATCATTTTGTTTAGGAAACTCAGATAGCGTCATCGAGGGACTATGATCTTTGATTTGTTTTTATTTTGCCAAAGTAACTTGACATGCATATTGTGATACGATGGGAGAACTGACTTGAGGTTTGCGTTTGTTTTCGCAAATGTTTCGGTTGAGCAAGAGTCACCACCGACTTTTTATTTTATCCTAAGGAAAGGTTAAAAAGCACAGCAAAAACCTTTGAGATGTTTTCTTGGGTTCGGGGAGTAGATTATAGAAAGGGAAGGTATTAGCACCCTTTCTATCCATGGTTATCCATGGGCTCTTAGTTACTTGCTTAGATCACTTGCCTTGCATTTTCAATTGTTTGAAATGGTGCTTTCAATTGTTTGAAATGGTGATTTGTATGTGATTTTGAAAGAGGTTTTGAAAAGAGGCCATTTGTTGTGGCAACCTTTGTAATGATCCATGTTTGAATGTATACAAAGGTGTATTTGTCTTTTGAAAAGTTTTCAATGTTTTGAAAGTTTGTTTTGAAATTGTGTTGTGATGTGTGTTTTGAAAAATGGCAAGGATTTGTTTTGCAAGTTTGATCAAGTAACTATGAGTTGTCTACCCCTAAATTTACTCAAAGATTTTTCCTATGTTTTAACCCTTTTAACAGTATTGTTCCACCATTGTATTTGGTGGATAATCTTATGTTAGGATGTTAACGGGACGGGCACGGGTCATCGTTTAGACCATGAATGCAATAGTGCCAAGTGTCTTTGGCAATTTGCTTGAGGGACTATGATCATTTTGTTTAGGCAACTTCGAAAGCGTCATCGAGGGACTATGATCATTTGATTTATTTTGTTTTTCCAAAGAAACTCAACATGCAACACGGCCCATTTTTGAAGGCAACAAGTGGAGTAACCCTAAGGGTGCAAGTGTGATTGGTGTTGTCCATTTTCATGCTTTTTTGTCTTTGCATTAGTCAAGCTATTTGTTGGTTGATTTTGCATACAAACCCTAGGTCTATCATGGCATAATTTGAAAGCTTTTAAATGCGGAAATTTAAAGTCCTAAATTATTACAACATAATTATGGGGATGGGGGTACAAATGTTTGAATGGGGGGATATTTAGCAGGAAATTAAATCTAAACTATTACATCTATATTGAATAGACAAATATGAAATTGTACCATAATTAAATAAATACAATAAATATGAAAAATGTATTATGCACAAAAAGGATTTTTTATGTATGAGAAAATATTTTTCAATGCAAAATATAAACAAAAATAAAAAGTCAATTTTGGATATTTTGTGGTTTTAAGGCAAAACCCTAATTTTTGAATAAATAGCAATTATTTATTAATTATATACAATATTTATATATTAATTTATACAAAAATAAAAAAAGGAAGTATATTGTAAAAAAAAGTATTTTTTTTAGTGTCATATATTAATAAAAATAAAAATGTATTATTTTCATATTTTATCCTAAGTATTTTAATAAATATATACAAGTATTTATAGTATATATTAAATATACTAGATATATACCAAAATAAAATATTAATTATTTACAAAAAAAAGTATATTTTTAGAAAATGTTTTCAAAAGGTAAAATAAAATAATAACTGAAAATAAATATATTTTTTGTATTATTTTTTAGTGTTTTAAATAAAAGTATATATATTTATTTACATGTACATGTTTAATAAAGCAAATAAATGCCAAAAAAATGTAAAATAATGTGAAAAAATATTTTTAGGATTTTTTATGTTTAAGAAAAATATATGAAATCAGAATAAAAAATAAAAAGTCAAAAATGATAAAGATTTCACACAATGGGCCAGGGGGGTGCAAAACTAAAAAAGGGGTGCAAACAGCAAGTTGACTCAGGCCCAGCCCAAGTCAACTCTGTCTTCAACCTCCAGCCATTTGAAACAGAAAACGTGCGCCCTTCCTTGTTCAACACTAACTCCTGATTCCTTGATTTTTAGCCAAAACTCATAACATAAACAATGTAGAGCATTAAATCACGAGTTCAAATATGTAAAAAACTTGACCTAACTCTAAGAAACGAGGGAGAATTTCTTCATCCCCAATTTCTGACCTAATTTTTCTTCAATGTTCATGGCCAAAATTCTCACAGCACACTCAATAAAAATGAAAAGTAAATACATGGATGGCTTCAGGGCTATGAGTAGAGCATGTTTCATTCATAAACCTAAGCCTAACTCTTCCTATATTGGGAGATAGAAGTTCATGTTTTTACGTGTTTCAGCTTGAGTCATGTACAGCAACGGAGGTATCTTCAATGGAGTTTGAGCTTTGGTACAGCTTGCCTGAAGTCCAAGGATGCTTCTCCAACACCTAGCTTGCTTTGAATCTCTCTGAATCAAGCTATGGAAGTCCACCTGTAAAACTGAAAACTGAAAATGGCAAGTGATGTTAGGGATGTTACAGTTTGTATTCAGGGCTTGGGGTAGTTTATGTGGATGATGTGGAATATGTTGGAACTTGTTTGGGCAAAAACGCACGAGTGGATAATGCTAGGCAAGTCAATCTGCAGAGAATGCCCTGTTTTGCAGCAAAACAGGGATTCTGAGTATTAAGAAGTGTGAGGGATGGTTCAATCGTGTTCTAGGCTTGGCTTGATGTATTGAAAGTGTTTGCAAACTTTGTTTTGGTTGGTGTTTACAGGAATGAGAGCTTGGAGTCGGTTTGCAAGTTTTCTTCTAATGTAAGCAAGATAGTGTAAGTTGTGATATAGGCATGTCCAATGTCCTTAAGCATGCTGCATATCTTGTTCTTGATCGGAGTGATTTGTGTACAAATGCTAGCTTCAAAGATCTGGCCCATGCCTCTTGGATTTGTTATTTGACATAAAGTGCATCTTTTCCAAAATGGCAAATATGCTTTTTCTAATTATGGATTAGTTCTTTGTGTAATGACCAAATGCACAAAATAAGACTTGAACACAAAGGTTAAGCATTTAATTATGGAGTGTGAAGAGGTTTAGAGGCCTGCAAACCATCAAAACCCTGCTGACTTGAAAATGCCAATGTTATGAACATGTATTTGGCTATGAACAAAAGTGACTTTTGCCCATCTTTGTAAATTCGATTCTCCCTAACCATAAGGGTGTTTGAGAAGTTCTTGGACAATTTGGAAAGCTTGGAATGTGTACTACAATACATCTTTTTAATGCAAATTGAAACTCCAAGTGGAAGCATGTGAAAAATGGCGAAGAAGTTGGACAAAAATCCTGCTTAGAATAGGTCAAAATTTCTCTAAGTTAAAAATGTTTTGCACCCTTGTTCCAAAAATCACAACTTGAGCTACAAGCTTCCTTTAAGAAAACTTTGTGAATAAAAGTTGTAGATTTTGTAGTGGACTACAACTTTCATGTTGTGAGTTTTGTTTGAATCCAGTTGCATTTTGGTGAAAAAATGGGGCAAAGTTAGGAAAAAATAAGGAAGTTTCATAACTTAGAAAAATTCTAAGTTATGCAATTTCTTCATTTTAAACCCTAATTTACAATTTTGGGTTTCTTGATGAACAAGCTTCATAATTTGACATGTTTTGATGAAAAATGAACCTTGGCACTTGATTTTGACCAAAAAGTCAAAGTTTGACTTTTCAGTATACAGTCAAATTTTGATCAGTTGACTGGAAAATTCATCTGTCAATCCTATGCATTTGGGATCTTTTGAACTTGTTGAATGTGTCAAGACCATGCCATTGAGTCCTTGAGTCCATATGTGAACTTGGTTTTCCATTAGTTAGGTGAAACAGTCAAAAATTGCCTTTGTGCAGTCAAAACCCTAAAAATGACCATTTTACCCTTTTGGTGATCTGATCAAATTTCTTGTGGAATTATGATCCAAACTTGACCAAATGGTTCATATGAGTTCAAAATGTTGATGTGGGTCAAAAATCATGAGGTTTGACTGTCAATTAGCCACAGTTGACTTTTTCCCCAAGACAGTTGATTTTTAGGTCAACTGTCCAATTGACTGGGCAAAGATTGGAATCAAGGCTTGAAACTTGATATGGATAAACTTGTGAGTCCAACATGAAGCATGAAAGTCACTTTGGGTATTTTAGGTCAAAACATCTTTGTGCAAACTCAAACCCTAATTTGGGTCAACAGTGCAAGGAGGAGTCCTGAGCAGAGCAAACCCTAACTTGATCTTGAGCTCCAAGAGTCTTGTAATGAGAAAATATTGATGAAATGAGAGGGCAAATTTTTGGGTACAACAGTTGCCCTTGTTCAATCTTCTTGAACCTGAAGAGTTAGATTGGCAAGTTTGCCTTTCGCGTCTCGAAGGTAAAAGGAGATTGGACACTAGAGTGCCCTTAAATTTGCACTCGTCAAAACATGGATGCGGGAATGGGCTTAGAGATGCCATTTGGAGATGGGCTTAAAGATTCCATCTGGAGGGGTGACAGAATCTTATCGGGGATGGGCTTAAAGATGCCATCTGGGATGTTTGTTGAACTGCAATGTGATTGGTCAGAAAAATGAGGATCAAAATGGTATCCGTGTCTGGAACGCATTTGAACTATATCTGGAGACTGAGTTTGTATGAGCAAAAGAATGGCCTTCGTATCTGGGGTGCATCTGAGTTGTAACTGTGTTTGAATGTAGAATGAATATCAGAATGACTGTCGTGTCTCGAGTGTATCTGTATTGTATCTGAGGTTGAAAATTGTATGAGTAGCAGAATGACTTTCGTGTCTGGAGTGTATCTGAAACTGTAACTAGGATTGATATGAATGACAGAATGACTTCCGCGGAGAATGCCCTGGGGAGAATGAAACTGCTATTGTAAGGGTCAGAATGGTATCCGTGCTTGGAATGCATTGAACCTTGAGGTGGATAAGTGAATCTGAATGAGAGATAGAATGGCTGCCGTGTCTGGAGAATATCTAGTCTGTATCTGATTGCTGTAGTCTGAATGAGTAGTAGAATGACTGCCTGTCTGGGGTGTATCTGTACTGTATCTGACTTGAAATTTTGAATGAGTAATAGAATGACCGCTGTGTCTGGGGTGTATCTGTACTGTATCTGAATAATTGTTAATGATAGCCTTTTAATCTTATCCTGAAAAGGATGAAATGTTAGCTAAAACACAAAGCTATGTTGTATGATATGTATGATGCAATATGTATGTTATATCAATATTTATGATATATGAATGTAATGAATGTGCATGTAAGCTGATGAGCTGTCTTGCTGAGGATAGATGAATCCTGGATAGCCGGAGATAATAGAATCTTGACTGCTGCCGGGGAAAGTGAATCCTCGACTGCTGCAGGGGATTGCAAGAATCTTTTGATTGCTGAAGATGAGACATCCTTGTTGACTGCTGACTGCTTTGGGGAATGCAAGATCTTCAATTGTTGAGGGATCTTAGGACCAATGCTGGGGTTTGAAAATCCTTGGTGACTTGTGGGAAATGAGAATTCTGATGATCTCTATTGGGGAGTCCAGAACCCAGGAGACTCATGTTGGAGAAGTAAGACTGAGAATCTTCAGTCTGGTGGGAAGTATCTGTGGGGAGAAGGTTCACTAGTCTGGTTCCGCTAGGGATTGATAGTTGGAAGTTTTAGCTCTGCTGGGGATAGGATTTTCAGATTTTTAAGGCTCCACTGGGGATACTGAAACTTAACCCTGAGGGGAATTGAGTTCTGGAAGGCTCTCTGGCTGGGGAAATCAGTTTTGAGAAAGCTTTTGTTCTGCTGAGGATCCTGAAGTTTAACTCTGTTTGGGGAATTAAGCTCTGGATTTGAACCTCGTTGAGGAATTTGGGGTTTAGAACCGCTGGGGATTATTTCTGAAAGGGCATCAAGATATCTATTTGTACCTTCAACTTATCAGTAATCATCTTTCTGGATTTGTAAGGAAATGATTATGTTCAAATGCATATGCCTATTTAACAAAACATTGGACGTTTCTCAAATAAAACATAAGTGTAGAAAAGCAAAAGGAAGACAAAGCAAATTTCTGTATTTGGAAAAGTATTTGTATTAACTTTCTATGAGTATCTTTGTACAAAGGAGATAGTCATCCTAGTAAGAGGATGTCGTCGTAAAAATTGAAAAATTTATACAAAAGAAAGATGGCTATGTGAAACAATTCCATGGGATTCCATTCTTCTATAGCCTTCACAACTCTGAATATCTGTCCATTCAATGCTTCATCCGCCGATGACTGGATTGATCAGAAGCTTGGAGCTGGTCGATAAAGAGATTGTCCTTAAAGTGATCCGACGAGACATAGCCATACGCTTTAATTCCCTAACTTTTGCCTGAATCGCCCTTTCGGGTTTTTGATCCACCGGGAAACCCCTTTTTGCCCAAGCCGCCCTTTCGGGTTTTCGACTTGCCGGGTGTACAGATTTTTTGTTTTATCCCTAATTTTTGCCTGAACCGCCCTTTCGGGTTTTCGGTTCACCGGGATGCCCATTTTTGCCCAAGCCGCCCTTTCGGGTTTTCGACTTGTCGGGTTATTTTATGCGTAGTATCTTTTGACTGTGTCTGCGTTCGCAGGGTGCGGCAAATCGTCGCTGTCCATGGTGGTCAGAATCATTGCACCACCAGAAAATATGCTCTTGATCACAAATGGTCCTTCGTAAGTAGGAGTCCATTTTCCCCTGGGATCACTTTGCGGCAAGATAATCCGCTTGATTACGAGATCTCCGACTTGATATACTTGACGTCTGACTTTCTTGTTGAAAGCCTTGATCATCCGTTTTTGGTACGTCTGTCCATGGAAAACAGCAGTGAGTCGTTTCTCATCGATCAAATTGAGTTGATCAAGTCGGGTCTGAATCCAATCATCTTCACTCAAACCAGAGTCCTTCATAATCCTTAAAGAAGGAATCTGAACTTCCATGGGTAGGACAACTTCCATGCCATATACCAAAGAAAATGGGGTTGCCCCTGTTGAAGTACGTGCCGTGGTACGGTATCCATGCAGAGCAAACGGTAGCATCTCATGCCAGTCCTTATAGGTCACTGTCATTTTCTGAATGATCTTCTTGATGTTTTTGTTCGCAGCTTCAACAGCACCGTTCATCTTCGGCCGATAGGGAGATAAATTGTGATGATAAATCTTGAACTGTTCGCATAGAGCGGTGATCATAGTATTATTCAGATTTGTACCATTATCTGTGATGATCCTGTCGGGGACACCATACCGGCATATGAGATTCTGCTTGATGAAGCGGGCAACCACATTTTTAGTAACAGAGGCGAAGGAAGTTGCTTCGATCCATTTGGTAAAATAGTCAATGGTGACCAGGATGAAGCGGTGTCCATTGGACGTTGTGGGCTTGATCTCTCCAATCATGTCAATGCCCCACATTGCGAATGGCCAAGGAGCAGTCAGAATGTTGAGAGGAACAGGAGGAATATGAATCTTGTCAGCGTAGACTTGACATTTGTGGCAAGTACGGGAATGTTGATGGCAATCAACTTCCATGGTAGACCAGTAATAGCCTGCCCTTAGAATCTTCTTAGCCATTGTGTGCCCGCTCAAGTGGGTGCCAAACGTACCGCTGTGTATCTCAGTCATGATTAACTCTGCTTCAGCTTTGTCCACACATCGGAGTAAAACACAATCATGGCTGCGTTTATAGAGGATGCCATTGCTCAGGAAGAACTTGGCATCAAATTTCCTTTGAAGCTTTTTGTCATTTACGGAAACTCCCTCGGGATATTCTCTAGTCTGAAGATACCTTTTGATTTCGTGAAACCAGGGTTGTTCCACTGTTTCTTTGGTATTAATCTCATGACAATGCGCAGGTTTATCCTTTCGCTCGATGGTGATTTGGGGAGCTTCGTTATCCCAATTGAGTTTAAACATGGAAGACATTGTAGCCAGAGCATCTGCTAGCTGATTCTCTTCTCACGGGAAATGCTCGAAGGTGATTTGCTCGAAACGAAGCAACAATGTCAGGACATGTTCTTTGTATGGGATAAGATTAGGATGCTTGGTATCCCACTATCCTTTGATTTGACTGATAACCAAAGCCGAGTCCCCAAATACGATCAAAGATTTGATCCCCAGGTCTATAGCAGCCTTGAGACCAAAAATGCAAGCTTCATATTCGGCCATGTTGTTGGTACAACTGAAGCAAAGTCGGGCCGTGAAAGGTGTGTGGCAACCTTCCGGAGAAATGAGTACCGCACCGATACCGTTTCCAAGTGCATTTGAAGCACCATCAAAGTACAGGGTCCATCAGGATCCATTTTCAGGTCCGTCATACGGTCCGTTACCTTCAATGTTGTCCAAATTCATGATGTCCTCGTCCGGGAAGTCGAATCTCATGGATTGATAATCTTCGATAGCTTGATGAGCTAGATGGTCAGCTAGTACACTCCCTTTTATATCTTTTTGGGTGGTATACTGGATGTCATACTCAGTTAGGATCATTTGCCATCTAGCGATTCTTCCAGATAAAGCAGGCTTCTCGAAGATATACTTGATAGGATCCATTTTGGAAATCAACAGAGTGGTATGAGTCAACATATATTGCCTTAGTCGGCGAGCAACCCATACCAAAGCGCAGCAAGTTTTCTCGAGCAGTGAGTAGCGAGTCTCACAGTCGGTAAACTTTTTGCTAAGGTAATAAATGGCATGCTCTTTTCGACCAGACTCGTCATGTTGGCCCAGTATGCACCCCATTGAGTTATCCAAGACGGTCAGATACATGATCAGCGGCCTTCCTTCGACGGGTGTGTTGTACCCCAAAATTTTCCCTCCCATATTCATCAAGATTTGTCAAGTCAAGGTCACAAAATTCCCCAAGGGTTGTGCAGCTCAACTGTCTCCTATACAGTCAAAACTAGGGTTTGAGTCCTGACCAGGAAAATGAAGTTTTCAAGGGCCCAATCAAGTCTCATATGCCTATAAAGATGGTCAAGCATCCTCATGTCAAGTTTCAAGGCATTCAGCTCAAGATTGCACAGTCAAAACCCTAGATTGCACTACAGTCAACTGTAGGGGCAAAATGGTCATTTGACAGTCAAAAGTTCAAATTTTTGGTCAACATATCATTTTGAAGCCACAAACATCATTTGATCAATGCTTGATCATGATTCTCAAAATTTGGCTCAGAAATAATCAGAGATGCAAAAGTTACTATATTTGGACAGCTGAAAAAGTCAACTGAAATTGACCAGGGCATAACTTTCACATGGATTATCAGAAAAAATTCCATCCAAAGCTCATTTTGAAGAGAAAGACATTTCCTACAACTCATCTTCATATTTCAAGTCCAAGAAATGCTCTCACAAAAAGTTATCAATTTCAACATTATAGGTCATTTTCAAAAGTCAACAAAAAGGGACTTTAAGTCAAAGGCCATAACTTGAGATTGGTAAATCAAAATGACATGGGACCAAAGGCATTGGTCAAAGGACTCAAAGACCTTTCCAAAATGTCCAAGAACATGTGAAAAGCTTAAAAATTGAGCAAGTTATGCCTTGTGGAAGTTGGGAAATTTTTGGGAATTTTGAAAAGTCAACAATGGTTCAAATGACCTAAAAATGCAAATGGGCCCATTTTTCTTCCAAGTTTCTTCATGCCAAGCCTATGCACGACCATTAGGCCCAAAAGGAAGTTTTTCTCCATTTTTATTTATTTATTTGGATTATTTATCATTTATAATTCATTTAATTAAATAAAATGCATAAAAAATACAAACCTAATGAAAATAAATCTTTTTATGCAGGTTTGGACTCAATATTTCGTGTAAATACAAAAGGGGAAAGATTTGAAGCTGATTGGCATGATTGAGAGCAAAATGCACATGGAAAAGATTTGGAAAAATCTTAAGAAAATCAAATATCTTAATCCATAATTGCAAGGGATTTTGTCAAGTTTTGTTGACCTAATCATCTCACTACATAACCCTGACCACAAACCTAATTGCCTTAGACTAAAAAACTGCGCAGGAAGGACATCCACAAACTTGGAATTTTATCAAAAAATAGCAATTCTGAAAACCCCTCTAGAGGTTGATTCAAGCCTCCATTCTGATCTCAATAGCTTCCTTGTGGTCTCTTGAACGCAGTCCAATCACAAACAACAACAAAAGCTCCAAAAAGTGGTAGATAGAACTCGAACTGTGTCACAAAGCTTTTGAAATCGTATATCATAATTCATCCATCTTTTTGCATTTTTATTCATGAATTCTTGTTTCTGAGGAAGTTTGCAAGCTAACCATAACTTTTAATTGAAGTTTCGTGCGCTTTTGGCCAAGATGCCATGTTCGTTCCTTAGGGTTTTGCAGGGTACAAATTTAGGGCTTTTTCAATACAGCAAAATTAGCCTTTGAGACCACCATGGTTGAACTCAGCGCCTCGAGACGAAGAAGCAGCTATACTCGCGATGAATTTATGACCAATAGAATGCTAATCGCTATTTTCTTGTAGGTTATCTACAGCCACGCGTGTAAAACCGCTTCCATAGGCTTTTGTTTCAGAAAAATGGAGAAGACAACCTCGTTGTCACAACGTGATAGGCCAGTTTGAAAACTGGCGCGCTAAACCACTAACGCGTTTGTTTTTGTCTTTTGTTATTTGTTCGTTAATATATATTAATTATAACTCACATGGCGTAGTGGTCAGGGAAGGCATTGGCAAGGCATAAGACCTGGGTTCGAACCCCAGGTCTGAATAATTTCATGTTATTTTTCCTTTAATGATTGTATGCAGGCATAACATTCAGGATCATCATACACGCCCAACAGTCAACCTCCACGCGTCCCAGAACATCCACGTCAAAGGCCAGGATTGAAGAACATGCTACGCCTTAGTCAAACGTGTCATACGTGATTCCAAAAGTCAACGAAATTCAAGCAAATGGGCCAAAATTCCAGGCCTGAACCTCCTAAATTGGGGCTACCCCCCCTGGTTTGCCTTCCTTTTATTTTTCTCATATTTTATTTAAATTATTATTTTGTTTTCTTGATTGTTTAATTTAATTAATTTATTTTCACAAAAAAAACATAAAAACATTAAAATTCAGAAAAGACAAAAAAAATTAATAAATACTTATATTATGATTATTTTCATAAATAAATGCTTGTAATTATTTAGTTTTAATTAGGTTACAAATTTAATTCTTTTTAATAACTAAAATCCAAAAAAATAGAGTTTAGGTTTAATAACTTTTTATTTTCTTTTTAATTTTTCCCTTTTTTCAGAATAATAATATTAGTTATTTATTTTCATAAATTAAAAATTGTACATAAATAATTTAGGGTTTAATTTAGGTTTTAATTTAATTCTTTCATAATAAATAAAGAAAACATTAGAATTAGGGTTTGGACATTTTACTTTAATTATAATTAATCCTTTTTCTTATTTAATCTAAAAAATACAAAAATACCAAAAAAAAACATTCCTTTTAAATCTTTAATTTTAATTCCTCCTTAATTAATTCATTAACTTTAAATATTTTTGTAAAAGGGTCCAACGCCCACATTATGAATTATTTAATTTGCGTATTTATTTTATGTCATTTATTATAATTATGTAACTGTCCCAAAGCCATGTAACTTTACTTTTCGCACTTTTATTTACTTCGCATTATTTACTTTTCCGTCAAATCGGGTTCTGGAAATTTTGGCGATGTGGACCCGCGCCATTTGTAATAGCCTTAGATTTATTTTTCCGCGAACTTTATAACTGTTAAAAAGCATGCAAGAATGAATGGCCCTAATTAAAATCAAGCGTAGATCGCAAATAAACATGACAAGACAAATATCTGAAAACGACACACGAATCGCACACACCACCCCTAGGGTACGCCTCACTGTTGCCTTTCGAAAGGTGATCGTCGAGTAGAGGATGTCTTAGTAAGTCCTCATGATCCGGGAACCTGGCATGAGGGTAGCTTCTAAGGTGTCTTCCCATTGCTCTGGTGATCACCATGTCCCTAAAATCGAATTGACCCGAACACCTCCAACGGTGGTGCTACCTACCTCTCAATGGTGGGATGGCACTACTTTAAAGGACTCTCACACAGACGAATTCCTTAGGGTAGGTAGGTTCTCAAGGATACTTGCTCTAATCTCAAAACAAATTCAAAAAGACTTTTCACATCGACACTTTTCAAAAGCTTTCAAAGCAAACTTTTCAAACACTCTGACGTACGAGTCGAACTGAAATTTTTCAAAGAAACTTTTTAAAACCCACAGTTGAAAAGCAAACAAAACATTTGTGAAAACACAATGAGCAAGTATCTAAGAGCCCATGGATAACCATGGATAGAAAGGGTGCTAACACCTTCCCTTTCTATAACCTACCTCCCGAACCGAGAGCAATCTCTTTAAGGAATTTTTCTGTGCTTTTGTCCTTTCCATTTGGAGAAAATAAAAGACGGTGGCGACTCTTGCTTCCGCGACATTTCGCGAACCAGCGTTAAACAGTCAGTTCCAGATCCACCGATCACAGAACTGGCGACTCTGCTGGGGACTCTTATAAAGTGAGGTGTACCTTAGGGATAGTTCATAACCTTGTTTTCACTTGTATTGATTTGCTTGCTTTACTATTGTGGGTTGCATCGGAGTTACATAGATCCTAACCCGGATCTGGGGATACCCTGTTTAGGTAGCATAAGCTGTGAGGGACCTGTCCGGCGTAGACCGACACAGGTGAAGCAGTGGCTACGTTGGTGTGGCACCTTGGTCTGTACCGATATCCCTTGTGTTGCAACGAGGAGAATATGGGTCTTCTAAGGAGTCATTAAGCACCAACAACCTTAGAACCTTAATTGACACAACTTGGCCTTTAGAATTGTAGCAGTATGCTACGCCCATTGAGGCTAAACTCTCGTGATGGTTCTGGCCGCAAGAAAAGATTGCGATGCTGGAGTTATGACCGATTGAGGGTAGTCAATGATATTGGGATCCTCTAAGAACCCGGTTACTTTGATAGGACAGGTATGAACCAACCAACTGAAAGAGGGTAACACCTAGACCTCATGCTGGCCTAAACTCTAAGGGCTCTTTTGTGTGACTTGTGTGCCTTCGTACTTGCCTACTTGCATGCTTGTTAAATTGACACATGAACTACTTGCAGGTTTGGTCCATAGTCCTTAATTAGGACTCATAACAAGTTTACCAAGTTTCTTGCAGGTTTTGTTTTAGTCCTTAACTGGGACCCATGACAGGGCTTACTAAGTTTCTTGCAGTTCTTTGTCATAGTCCTTAATTAGGACTCATAACAAAGTTTACCAAGTTTCTTGCAGGTTTTGGTTTGCAGTCCTTAACAAGGGCTCATAACAGGGTTACTTACATTACCCCATGCATATCATAAAATCATACCATCATACCATTTCATACATCCTAATCCATTTCAAGGATCTCAAGGGCTTGTGATGCAGGTCATGATGAGCCAGTTATCTAGCAAGGGGCAAAGGGGATTTATTTTCCTCTAGCCAAGGTTGTCAGGGGCTATGACCCACTCGATATGGTGAGCTCTGACTCCTGAAGAAGGTTCCCTTAACCAAGGTTGTTTGGAAATCAAAACCAGACATGATGACTAAAGTCAGAGGCTATGACCCACTTGATATGGTGAGCCTTTGACCCTTTGAAGAAGGACTCTCAACAACACGCAGTTCCTTCAATCAAGCTACCGGACCCGAGTTCTAACAAATTTTCTTGTTTACCCCGCGAGATCCTTGAAAACATTGCATGCATGTCATACACATCATTACATAACAGGTATCTTTGTTGCAGGTCACTTACCTTTCTCGCTGTTTATTTCAGCAATGGCCTTCCAACCAGATAACCAGGGTCTGCATGCTCAAGAGACTCAGTTCAGGGAAATCCTCCTGAATCTATCCAAGGGGCAAGAGGAGCTAAGGACACTTCTCATGGGGACCTTTGTCAGGAACCGTGCTGAGGATGAAAGGCTGAAACACCTACAAGCTGAGGTAGACACATTGAAAACCCAGATGTTGGGGCAAAGGGCCCTCATTCAAGGTTTAGCTCAGGAGCAAGGAGAGCTGAGGGCCATGATCAGTCAACTTCATCAAGACATGAAGCAACCAGCCCAAGTCAGGGACCCAGTCATTAATCAATTTCCAAGAAGTCAAAGGTTTGGGCCTCTCCAAGCTGCTATTACTTCACAGGTCCAACAACGACCTCGCCCAGAACAACGGACTGATCAGAGCAAACCAGACAAGCCTAAGAGGCAGTTCACCAAGATCAACATGTCGTTGGATCAAGCACTACAACAAATGTTGGAGGCAGGGCTGATCACCTTAAGGGCTCCTCTCCGGAATCCAAACACTTCTGCTCCGAACTATCATCCCAATGATAGGTGCGCATACCATTCTGATAGCCCGGGGCATACTACGGACAACTGCTGGCCTCTCAAAAACAAGATCCAAGACATGATCGACGCTGGAGAGATTCAGTTTAAAGTACCCAAGACTCCCCATGTGATCACTGCTCCCACGCCAGAACATGGCTAGGATAGAAAGCACTTTTTGTTCATTTAAATTCAAGTCGTATTTTTCTTTGGTTATTCAAACATTTATTCATGTTAAACATTGTTATTCCATTAATGCATCGCTTATGTCTATTTTGAAACAATATATTCGTATTCACTATATGCAAATTATTTTCATATTTTTTCTGATGTTAACTCTCGATTAAAAATTCTAAGCCTCTTGAGGGAGGATGACGAAAACGATACCATAATCTACAGTATGCTTTTGAACAGACCCCGCTGATGAGGTACAGGCATTGTTTCAATTCCTAAACACTGGAGTAATAAGGAAGATAGTCCCTCGTCAACCCCTCTGAGCCAAAGAAGTAGGAGTTTTTATTTTCGAAAATTAAACCCTTAATCATAACCCGGGGCAGGGTAGTCTTCTCAGTTGATCCAAGTGCATGACGAATGGCACCGAAGAGATCTTTACAAAACGAACAAAGACAGTGATGGTTCAGAACAATCAAAAGGACAGGCAGTCATCATCAAAATTCATAAATGAAAAGCCCAAAAAGTCTAAACCTACAAAGGGGACTTATGAAACTGGGGCATCCCGCTGACTGTGATTTCAAAAAAGGAAACAGTTCAGGCAAAAAAAGAAAGGGATAACTAAATCAAAAAAAAAAGAGGTCTCACAAACCCTCAGCAAAAAGGGGGATGATTGCCTATTCAAATAAACGTTCAGTATCCGAATCATCACCGGAAAATCAGAGCAAAGACTCAAACAAGGTCTAACGCACGATCAACTGAGTTTAGGTTTGGAGAACATCACGAAGAGCGGGTGGGTACAAATAATTTGAGCCTTTATCCTTTGTTTCTTAAACCGTGAACCCGGCCACGATATAACCCTTAAAAGTCCTAGCTGAAGCATGGGTTAGTTCGAAAGCATACTGGTACGAAGGTATCCTGACTCCTGAAGGTTTGCTGTAAAATATTGAGTTGACATCGCACTGTATTACAAAAAATGCATTTTCAAAATTCAAGACAGACATAGACTTTTGCATTCTTAAAATAACCTTGTTTGCATATGACTATTTGTTTGAACAGCAGGGAAATTCGCACGATGAACACCTTGTGAACAGAAGAACCTCCAATCAAGGGGCACAGTAGGAGCATTGCCCATTACCTGGGGCATGGCAAAATACTTCCAACAGGGGCAACTCCCTACATTCTGAGAGCGTGGACATAGTCGAAAAATACTACGCACAATCAAAGACCCGCCAGGTTGACACACCTAGGCTAAAATAAGGGCTTCCCGGCGAACCAAAAGGGTTCGGGCAAAATGAAGGGATGAAATGAAAAAAACATGTACACCCGGCAAGTCGAAAACCTGAAAAGGCGGCTTGGGCAAAAATGGGTATCCCGGTGGACTGAAAACCCGAAAGGGCGGTTCAGGCAAAAGTTAGGGATCAAAGCGTACGACTATGTTCCGGTATCTCGTCACTTGTCTACCCGAAGATTTGTCAACCACCCACACAGGTATCCTCTTCCCTCACCTCCGAAGCAGGGGCAGTAATGAGTTATCCAGGCAATCCAACTGCCCTGCCAACCAAAGTACAACGGAAAGATCAATATAAGAATGATTACCATCTACCCCTACAAATTCCAGATCGTGGGTTAACGTCCGAGACCAAACAGGACAATCATCCACTTAATCAAAATCATGCGACCCAACACCGGTTTCCTCTCAACCTTCAGACAAAGTCATACACAGACTCCTCCTCCATAAGATGACCTAACTCCGGTTCATCAAGAAGTTTCACACAAACTTATCCCGAAGCAACCTTACCCCGGTTCCTCCAGAAGTTTTTACACAAACTTATCCAAGTAACCTTACCCCGGTTCCTCCAGAAGTTTTACATAAACTTATCCATAACCTAACCCCGGTTCCTCCAGAAGTCTTACATGGATTTAGCTCAAGATAACCTCACCCCGGTTCATCAAGAAATTTTACATGAACTTACCTCACCAGGCAACCCTACACAGGTTCTCCCTTTCCAAGAACGAAGTTTTACACGAACTCGACATCAAGCAACCCTACACCGGTTCCCTCTCTTCAAGATGCAGTTTTACATGGACTCATCATCAAAGTAACCCTACCCAGGTTCCTTCTCCATTTCAGATGCGGTTTTACACGAGCTCATCAGCAGGCAACCCTACATAGGTTCCCTCTTTCAACCTACAGCATTACAGTTCAAAATCTCCCCAGGAGAATCCAATCCAGTTCCCCAGGAAAAGTTGGAATCCATCTCCCCAAGCAGTAAGCTTATCCCCAGTAGATTCTGGAAGCTTATCCCTCACGGAGCACGAACGCGTCGTCCGGCTTTATTTAAAGAGTTATTTCCCTAACAGGATATAACTGGGTTATCCTCAGCCAAAAGCCACGGAAAGAGCGTCCTCGACGAAGTCTTCTTACCCCAGCGAAGTCCATCAACACTTCCAACAACAAGGGTATCCCCAGCAAATTATTATCAACACTCAGCAAAGCATCCCTCTTCCCACAGAGTATTGCTTCCCAGAATCTTCCATTTGCCAAGTTTATTCCGCAACGGAGTCATCTTCTCCTACCGGTATTCTTGCAGTTATCATCCCCAGCGGAAGCAAAATCCATTCTTCAAACGTCAGCCCAGGATACAACTTCCCGGCACCCGTCAAGGATTCACTTTCCTAGACGAAAACATACATAAAACTTCACATACATCATCATAGCATGCATAACGCACTGCATCATATCATACGAATCTCATTTATGTTGAGAACATCATTGCTTGATCCATATCATGCATTGCATATGACTGACTTTTACCTTTCAGGAAAGATGCAGTTTAAAATCTCAATCACATTTCAAGACCTAGACCGGTTCAGTTAAATCGACCCTAAGATTTTCCTGATGCTTATCCAGTCAAAGGCCTTCTCTTGGTTCAGTCAGATCGACCCTAAGATCTCCCTGATGCTTATCCAGTTGAAGATATTTCAAGACCTAGACCGGTTCAGTTAAATCAACCCTAAGATTTTCCTGATGCTTATCCAGTCAAAGGCCTTCTCTTGGTTCAGTCAGATCGACCCTAAGATCTCCCTGATGCTTATCCAGTTGAAGATATTTCAAGACCTAGACCGGTTCAGTTAAATCGACCCTAAGATTTTCCTGATGCTTATCCAGTCAAAGGCCTTCTCTTGGTTCAGTCAGATCGACCCTAAGATCTCCCTGATGCTTATCCAGTTGAAGATATTTCAAGACCTAGACCGGTTCAGTTAAATCAACCCTAAGATTTTCCTGATGCTTATCCAGTCAAAGGCCTTCTCCGGTTCAGTTAGATCGACCCTAAGATCTCCCTGATGCTTATCCAGTTGAAGATATTTCAAGACCTAGACCGGTTCAGTTAAATCGACCCTAAGATTTTCCTGATGCTTATCCAGTCAAAGGCCTTCTCTGGTTCAGTCAGATCGACCCTAAGATCTCCCTGATGCTTATCCAGTTGAAGATATTCCAAGACCTTGTCCGGTTCAGTTAAATCGACCCTAAGATTTTCCTGATTCCTACCCAGTCAAAGGCCTCTCTGGTTCAGTCGGATCGACCCTAAGATCTCCCTGATGCTTATCCAGTTGAAGATATTCCAAGACCTTGTCCGGTTCAGTTAAATCGACCCTAAGATTTTCCTGATTCCTACCCAGTCAAAGGCCTCTCTGGTTCAGTCGGATCGACCCTAAGATCTCCCTGATTCTTATTCCAGTAGAAGACACCCAAGATTTTTCTCAACAAGCGTTGTTGAAGTTAAAGACACCCAAGATTTTCTCAACGAGCGTTGTTGAAGTTAAAGTCGCCCAAGGTTCTCTTACCATTCATGCTAAAGTAGTAACCATCCCTGGTTCATTCATCAGCGTTTGAAGCTCCAGACTCAGCTCCTGTAACCAGTCAGGACACATCTATACCAAGCATCTAAAATCAGCTCCTGTAACGTGTCAGGTACTCATTTTCTCTTTTGCAGGTATGCAGGTCCTCGCTAAGGAATCTCCTACGCGATCAACATCCAGATGGCATCTATAAGCCCATCGTCCTATCCAGCAATCTCCAAATGGCATCTATAAGCCCATTCCCCCATCACCGTCACTATGTGAGCGCAAATTTCTGGGCACTTTAGTGTCCAATCATCTTCTACCCTCGGATTACGAAAGGCACGTCAGCCAATCTGCATCCTCCGGTCTAAGAAGATTGAACAGGGGCAACTGTTGTACCCCAAAATTTGCCCTCCCATATTCATCAAGATTTGTCAAGTCAAGGTCACAAAATTCCCCAAGGGTTGTGCAGCTCAACTGTCTCCTATACAGTCAAAACTAGGGTTTGAGTCCTGACCAGGAAAATGAAGTTTTCAAGGGCCCAATCAAGTCTCATATGCCTATAAAGATGGTCAAGCATCCTCATGTCAAGTTTCAAGGCATTCAGCTCAAGATTGCACAGTCAAAACCCTAGATTGCACTACAGTCAACTGTAGGGGCAAAATGGTCATTTGACAGTCAAAAGTTCAAATTTTTGGTCAACATATCATTTTGAAGCCACAAACATCATTTGATCAATGCTTGATCATGATTCTCAAAATTTGGCTCAGAAATAATCAGAGATGCAAAAGTTACTATATTTGGACAGCTGAAAAAGTCAACTGAAATTGACCAGGGCATAACTTTCACATGGATTATCAGAAAAAATTCCATCCAAAGCTCATTTTGAAGAGAAAGACATTTCCTACAACTCATCTTCATATTTCAAGTCCAAGAAATGCTCTCACAAAAAGTTATCAATTTCAACATTATAGGTCATTTTCAAAAGTCAACAAAAAGGGACTTTAAGTCAAAGGCCATAACTTGAGATTGGTAAATCAAAATGACATGGGACCAAAGGCATTGGTCAAAGGACTCAAAGACCTTTCCAAAATGTCCAAGAACATGTGAAAAGCTTAAAAATTGAGCAAGTTATGCCTTGTGGAAGTTGGGAAATTTTTGGGAATTTTGAAAAGTCAACAATGGTTCAAATGACCTAAAAATGCAAATGGGCCCATTTTTCTTCCAAGTTTCTTCATGCCAAGCCTATGCACGACCATTAGGCCCAAAAGGAAGTTTTTCTCCATTTTTATTTATTTATTTGGATTATTTATCATTTATAATTCATTTAATTAAATAAAATGCATAAAAAATACAAACCTAATGAAAATAAATCTTTTTATGCAGGTTTGGACTCAATATTTCGTGTAAATACAAAAGGGGAAAGATTTGAAGCTGATTGGCATGATTGAGAGCAAAATGCACATGGAAAAGATTTGGAAAAATCTTAAGAAAATCAAATATCTTAATCCATAATTGCAAGGGATTTTGTCAAGTTTTGTTGACCTAATCATCTCACTACATAACCCTGACCACAAACCTAATTGCCTTAGACTAAAAAACTGCACAGGAAGGACATCCACAAACTTGGAATTTTATCAAAAAATAGCAATTCTGAAAACCCCTCTAGAGGTTGATTCAAGCCTCCATTCTGATCTCAATAGCTTCCTTGTGGTCTCTTGAACGCAGTCCAATCACAAACAACAACAAAAGCTCCAAAAAGTGGTAGATAGAACTCGAACTGTGTCACAAAGCTTTTGAAATCGTATATCATAATTCATCCATCTTTTTGCATTTTTATTCATGAATTCTTGTTTCTGAGGAAGTTTGCAAGCTAACCATAACTTTTAATTGAAGTTTCGTGCGCTTTTGGCCAAGATGCCATGTTCGTTCCTTAGGGTTTTGCAGGGTACAAATTTAGGGCTTTTTCAATACAGCAAAATTAGCCTTTGAGACCACCATGGTTGAACTCAGCGCCTCGAGACGAAGAAGCAGCTATACTCGCGATGAATTTATGACCAATAGAATGCTAATCGCTATTTTCTTGTAGGTTATCTACAGCCACGCGTGTAAAACCGCTTCCATAGGCTTTTGTTTCAGAAAAATGGAGAAGACAACCTCGTTGTCACAACGTGATAGGCCAGTTTGAAAACTGGCGCGCTAAACCACTAACGCGTTTGTTTTTGTCTTTTGTTATTTGTTCGTTAATATATATTAATTATAACTCACATGGCGTAGTGGTCAGGGAAGGCATTGGCAAGGCATAAGACCTGGGTTCGAACCCCAGGTCTGAATAATTTCATGTTATTTTTCCTTTAATGATTGTATGCAGGCATAACATTCAGGATCATCATACACGCCCAACAGTCAACCTCCACGCGTCCCAGAACATCCACGTCAAAGGCCAGGATTGAAGAACATGCTACGCCTTAGTCAAACGTGTCATACGTGATTCCAAAAGTCAACGAAATTCAAGCAAATGGGCCAAAATTCCAGGCCTGAACCTCCTAAATTGGGGCTACCCCCCCCCCCCCCCCCCCCCTCTGGTTTGCCTTCCTTTTATTTTTCTCATATTTTATTTAAATTATTATTTTGTTTTCTTGATTGTTTAATTTAATTAATTTATTTTCACAAAAAAAACATAAAAACATTAAAATTCAGAAAAGACAAAAAAAATTAATAAATACTTATATTATGATTATTTTCATAAATAAATGCTTGTAATTATTTAGTTTTAATTAGGTTACAAATTTAATTCTTTTTAATAACTAAAATCCAAAAAAATAGAGTTTAGGTTTAATAACTTTTTATTTTCTTTTTAATTTTTCCCTTTTTTCAGAATAATAATATTAGTTATTTATTTTCATAAATTAAAAATTGTACATAAATAATTTAGGGTTTAATTTAGGTTTTAATTTAATTCTTTCATAATAAATAAAGAAAACATTAGAATTAGGGTTTGGACATTTTACTTTAATTATAATTAATCCTTTTTCTTATTTAATCTAAAAAATACAAAAATACCAAAAAAAAAACATTCCTTTTAAATCTTTAATTTTAATTCCTCCTTAATTAATTCATTAACTTTAAATATTTTTGTAAAAGGGTCCAACGCCCACATTATGAATTATTTAATTTGCGTATTTATTTTATGTCATTTATTATAATTATGTAACTGTCCCAAAGCCATGTAACTTTACTTTTCGCACTTTTATTTACTTCGCATTATTTACTTTTCCGTCAAATCGGGTTCTGGAAATTTTGGCGATGTGGACCCGCGCCATTTGTAATAGCCTTAGATTTATTTTTCCGCGAACTTTATAACTGTTAAAAAGCATGCAAGAATGAATGGCCCTAATTAAAATCAAGCGTAGATCGCAAATAAACATGACAAGACAAATATCTGAAAACGACACACGAATCGCACACACCACCCCTAGGGTACGCCTCACTGTTGCCTTTCGAAAGGTGATCGTCGAGTAGAGGATGTCTTAGTAAGTCCTCATGATCCGGGAACCTGGCATGAGGGTAGCTTCTAAGGTGTCTTCCCATTGCTCTGGTGATCACCATGTCCCTAAAATCGAATTGACCCGAACACCTCCAACGGTGGTGCTACCTACCTCTCAATGGTGGGATGGCACTACTTTAAAGGACTCTCACACAGACGAATTCCTTAGGGTAGGTAGGTTCTCAAGGATACTTGCTCTAATCTCAAAACAAATTCAAAAAGACTTTTCACATCGACACTTTTCAAAAGCTTTCAAAGCAAACTTTTCAAACACTCTGACGTACGAGTCGAACTGAAATTTTTCAAAGAAACTTTTTAAAACCCACAGTTGAAAAGCAAACAAAACATTTGTGAAAACACAATGAGCAAGTATCTAAGAGCCCATGGATAACCATGGATAGAAAGGGTGCTAACACCTTCCCTTTCTATAACCTACCTCCCGAACCGAGAGCAATCTCTTTAAGGAAGTTTTCTGTGCTTTTGTCCTTTTCATTTGGAGAAAATAAAAGACGATGGCGACTCTTGCTTCCACGACATTTCGCGAACCAGCGTTAAACAGTCAGTTCCAGATCCACCGATCACAGGGTGGCATCAGAATAGGAGGTTCTAGCAAATACTCCTTGATTTTATCAAAAGCAGCTTGGCAATCGTCGTTCCATTCGACTACCTGATCTTTCTTCAATAGTTTGAAAATTGGCTCACAGGTAGACGTCAGATGAGAGATGAATCTGGCAATATAGTTCAAGCGCCCCAAGAACCCTCTAACCTCCTTTTCAGTACGGGGGGCCGGCATTTCTTGTATAGCTTTCACTTTTGCTAGATCGACCTCAATGCCTTTGTTGCTGACAATGAATCCTAGAAGCTTACCAGACCTAACTCCGAAAGTGCACTTACTTGGATTCAGTCTGAGTTTGTACTCCTTCAACCTGGCAAACAGCTTTTGCAAATGTTTAAGGTGTTCCTCCCCTGTTTGTGATCGAGCTATCATGTCGTCTACGTAAACTTCGATCTCATGATGTATCATATCATGAAACAAAGCTACCATGGCGCGTTGATAAGTTGCCCCTGCGTTCTTCAGTCTGAACGGCATCACCTTGTAGCCGAAGGTACCCCATTGTGTAACAAAGGTTGTTTTCTCCATGTCCTCGGGGGCCATTTTGATCTGGTTATAGCCCGAGAATCCGTCCATGAAGGAAAACACCTTGTGCTGAGCCATGTTGTCAATAAAAATGTCAATATGTGGTAGCGGAAAATCATCTTTAGGGCTAGCCCTGTTCAAATCCTGGTAGTCCACACACATTCTAACCTTGCCGTCTTTTTTAGGTACTGGCACGATGTTAGCAACCCATTGTGGATAGGATGTAACAGCCAGAAAGCCAGTGTTGAATTGCTTCATTACTTCAGCTTTAATCTTCTCAGACATGTCGGGCCTCATTCGGCGGACTTTTTGCTTGATCGGTGGACAGTCCTCTCTTTTAGGGAGACGGTGAACCACGATGTCTGTCTAAACCCGACATGTCTTCATAAGACCAGGCGAAGATTTCAACGTATTCATTTAACAATTGTATTAAACGCCCCTTGACACTTGGTTCCAGATTGGCACCCACTTGTACTTCTTTCCTGTCTTCCTCTGTTCCTAAGTTGACTGTTTCCAACAACTCTTCATGAGGCAAGATGGCCCTCTCTTCTTGTTGTAGAAGTCTGGCTAGCTCTCCTGGTACTTCACAATCTTCGTCATCTTCATACTCAGCCTGATTGACCAAATCTTCAGAGTTATTGAAGGACATAGCAGAATAGTCACCCATAGAATCCAGAGTGGATGGGTACCTTCATTTGTGAGTGTGGGTGTGTGTAAGGGATAGCCATCCTTAAACAAACAAAATGCAAAAGGAAAGAAAATGAACACAGCAGTTTATCAATGAAAAACGTCCAATGAATCATTAAACATGGCATATGAATATGAAGAGAATCAGAACCCTTACAAATGGACCTACATGCCCCGGGCAAGGCATGAGGTGAAAAAGTAGTGTGCAGATTGTTTAAAAGTAATTATTACAGACCAACAGGAAATGTTCGAAAGATAAGTTACTGATTAATGAAAGTAATGGGGACGAAGTCTTTCGCATCCCAGTTGTGCAGTCCCCCTTCGATGGTTGGGAAGATCCAGTCTTCAATGTTACCCTCTTCGTCTTTGTCTTCCAAAGCATTGATTCCATGAGGAGAAATCTTGATGGGTGTCCTTTCAATTTTTGAGCGACGCATAGCTTTTTGCCCCGCAGTGGTAAATCCCAACCCAAACTTGTCTGTTTTGTGGGGAAAGTCAGGAAACTGACCCCATGTTGAGCTCTTTCCTTCCTTCATTGCAGCCTTTGCGTCTTTCAGAGATGCCATCTTGGCCACCTGCTTGGGTACTTCAGCTACTGCCTTTGCTACTGCAACTTCGGGAGCAATTTCCTCAAAGTGTTGGAATGGTGTTTCAATGAATTCGCCCTCCACCTCTACATACCGAAAGGAGTTCAGGTGACTGATCATATATTCCTCTTCACCGTGTACAGTTATGATCTTTCCTTTGACAGGGTATTTCAGCATCTGATGTAGGGAGGAAGTGATTGCGCCAGCCTTATGTATCCATGGTCTCCCTAGCAATCAAGAGTATGACGGACGGATGTCCATCACATAGAAAGTTGAGTGGAATACTTCAGTTCCTACCTTGATAGGGATGTCGACCTCCCCATGCACCATTCTTTTAGACCCGTCAAAGGCCCTGACAATGATATTACTTGGTTTCAGCTCCAAGCCTTCACAATCCAATCGATCCAGAGCTTTCTTAGGCAGCACGTTCAGAGAAGAACCAGTGTCGACCAAAACATGGGAAAGAGTAGTTCCTCGGCATTCGACTGACACATGCAATGCGTCATTGTGCTTTCTTCCTTTCAGAGTCAGGTCAGCATCAGAGAAACCCAGGCCGTTGTCTGCGGTAAGGCTAGCTACACAATCCTGGAGTTGATCGGCTGAGGTTTCCTGGGGAACATGGGCTGTCTTCAAAAACCCTATCAATGCTTTGGCATGATCCTCAGAACAAAGCAGCAATGCTAACATGGAGATCTTCGAGGGGGTTTGCCCCAGTTGCTCTACCACATCATAATCACTCTTCTTAATTATTTTCAGAATCTCCTCCATTTCTTTCTTAGAGGTTTCGGGGATGACCAATGGCTGAGCCCTCGTCCTGACGAGCTCATCTTGGACCCCTTTCCCCTTGTTAGCAGAATTAGGAGGGACAACCACAGGAGTAACAGCTTCTTCAATCAGTGGAGTTCTTACAGAAAGTTTTATCGATGCAGGAGTAACTTTGGCAGCAGCTGAGGGTCCAAAGATTGCCTTTGGAGGGGCAATCTCTGGAGAGAAAATTCTCCTACTTCGTCAATCTTGCTCGTACCGGCAATGTTTCCAATGTCGGCATCTTCTTCGTCAGAGCTCTCTTCAGTTATCTCAACTTGTTTAACACCATGGTAGTAGATTTCTCCACCATAATTCCATGGTATTGATTTTTCAGATTTGTAGGGGACAGGCCCAGGCATGGTTATTTTCAGAGGAATAATCTTTGGAATTGATGTAATCTTAACAGGCTTTTTAGGGACCTTGGAAAGATTGGTGGAAATGGTGATTATTGAAACATCTTCGATAGGAGTTGGAGTAGCAGGAATCTTTTCGAAAAGAATTTGTTGGTTGTCCACTAGGCCTTGGATGCCTATCTTCAGCAATGGACAGTCGATTGGTAGGGAGGAACAACAGTAGCAGTCTTCTTTACAACCTGGGAAAATCCCAGCCTTCAACAGATTCAACTTGATTGTCAGTAATGGAGTTACCAGATCATCTACAGCTTAAACATACAGATCTTCTTCAACGGTATGAACATGATGGCCATGCTTTGGAATCGGAGCGGATATCACGTTTGGCTTCTCGGGTGCGTCGAACTCAACCTCTTTTGCGTCTATCAAGTCTTGAATTTTATTCTTTAGCGCCCAACAATTGTTGGTGTCATGTCCGGCGCTATCAGAATGGTAGGCACATTTGGCATTGGCATGATAGTATGGAGATGTGGTGTTAGGGTTTTTCGTTGCCTCCTTTAAACCAGTCAGATTCAATTTCAACAAATGGGGAAGAACTTGTGCCAGCGTCATATTGATGCGGGTGAACTGCCGTTGTGGCCGTTCTACCCGTTGCTGGTTAGGTCTAGGCTGATTGGTACGAGGCTGATCATTTGAAGAATTTTGAATCATCACGGCCCTTACAGTCGGTCGGCGCTCGGTTCTTCCTGACCCCTTCTGAGAGTACACAACCGCTGCCTCCTTCTTGGCTGGAAATGACTTTTTAACAGTTGTATATGCAGAGGCATCCCTCTGAATCTTCCCATTCTTAATACCAGCTTCCACCCGTTTGCCAGTCAGAATCAATTCAGTAAACCCTGCGGAAGAGCTCTCGATCAAATGGTTGAAGAACGGGCTAGATAGGGTTCCTAAGAACATATCAACTAGCTCCCTATCTGAAAGAGGTGGTTGTACTCTTTCGGCCAAGTCGCGCCATTTCTGGGCGTATTCTTTGAATCCCTCATTTGAGGCCATCCCCATACTCTGTAGTTGAGTACGGGTTGGCGCCAAGTCAGCGTTATATTGATACTGGCGATAAAAGGCAGCTGCCAAGTCTTCCCAATTATGCACTTCTGACCTCTCAAGCTGGTAAAACCAGTCTAGCTGTGTACCGGACAAACTGTCCTGAAAGAAGTGTACCCAAAGATTTCTGTCAGATGTATGAGGTTGAATTCTTCTGACATATGACCTCAGATGCATCTTCGGGCAAGACAGCCCGTCATATTTTGCAAAAATTGGCACCTTAAACTTTGGAGGGATCACAATTCCAGCAAACAAACCCAATTCTTCAAAATCTAACCCAGGAACCCTTTGCAGCTCCATAGCTACCAGTCTATCCTCCAGGTTTTTATATTTGTCGTCCGCTGGAGGGTATTGCTGCTCTGAGTAGTCTTCATCTTCCTCAACCTCTTCTTCTTCAGCCTCGGACTCAGAAGGTAATGCAGCCCCTTTTCCTTTATCGGTCCCCTCATCAGATGCGGAGGGGAATTCAAGAACCCTCCTAGCTTCATTCTCAAATCTTCTTCCCAGTGTAGCTACCCCAACTCTTTTCTTCTTCTTTTTCACTTTTTCTTGCTTTTTATTCCCAAGCAGTGCTTTTAGATCCTCCTGACCCTTTGCCAAGGTCATTAGGAGCTGTTGAAACTATGAGTTTTGTGACTGCAGATCTTTGACCGTCTGTTCGAGATCCATCTTACTGAAATAAACAGCAGAAAGATAAGGAAGTCTGGTGTGGAGACCTGTTTATGCATATGATGAATGATATGTTTATTCATTCAATGCATTCAAGGATTTAGAAATTCAAAATTTGTTGCAAACAAAAAGAACACACGTCATATTAATAAGAAGAAATTTTGTGAGTACATAAATGCCCCATGGGCCAAATATTACAAAAACTTCTTAAGGTAAAAAGACGTTGTGCATCCTCTTTGGTGCAATGTAAGTGTTGAGGATCTCCTCCTCGTGAAGTCGGCAGGTAAGCTCCAAAACCTTCTTCTCACTGGCGTAGAAGCTGGCTTCAAAAGTATCCCTTTCCTCCTTGAGTTGGATCCAACTCTTCTGCATTTCTTCCCATGATGTTGGCATGTCAGGATATAGGATGGTGTAGGGAACCTCTCCTTCCTTAACAGGCTCTTTAATCAAAGGGAGAATATGAGGGTAAGGCATCATAAGACTCTGGGCTTGGGTCCTTACCCACTTGAGGTAAGGCTCAAGAGGGATGGAGTTCTTGTGCCTCAGTGTCTTGCTATCTACCTTGTTAGGCATCCTCCAAGCTCTGATGAATCTTTGGCGAAGTCCTTGCGCATCGTTGTCGAAGTTAAAAACCAGGTCAGGAATCAGCATGTCATGAGGGCCATCCCTCCGTGCATATCCAAATTGTCTCAAAGCTAGACAAGGGTTGTAGGTAATGCCTCCTCTAATTCCAAGTAATGGAACATTAGGTAACTCACCACAACGATCGACGATGATGACATTTTCTCTGGACCGAGAACACCAATGTACATCTGAATGTGTGAGGGTCATCAATTGTTGTGACCACCTTAAGCCTTGCTCATTCTTCAAAACAGATTGTGGAAGGTGAGAAATAAACCACCTTGCGAGGAGAGGAGTATAACACATGAGAACACCTCTCTTCCTCATTGTTCGTGTGTAAAATGAGTGGAGGATGTCCCCAAGCAATGTAGGTATGGGATTCCTGGATAGGAAAATCTTGACAGCATTGACATCTATAAGTTGGTCAGGGTTTGGGAACAAGACCAACCCATAAATGAGGAGTGCCACAATCTCTTTAAAGGCTTGTAGATCCAAAGAATTCCAACACTCTTATGCCTTCTCAAATAAGAATTTTGCCAAGAAGCCTTTGACACCACTTCTGGTTTCCCAATGCCCCTTGATGTCAGATGGTTGCAAGTTGTTGTACCCCAAAATTTGCCCTCCCATATTCTTCAAGAAATTGCCAAGCCAAGCTGCAAAATTCCCCAGGGGTTGCACAATCAAAGATCTCCTATACAGTCAAGATTAGGGTTTTGAGGCTGATCAAGAAAATTAAGTTTTCAAAGTCCCAATCAAGTCTCACATGCCTACAAATATGGTCAAGCATCCTCATATCAAGTTTCAAGGCATTCAGCTCAAAATTGCACAGTCAAAACCCTAATTGCACTACAGTCAACTGTAGGGGAAAAATGGTCATTGGACAGTCAAAAGTTCAAATTTTTGGTCAACATATCATTTTGAAGCCACAAACATCATTTGATCAATGCTTGATCATGATTCTCAAAGCTTGGCTCAAAAATCATCAAGATACAAAAGTTTCTATTTTTGGACAGTTGAAAAAGTCAACTGAAATTGACCAAGGCATAACTTTCACATGGATTATCAGAAAAATTCCATCCAAAGCTCATTTTGAAGAGAAAGACATTTCCTACAACTCATATTCATACTTCAAGTCCAAGAAATGCTCTCACAAAAAGTTATCAATTTCAACATTATAGGTCATTTTCAAAAGTCAACAAAAAAGGACTTTAAGTCAAAGGCCATAACTTGAGATTGGTAAATCAAAATGACATGGGACCAAAGACATTGTTTAGAGGACTTCAAGACCTTTCTAAAATGTCCAAGAACATGAGCAAAGCTTAAAACTTGAGCAAGTTATGCATTGGAGAAGTTGGGAAATTTTTGTGAAATGGCCAAAATCATTTATCCTTGAAATCTCATTTTTGACAAAAGGGGCCCACTTTTTCCACTTGAATTGACTTGGCCATGCTTCCCACGTGTCCCATCTTTTATTTCAGATTTTTTTATTAATTTTTTCATTTTTATTGATTTTATTGGATTTAATTAATTTTAAATCTTTTAAAATCAAAAGAAATTCAAAAAAATTAATTTAAAGGGATATTTTGCTTTGATTAACCTTGAAGCATCATTATGTGCCTACCATTTTTCGTGCTAAGGCTTAAACAAGGCAAGAATTCAAATTTGAATCAAAAATGGAAAGATGGTTATGGTGGTTTATGTGAAAATCCAAGGCATCAATGCAAGGCTTTATTGGCTATGATGATCATTCATACACATTGCCTAAGGGATATAGAAGTGATGAGAAACTATTAGACACAACAAGCTGCGCCAGAACTAAGAGAACAAAAAACACACTTTTCACAAAAAATCACAATTCTGAAATCAACCTTTGAGGACGATTCAAGCCTTAATTTTCATTCCAATAGCTTCCTTGGAGATCACTGATCACATTCCAATCCAAAACATCAACTCAAACTTCAAGAATTGGTAATGAGAACCCCCACTGTACAGAGAAAAATTGATTATCGTGTTTCATGTTTTAAGCATTTTTACAGCATTTTGTTCATAGATTCTTGTTCCTCATTTGATTCTAAAACTAACCATTATGTTTAATTTGATTATTACGCTGTATATACGAATGTGCCATGAGTAAATTTTAGGGTTTTCAGAGGTTGGAATTGGGGATTTGCAAACGAGGAAAAATTAAACCTTAAGACCACCATGGTTGTACTCAGTGCATCTGGACGAAGTAGAAGCACTCATCGCGCCAAATTTATGGACAACACAGGCCTAATCGCTATTTTCTAATAGCACACCTAAAACCACGCGTGAAAAAACGTTGCCTTTGTGTTTTGTTTTACAGGGATGGTGAGGAAGATGATGTGTTGTCAACAAGGGATTGGTCAATTCAAAAATTCGCGCGCGTTTACCCACTCAGGCGTTGTTTCATATTATGTTTTTTGTTGCTTATTTATTTAACAAATGCGTGAGTTGGTACAGTTGGTAAGCGAAGGCATTGGTAATACACATGACCTGGGTTCGATCCCAGGTCTCCACCCTTTCTCTTTATTTTTTTTTCAATTGACAATCACATGCAGGTTGATGGCGTTGTTCCATGGTACACCTCTAGATCAAGCCTTGCCACGTCCATCTAGAGATCCAATCAAAGGCCAAGAATTAAGGCACAGGATAAGTCCCAGTCAACGCGCTAACACGCTACTCCAAAAAAGTCAAATGGATCCCTGCTTGTTGGGCCAGAATTCCCAAGATCCAACCTCCAAATTAGGGGCTTCACCTCCCTTAGGTTTTTTTTACAATTTTCTTTCTTTCCTTTGTTTCTTTTTATTATTTTTATATATTCTTTTAATTGCTTTCTTTTAATTAATTAATATTTTCAAAATATAAAAAACCAAAAAAGATAATAAAAACAATAACTTTATTTAGTATTAATTTTGTAATTAAAATTCCATAATTAATTTAGATTTAATCCTAGGTTATAATTTAATTCTTTTTTTCACAATAAACCAAAAATAACAAAAATAGGCCTTTAGCACCTTTTACCTTTTTTCTTAATTAATTTAACCTTTTTATTATAAATATCATTAACCATTAATTTTGTAAATAAATTTTATAATTAATTAGTTTTAATTCTAGGTTTTAACTTTAATGCATTTCCTTTAATAAAATTAAAAACAATTAGAATTAGAATTAATTATTTGACTTTTAATTGATTTAATTTTTCTTTAATGTCATAAATACAAAAAAACATAAAAAAATAAGTCATTTCTTTTATTTAATTTAATTAATTTAATAATTTTATTTTAATTCCTTAAAGGGTCCAACGCCCTCGCATTCGGTCATATTTTCCTTTTTCGCGCGTTCTATTTATTTTTGATGTAAATATAATGTAATTGTACCAAAGCCATGTAATAGCTATTAGGCATTTATTTTCTGCAATTTATTTTAAATCGGGTCTGGATTAATTTGGCGTTGTAGACCCGCGCCTTTGTAATAGCGTAGGACCTTTATTTTTTTCCGCACTTTAAATTCCCGCACCTTTAACTGTTAAACAATAACATGAAAGAATGAATGCCCAAAAATAAAATCGAAACGTAGATCACCAATGCATGACAAGACAAACAATAAACTGAAAATGACACACAATTCACACACCACCCCTAGGGTACGCCTCACTGTTGCCTTGCCCCTCGAAAGGTGATCGTCGAGTAGAGGATGTCTTAGTAAGTCCTCATGATCCGGGAACCTGGCATGAGGGTAGCTTCTAAGGTGTCTTCCCATTGCTCTGGTGATCATCATGTCCCGAACCTCGAATTGACCCGAACACCTCCAACGATGGTGCTACCTACCTCTCAATGGTGGGATAGCACTATCTAAAGGACTCTTACACAGACGAATTCCTTAGGGTAGGTAGATTCTCATAGATACTTGCTCTTTTCAAAAACAAACAAAATACTTTTCACACCTACACTTTCTAAAAGTTTTCAAACAAATTTTTCATACACTCTTGAGGACAGATACAAGAGTTACTTAGAGATTTTTCAAACGAAACTTTTTCAAACCCACTCACCTTGAAAAGCAAACAAACATTTTGAAAACACAATGAGCAAGTATCTAAGAGCCCATGGATAACCATGGATAGAAAGGGTGCTAACACCTTCCCTTTCTATAATTTACCTCCCGAACCGAGAGCAATCTCTATAAGGAATTTTTCTGTGCTTTTGTCCTTTCCATTTGGAGAAAATAAAAGACGGTGGCGACTCTTGCTTACCGCGACATTTCACGAAACCAGCTTTAAAACAGTCAGTTCCAGATCCACCGATCACAGAACTGGCGACTCTGCTGGGGAAAACTATAAAGTGAGGTGTACCTTAGGACTAAGATCACTTGTGTTTTCAATTGTCTGAATTGTTTGCTTTAAATTGTGGGACTGTCTTGGGAGTTCTATAGATCCTAACCCGGATCTGGGGATACCTTCTTAGAAAGTAGCAACAAGGCTGTGAGGGAACTGTGCGGGTTATACCGACATGGTTGAAACAGTCTGCTACGTTGATGTGGCACTTTGGTGTGTACCGGTAACCCTTGAGTCAATCAAGGAGAGTACGGGGCCTCCGCGTGGTGTCGTGAAGCATCAACAGACCTTAGGAACCTTAATTGAACCATCTTGGCCTCTTTAAGGTAGTGAGATAACTACTTTGGTGTACTCCGAAGTCGGTTGATACTCGATACAACACTCAATTGAGGGTTGTTTTCTTGGGATATTTTGATCGCCAGTCAGTGGCTAAATCGAAACGATGAACAATGAAAGCAATTCAATGACATTGAGATCCTTAGAACCCGGTTACTTTGATAGGACAGGTTTGAGCCCACCAACTTCAAGAGGGTAATACCCAGACCCCATGCTGGCCTAAACTCTAAGGGCTTGTCTTGTGTGACTTGTGTGCCTTACATGTTTGCCTTTGTAAATATTTGTGGTGTGTTTAATCATAGCATCATAACATCATACAGCATCATATGCATCCACTAACCATTTCAGGGGTTCGAATCTTCATCTTTGTTCTTGTTTTGTAGGACATGGAAACTATCCGCAGAAAGACAATTTAGATCAACCTCATAAGGGTCCCTCCTCAGCTTAAGGAGCTTACATCCAGGATTCCCGAGAACTCGTCATTCAGTGAAAGGCATGGTAGACTCATCAGCCTGGTCAATACCAATATTGAGGAAGAGATGGTGAAGGTCCTTTTCCAATTCTTTGACCCTCTGCATCACTGTTTTACTTTCCCAGATTATCAGCTGGTGCCTACTCTAGAAGAGTTTTCCCAACTTCTGAAGATTCCCATTCTCAATCAACTACCCCACAACGGTACGGAAAGGGAACCAAAACTGGAAGAAGTGGCTAAAGCATTATGCCTACAACCATCTGACATCAAGGGGCATTGGGAAGCCAGAAATGGTATCAAAGGATTCTGGGCAAAGTTTCTGTTTGAGAAGGCCCAAGAGTGTTGGAATTCCCTTGACCTACAAGCCTTTGAAAAAGTTGTAGCCCTCCTTGTCTATGGGTTGGTGTTGTTCCCTAAACCAGACCAGCTTATAGATATCAGTGCTGTCAAGGTCTTCATGTCCAGGAACCCTATACCTACGTTGCTGGGGGACATCCTTCACTCATGTTACACTCGAACCATGAGAAAAAGGGGTGTTCTTATGTGCTGCACTCCCCTCCTGGGAAGGTGGTTTATTTCGCACCTTCCACAATCAGTTTTGAAGAACGAGCGAGGCTTGAGGTGGTCACAACGGTTGATGACTCTTACACATGCAGATATACATTGGTGTTCTCGGTCCAAAGAGGATGTCACTATCATTGATAGTTGTGGGGAGTACCCTAATGTTCCTTTACTTGGAATCAGAGGAGGTATTACTTACAACCCATGCCTGGCTTGGAGACAGTTTGGTTATGCTCGGAAAGATGGCCCTCATGAGATGTTAATTCCTGACATAGTTTTTGACTTCGACAAAGATACGCAAGGACTTCGCCAGAAATTTATCAAAGCTTGGAGGATGCCCAACAAAATAGACAGCAAGACCCTGGGGCACAGGAA
Source organism: Vicia faba (assembly GCA_948472305.1). Lineage (NCBI taxonomy): Eukaryota > Viridiplantae > Streptophyta > Magnoliopsida > Fabales > Fabaceae > Vicia > Vicia faba. The sequence goes on from OX451738.1 coordinate 498,390,087, forward strand.
CTCCATCCCATTGGAACCTTATCTCAAATGGGTACGAGCCCGCTCCCAGAAGCTGGTGATGCCATATCCTCATGTTCTCCCCGTGATCAAAGAGCCAGACTTGGAAGGAGAGGTGTCCTACACCATTCAACATCCTGACATGCCCACATCCTGGGAAGAGATGCAGAAGAGTTGGATCCAGCTTAAGGAAGAACGGAATTCTCTGGAAACCAACCTACATGCCAGTGAGAAAAAGGTCCTGGAGCTCACCCGCCTACTGCACGAGGAAAAGAATCTCAATACCTATATTGCTCCGAAGAGGATGCGTAGTGTCTTTTGGGATTGATCTGTTTTGTAATGTTTGCCCATGAGGCCTTAATGTACTGAACAATTATTTTCTTAATAATAACGTGTGTTCCTTTTTGTCTACAACAAATTTGAATTTTCGAACTCTTGAATGCATTGCATAAACACATATCATTCATCAGATGCATCACAAGTACTCTTCTTTTCAGGCTGCTGACTGTTCTTCGCTGTTTATTTCAGCATCATGAACCCTGAATCATCAACCGAGGCATCTATCAAGGCTCTTCAGGCGCAGAACGCCCAATTCCAGGAGCTGATCAAGGGTTTGGCTCAGGGTCAACAAGAGTTGAAGACCATGCTTCTGAAGAAGAATAAGAAGAAGAGGAGGACTGTGCTATTTAACACTGGGCGCAGACTCGGGAACACTTTGCGAAATGAGGCTGAGAGGACTACTCCATCTGTGGGGGAGGGTAGTCACCAAGAAGGGGAGGTCCCTACTCCTGTGGGCTCTGATACTGAAACAGACTTCAACGACGAACAGTACCCTCCTGCTGAAGACCGGTACAAACAGCTGGAGGACAGGTTAAAGGCTATGGAAGTTCAGCGTGTGCCTGGACTGGATTTCGGAGACTTGGGGTTATCTACTGGGGTGGTGATTCCACACAAGTTCAAGGCACCTGCCTTTGTGAAGTATGACGGGGCTTCCTGTCCCAAGATGCACCTCCGTTCTTATGTAAGGAAGATCCAGCCTTACACAGCAGACAAGAACTTATGGATCCACTTCTTCCAGGAGAGTCTTTCAGGGACTCACCTCGAATGGTTCTATCAGCTGGATGGAATCAACATTCGTAACTGGGAGGATCTGGCCACTGCTTTTTACAAGCAGTATCAATATAATTCCGACCTCGCTCCTACGCGTACCCAGCTCCAGGGTATGTCGCTAGGGTCGGGTGAAGGTTTTAAGGAGTACGCCCAGAGATGGAGAGATCTGGCTGGCAGGGTGCAGCCACCATTGACAGACCGGGAGCTGGTAGATATGTTTTTGGGGACCCTATCTGGTCCATTTTTCAATCATCTCATTGGTAATTCCTCTGCTGGGTTTACTGATTTGATCCTGACTGGTGAAAGGATCGAGGCCGGTATAAAATCGGGGAAGATACAGAAGGTTGCCTCCTCCAGTGCTGAAAAGAAACCCTTCAAAAAGGAGGCCAGTGCTGTATATAGCTCCCGGAGACCAGAGCGACCTGAACGCCGCCAATCTGTCAGTGCGGTAATGATTGCCAAGCCTGCTGCCGCTCCTCGGCCGACCAATCCTCAAAGGGCTGAAAGGCCCCGGAGAGAGTTTACCCGCTTGAGCATAACCTTATCACAGATCCTGCCACAGTTGCTATCCACCAATTTAGTGACCGTCAGGGAGGCTCCGAAGTTTCCAAATACTGCATCTCCTAAGTACAACCTGAATGCTCGTTGTGCTTATCATTCTGATAGCCCGGGGCATAGCACAGATGACTGTTGGGCCCTAAAGAATAAGGTTCAGGACCTTATTGATGCAAAGGAGATACAGTTTGAGGCGCCTGAGAGGCCGAATGTTGTGACCGCTCCCATGCCCCAACATGGAGTGAATGCTGTTGAGGAGGATCTGTATGTAGCTTCGGTGGATGATGTTGCTACTCCATTGCTGACGGTCAAGAGGAACCTGTTGCTAGCCGGTTTATTTTCGGGATGTAGCGAAGGTTGCCCTCTATGTGTTGCTTCCCCTGCTGGTTGTTCTCTGCTGAAGTCAGGCGTCCAAAACCTGATGGATAGTAGAGAGATTTTGTTCAGAAAGACTGCTGTTCCTGCTGCTCCTTTTGAAGAAGTTTCAATTGTTACCATCTTCAACAACCCTTCCAAGGCTCCTTCAAAGAAGCCTGTCCAAATTTTGCCGGTTCACAAGATTGCTCCCATCACCATTACTGTTCCGGGGCCCATCCCCTACAAGTCTGATAAGGCTGTCCCATGGCACTATGGGGCAGATGTTTACGTTCTGGGTGTGAAACAAGAGTTCAACATTGATGCTGGTGTCTCCAACATCACTGGGCCTGCTAAGGTCACTCGTAGTGGAAGACTGTTCTCGCCAGACATTGCTCCTCCGGTGATTCATAGGCCTTTGGTCTTCACACCTGCTAGTGTGCCTGTTTCTCCCCCTGACCAAGTATCCACCCCTGTTGCCGAGTCATCTGATACTCAGGGCAAGGGGATTGCTGCTGATGTGCCTGCCCGGACGGAGGCACCGAAGACCATTGTTGAGGCTTCCAGGCAGGAAATGGAAGAAATCCTCAAGATAATAAAGAAAAGTGATTTCAACGTTGTGGAACAGCTGGGGCACACCCCCTCCAAAATCTCCATGTTGTCACTACTGCTGTGTTCAGAGGCCCATGCTAAGGCTCTGATTGCCTTCTTAAAGACAGCCAACGTACCCCAAGAGACATCTGCTGATCAGTTCACCGACTGTGTGGCCAACCTAACCGCTGATAATGGCCTGGGTTTCTCTGATGCCGATCTGACAACAAAGGGGAAGAACCATAATGATGCCCTGCATGTCTCCATTGAATGCAGGGGTACTACTCTTGCTCACGTACTGGTTGACACAGGTTCTTCATTAAACGTGCTGCCCAAGAAGGCTCTGGATAGGCTAGACTGTGAAGGTCTAGAGCTCAAGCCAAGTAACATTGTTGTCCGGGCCTTTGACGGGTCCAAAAGAATGGTACATGGTGAAGTGGACATCCCAATCAGGGTTGGGTCACAGGTCTTCGATTCAAAATTCTATGTGATGGACATCCGTCCATCCTATTCTTGTTTGCTGGGTCGCCCGTGGATCCACAAGGCTGGAGCTGTGACCTCCACGTTGCATCAGAAGCTCAAGTACCCGGTCAGGGGGAAAATTGTAACAGTGCAAGGGGAAGAGGAATACATGGTCAGCCACCTCAACTCCTTCAGGTGCGTGGAAATGGATGGGGAGTTCATTGAGACCCCCTTTCAACATTTTGAGGAGGTGCCACAAACTTTGGCAGCAGCAGAAGCAGTGGCTGAAGAGGTTTCTCCTTTGAAGATGGCCTCCTTAAAGGACGCCCGGGCTGTGATCGAAAGAGGTGAATGTGCAAACTGGGGCAAGCTCCCTGATCTTACTCCTAAGGCTAATAAGTTTGGGCTGGGTTTCACCACAGAAGCTCAGAAGGCAGTGCGCAAGGCGAGAATTGGAAGACCTCCTGTGCTCATCACCTACTCAGGAGTGAATGCTATTGGAGAGGAAGACGAAGTGGAGGAGTCAGAGTTCGATAACTGGATCTACCCGACGACCGACGGTGGATTGACCAATTGGACTGCTAAAGACTTTACACCCATAACTTTTGTTCCCCAGTAATGAACTTCTTTGTTTTGGATTTGTAATAAACAATAATTAAACTCTATGGCCCGGTGTCTTACCCGAGGCACCGTGGTTTCATTTGTGAGGGTATATAAATTGTCATTTCATATATCATAAATGAAAATCTTGGACGTTTTTCACATTTCAAATTTTGCGCTCCTTTTCTTTCCTTTCTTTACATATTGCAAAACAGTTGTATTTACACACACACTCACTCATACAGGTTTTAATCCACTCTGGATCTCACTGGTAACGACTCTGCTACTGCCAGTTATGACTTCGAAAATCCGATCAACTTAGCCGAAGACGAAGGTGAAGATGATTGCGAAGTGCCTGGCGAACTTGCAAGACTGTTACAACAGGAAGAGAGGGCAATTCAACCCCATGAAGAGCCAGTGGAAATAATAAACCTGGGTACTGAGGAAGACAAGAAAGAGATAAAGATTGGTGCCAACCTAGAGCTCAGCGTGAAGCAACGGTTGACTCAAATGCTGCATGATTATATGGAGATCTTTGCCTGGTCCTACGAAGACATGCCCGGGTTGGATACCGACATTGTGGTCCATCACTTGCCTACTAAGGAATACTGCCCTCCGGTTAAGCAAAAGGTCCGCCGTATGCGTCCAGAGATGTCTGAAAAGATCAAAGTCGAGGTTATGAAACAGTTTGATGCCGGGTTTCTCGCAGTAACTTCTTACCCCCAGTGGGTTGCTAATGTAGTGCCGGTACCAAAGAAGGATGGAAAAGTCAGAATGTGTGTTGACTACAGGGATCTGAACAGGGCCAGCCCCAAGGATGACTTCCCTCTACCTCACATTGATGTCCTTGTTGATAATACAGCTCAGCACAAAGTGTTCTCTTTCATGGACGGTTTCTCAGGTTACAATCAGATCAAGATGGCACCTGAAGACATGGAAAAGACTACATTTGTTACTCAGTGGGGCACCTTCTGCTACAAAGTCATGCCTTTTGGACTAAAGAATGTCGGGGCAACCTACCAACATGCCATGGTTGCTTTATTTCATGACATGATCCATCATGAGATAGAAGTGTATGTTGATGACATGATCGCAAGGTCCCAGACTGAGGAAGAACACCTGGATCATCTGCAGAAATTGTTTGACCGTCTGAAACTGTATAAGCTGAGGTTGAACCCGAACAAGTGCACCTTCGGGGTAAGATCTGGGAAATTGCTGGGCTTCGTTGTAAGTGACAAGGGTATTCAAGTGGACCCTGCCAAGGTTAAAGCTATTCAAGAGATGCCAGTTCCCAAGACAGAGAAGGAAGTCAGAGGCTTTTTAGGGCGTCTGAATTACATTGCTCGATTCATCTCACATCTGACTGCTACCTGTGAGCCAATCTTCAAGCTGCTGAAGAAAGATCAGGTAGTACGTTGGAATGATGAATGTCAGGCTGCTTTTGACAGAATCAAAGAGTATCTCCAAGAACCACCCATCCTTATGCCACCGGTTGAAGGGAGACCTCTGATACTTTACCTGACAGTACTTGATAACTCAATGGGGTGTGTGTTGGGGAAGCATGGCGAGTCTGGCCGAAAAGAGCATGCCATTTATTATCTTAGCAAAAAGTTTACCGACTGTGAGACTCGATACTCACTGCTTGAGAAAACTTGTTGCGCTTTGGTATGGGCTGCTCGCCGGCTGAGACAGTATATGCTGACTCACACTACTTTGTTGATCTCAAAGATGGATCCTATAAAGTACATATTCGAAAAGCCTGCTCTGTCTGGAAGAATTGCAAGATGGCAAATGATCTTGACGAAATACGACATTCAGTACACGACCCAGAAAGCCATCAAGGGAAGTGTATTGGCAGACCACTTGGCACATCAGGCCGTAGATGACTATCAGTCAATAAACTTCGAGTTTCCGGATGAAAGTATCATGATTGTGACTGATTGTGAAGTACCTGGACCGGATGAAGGACCTGAACCAGGATCCCGATGGTCTATGCACTTTGACGGAGCCTCCAATGCTTTGGGTAATGGTATCGGCGCCATAATCATATCTCCACAAGGTACTCATACCCCACTCACTGCCCGGCTATATTTCAACTGTACCAACAACATGGCGGAGTATGAGGCGTGCATCATGGGTCTTCAAGCTGCGATCGACCTAAGGATCAAATTTCTAAGTGTCTTCGGAGATTCCGCTCTTGTGATCAATTAGATCAAAGGAGAGTGGGATACGACACATCCAAACCTGATTCCTTACAGAGAATGTGTGTTGACCCTGATCCCCCACTTCACAGAAATAACTTTTGAACACTTCCCGAGAGAAGAGAATCAGCTGGCGGACGCGTTAGCTACAATGTCTTCTATGTTCAAGGTTAAATGGGATAATGAGGCTCCCCGGATCATCATCTGGAAATTGGACGAACCGGCGTACTGTTGTGATCTCGAGACTGAATTGGTGACTGAGAAGCCTTGGTACCACGAGGTGAAGAGATATCTGGAAGCTCAGGAGTATCCTGAAGGTGCAGCCGTCAATGATAAAAAGTTTCTAAGAAGGTTCGCGGCAAAGTTCTTCCTTAGTAACGGCATCTTGTACAAGCGAAACCATGATTCAACCTTACTGCGTTGTGTGGATAAGACTGAAGCAGAAAGGATCATGGAAGAGCTGCATGAAGGGACCTTTGGTACACATTCTAGTGGGCACACTATGGCGAAGAAGATCCTTCGAGCAGCATATTATTGGTCCACAATGGAAACTGACTGCTACCAACATTCCAGGACATGCCATAAGTGCCAGATTTATGCAGACAAGGTGCATGTTCCTCCAGTTCCCCTGAATGTTCTGACCGCGCCTTGGCCTTTTGCAATGTGGGGCATTGATATGATTGGTGAGATCAGACCTACGGCATCTAACGGGCATCGCTTCATCCTTGTAGCGATTGATTACTTTACAAAATGGGTCGAAGCAGCATCCTATGCTACGGTAACCAAGACTGTTGTGGCACGGTTCATTCGGCATAACCTGATCTGTCGATACGGCGTCCCTGAGAGAATTATTACAGACAACGGTACCAATCTGAATAACAAGATGATCACTGAGCTCTGCGAACAGTTCAAAATACAGCACCACAATTCTTCTCCTTACAGACCGAAGATGAATGGGGCTGTAGAAGCAGCAAATAAAAATATCAAGAAAATCGTGCAGAAAATGACAGTGACTTATAAAGATTGGCACGAGATGTTACCGTTCGCTCTACATGGGTACCGTACCTCAGCTAGGACGTCAACCGGGGCAACTCCTTTCTCTCTGGTTTATGGCATGGAGGCAGTCTTACCGATAGAAGTGCAAATACCATCTCTCCGGATAATGAAGGATGCAAATCTGAACGAAGATGATTGAATCCAGACACGACTTGATCAGCTCAATCTCGTTGATGAAAAGAGACTTGCTGCTATCTGTCATGGTCAAACGTATCAGAAACGGATGATCAGGGCATTTAACAAAAAGGTCAGACCACAGGAATATCAAGTTGGGGATTTGGTAATCAAGCGAATCATCCTTCCTCAGAGTGATCCAAGGGGCAAATGGACCCCTACGTACGAAGGGCCATTTGTGGTTAAACATGTGTTCTCAGGAGGAGCCATGATTCTAACCAACATGGATGGTGACGACCTTCCTCACCCCGCCAATGCAGACATAGTAAAAAGATACTATGCATAAAAAGACCCGCTAGGCTGACATGCCTAGGCAAAAATTAGGGCTTCCCGTCGAACCAAAAGGGTTCGGGCAAAATGAAGGGATGAAATGAAAAAAATTTGTACACCCGGCAAGTCGAATACCTGGAAAGGTGACTTGGGCAAAAATGGGTATCCCGGTGGACTGAAAACTCGAAAGGGCGGTCCAGGCAAAAATTAGGGATAAAAGCGTAATACTATGTCTCATTGATCACTTTGCATCCAGAATCCGGTATCTACATCAAGTTCAGACGGCATCAATCAGTCAGCTTCACCTTCAACCAAGGTCATCAAGTGATGAGACGCTCGGAGTTATAAAGGCAATAGCAGAGTTGAAACTCAGTGGATCATTCTTATTTCACACAGTTGTTTTATTTTCTTTTGTACAAAACTTGTATAAATTCTTTGTTCAGCGGCGTTCTCTTACTAGGACGTCAGCCTCTTGTATACAAAACGCCTATTTACAGGCCACTCAAAAATCAATACAAATATACTTTTCAATTAAAATGTGCCAATTGTTTTTCTTCTTCTGTTTTGTTTTGCGAAGAACGTCCAAGGTTCAATTTGTGATATATGCATTGACAATAGCTTACTAACTCATGAGTATTTGCATACAAAACAAAGGATTAATTACAGGTGACATTAGAAACAGGGGCAATAAGGAGTTGTCTAAGCAATCTAATTGTTTTATCCTCCAAAGTACCAAGGTAGGTTCAGCTAAAGAACATAACCAGGCATCTTAAATTCCCCAGAGAGTGAGCCAGCAAGCAGTATACTCTCCTCAAACAAGGCAGTTATCAATCTTAAAGAAGTTGGGTGTCCTCCAGCAGACCTCAACATTCTCCAGCAGCATACACGTTCTTAACAAGCATCCCCGACAATCTTGGTCTAAAGATTGTTCCCCGGCGGCATACCAAGCATTCAAAGGGATCACTTCCCCCGCAGTTCAATACTTCCCCAGGAGAGTCCAATCCAGTTCCCCAGGGAAGTTGGAACTCATCTCCACAAGCAGCAAGCTTATCCCCAGTAGATTCTGGAAGCTTGTCCCTCGCAGAGCACGAACGCGTCGTCCGGCTTTATTCAAAGAGTTATTTCCTTAACAGGATATAACTGGGTTATCCTCAGCCAAAAGCCACGGAAAGATCGTCGTCAACAAAGTCTTATCATCCCCAGCGAAGTCTATCAATACTCCAAGTACCCTCAGCAAGTTATCATCAATAATTCAGCAAGGCATCCCTCTTCCCACAGAGTATTGCTTCCCAGCATGGTCGCTAGAGTATCTTTTCTCCCCGCAGAATCCTCCATTTGCCAAGTTTATTCCGCAACGGAGTCATCTTCCCCTACCGGTATTCTTGCAGCTATCATCCCCAGCGGAAGCAAAATCTATTCTTCAACATCAACCCGGGATATGACTTCCCGGCACCCGTCAAGGATTTACTTTCCTAGACGAAAACAAACATTCATAAACATCACACTTCCATACATCATTATAACATGCATAGACGCATCATATCTCACAAATCTCATTTATGTTGAGAATATCATTGCTTGATCCATATCATGCATTGCATATGACTGGTCTCTATTCTTTCAGGAAGGTTTCAGCTAAATTCTCAATCATCTTTCAAGACCTTGCCTGGTTCAGTTAAATCGACCTTAAGATTTTCCTGATGCTTATCCAGTCAAAGGCCTTCTCTGGTTCAGTCAGATCGACCCTAAGATCTCCCTGATTCTTATCCAGTTGAAGATATTCCAAGACCTAGACCGGTTCAGTTAAATCGACCCTAAGATTTTCCTGATGCTTATCCAGTCAAAGGCCTTCTCTGGTTCAGTCAGATCGACCCTAAGATCTCCCTGATTCTTATCCAGTTGAAGATATTCCAAGACCTAGACCGGTTCAGTTAAATCGACCCTAAGATTTTCCTGATGCTTATCCAGTCAAAGGCCTTCTCTGGTTCAGTCAGATCGACCCTAAGATCTCCCTGATGCTTATCCAGTTGAAGATATTCCAAGACCTAGACCGGTTCAGTTAAATCGACCCTAAGATTTTCCTGATGCTTATCCAGTCAAAGGCCTTCTCTGGTTCAGTCAGATCGACCCTAAGATCTCCCTGATTCTTATCCAGTTGAAGATTTCAAGACCTTGCTTGGTTCAGTTAAATCAACCCTAAGATTTCTCTGTTTCTTATCCAGTCAAAGGCCTTCTCCGGTTCAGTCAGATCGACCCTAAGATCTCCCTGATTCTTATCCAGTTGAAGATTTCAAGACCTTGCTTGGTTCAGTTAAATCAACCCTAAGATTTTTCTGATTCTTATCCAGTCAAAGGCCTTCTCCGGTTCAGTCAGATCGACCCTAAGATCTCCCTGATTCTTATCCCAGTTAAAGTCACCCAAGGTTCTCTCACTGCTCATGCTGAGGTAGCAACCATCCCTGGTTCATTCATCATCTTGTGAAGCTCCAGATTCAACTCCTGTGACCAGTCAGGACATACATTTACACAAAGCATCTGAATATCAGCTCCTGCAACGTGTCAGGTACTCTTTTCTCTTTTGCAGGTATGCAGGTCCCCGCTAAGGAATCTCTTACGCGGTCAACATCCAGATGGCATCTATAAGCCCATCATCCTATTCATCAACTTCTAAATGGCATCTATAAGCCCATTCCACCATCACTGCTACTATGTAAGCGCAAATTTCTGGGCACTCTAGTGTTCAATCATCTTCCACCTTCGGATTACGAAAGGCACGTCAGCCAATCTGCATCCTCAGGTCTAAGAAGATCGAACAGGGGCAACTGTTGTACCCCAAAATTTGCCCTCCCATATTCTTCAAGAAATTGCCAAGCCAAGCTGCAAAATTCCCCAGGGGTTGCACAATCAAAGATATCTTATACAGTCAAGATTAGGGTTTTGAGGCTGATCAAGAAAATGAAGTTTTCAAAGGCCCAATCAAGTCTCACATGCCTACAAATATGGTCAAGCATCCTCATATCAAGTTTCAAGGCATTCAGCTCAAAATTGCACAGTCAAAACCCTAATTGCACTACAGTCAACTGTAGGGGCAAAATGGTTATTGGACAGTCAAAAGTTCAAATTTTTGGTCAACATATCATTTTGAAGCCACAAACATCATTTGATCAATGCTTGATCATGATTCTCAAAGCTTGGCTCAAAAATCATCAAGATACAAAAGTTTCTATTTTTGGACAACTGAAAAAGTCAACTGAAATTGACCAAGGCATAACTTTCACATGGATTATCAGAAAAATTCCATCCAAAGCTCATTTTGAAGAGAAAGACATTTCCTACAACTCATCTTCATACTTCAAGTCCAAGAAATGCTCTCACAAAAAGTTATCAATTTCAACATTATAGGTCATTTTCAAAAGTCAACAAAAAAGGACTTTAAGTCAAAGGCCATAACTTGAGATTGGTAAATCAAAATGACATGGGACCAAAGACATTGTTTAGAGGACTTCAAGACCTTTCTAAAATGTCCAAGAACATGAGCAAAGCTTAAAAATTGAGCAAGTTATGCATTGGAGAAGTTGGGAAATTTTTGTGAAATGGCCAAAATCATTTATCCTTGAAATCTCATTTTTGACAAAAGGGGCCCACTTTTTCCACTTGAATTGACTTGGCCATGCTTCCCACGTGTCCCATCTTTTATTTCAGATTTTTTTATTAATTGTTTCATTTTTATTGATTTTATTGGATTTAATTAATTTTAAATCTTTTAAAATCAAAAGAAATTCAAAAAAATTAATTTAAAGGGATATTTTGCTTTGATTAACCTTGAAGCATCATTATGTGCCTACCATTTTTCGTGCTAAGGCTTAAACAAGGCAAGAATTCAAATTTGAATCAAAAATGGAAAGATGGTTATGGTGGTTTATGTGAAAATCCAAGGCATCAATGCAAGGCTTTATTGGCTATGATGATCATTCATACACATTGCCTAAGGGATATAGAAGTGATGAGAAACTATTAGACACAACAAGCTGCGCCAGAACTAAGAGAACAAAAAACACACTTTTCACAAAAAATCACAATTCTGAAATCAACCTTTGAGGACGATTCAAGCCTTAATTTTCATTCCAATAGCTTCCTTGGAGATCACTGATCACATTCCAATCCAAAACATCAACTCAAACTTCAAGAATTGGTAATGAGAACCCCCACTGTACAGAGAAAAATTGATTATCGTGTTTCATGTTTTAAGCATTTTTACAGCATTTTGTTCATAGATTCTTGTTCCTCATTTGATTCTAAAACTAACCATTATGTTTAATTTGATTATTACGCTGTATATACGAATGTGCCATGAGTGAATTTTAGGGTTTTCAGAGGTTGGAATTGGGGATTTGCAAACGAGGAAAAATTAAGCCTTAAGACCACCATGGTTGTACTCAGTGCATCTGGACGAAGTAGAAGCACTCATCGCGCCAAATTTATGGACAACACAGGCCTAATCGCTATTTTCTAATAGCACACCTAAAACCACGCGTGAAAAAACGTTGCCTTTGTGTTTTGTTTTACAGGGATGGTGAGGAAGATGATGTGTTGTCAACAAGGGATTGGTCAATTCAAAAATTCGCGCGCGTTTACCCACTCAGGCGTTGTTTCATATTATGTTTTTGTTGCTTATTTATTTAACAAATGCGTGAGTTGGTACAGTTGGTAAGCGAAGGCATTGGCAATACACATGACCTGGGTTCGATCCCAGGTCTCCACCCTTTCTCTTTATTTTTTTTTTCAATTGACAATCACATGCAGGTTGATGGCGTTGTTCCATGGTACACCTCTAGATCAAGCCTTGCCACGTCCATCTAGAGATCCAATCAAAGGCCAAGAATTAAGGCACAAGATAAGTCCCAGTCAACGCGCTAACACGCTACTCCAAAAAAGTCAAATGGATCCCTGCTTGTTGGGCCAGAATTCCCAAGATCCAACCTCCAAATTAGGGGCTTCACCCCCCTTAGGTTTTTTTTACAATTTTCTTTCTTTCCTTTGTTTCTTTTTATTATTTTTATATATTCTTTTAATTGCTTTCTTTTAATTAATTAATATTTTCAAAATATAAAAAACCAAAAAAGATAATAAAAACAATAACTTTATTTAGTATTAATTTTGTAATTAAAATTCCATAATTAATTTAGATTTAATCCTAGGTTATAATTTAATTCTTTTTTTCACAACAAACCAAAAATAACAAAAATAGGCCTTTAGCACCTTTTACCTTTTTTCTTAATTAATTTAACCTTTTTATTATAAATATCATTAACCATTAATTTTGTAAATAAATTTTATAATTAATTAGTTTTAATTCTAGGTTTTAACTTTAATGCATTTTCTTTAATAATATTAAAAACAATTAGAATTAGAATTAATTATTTGACTTTTAATTGATTTAATTTTTCTTTAATGTCATAAATACAAAAAAACATAAAAAAATAAGTCATTTCTTTTATTTAATTTAATTAATTTAATAATTTTATTTTAATTCCTTAAAGGGTCCAACGCCCTCGCATTCGGTCATATTTTCCTTTTTCGCGCGTTCTATTTATTTTTGATGTAAATATAATGTAATTGTACCAAAGCCATGTAATAGCTATTAGGCATTTATTTTCTGCAATTTATTTTAAATCGGGTCTGGATTAATTTGGCGTTGTAGACCCGCGCCTTTGTAATAGCGTAGGACCTTTATTTTTTTCCGCACTTTAAATTCCCGCACCTTTAACTGTTAAACAATAACATGAAAGAATGAATGCCCAAAAATAAAATCGAAACGTAGATCACCAATGCATGACAAGACAAACAATAAACTGAAAATGACACACAATTCACACACCACCCCTAGGGTACGCCTCACTGTTGCCTTGCCCCTCGAAAGGTGATCGTCGAGTAGAGGATGTCTTAGTAAGTCCTCATGATCCGGGAACCTGGCATGAGGGTAGCTTCTAAGGTGTCTTCCCATTGCTCTGGTGATCATCATGTCCCGAACCTCGAATTGACCCGAACACCTCCAACGATGGTGCTACCTACCTCTCAATGGTGGGATAGCACTATCTAAAGGACTCTTACACAGACGAATTCCTTAGGGTAGGTAGATTCTCATAGATACTTGCTCTTTTCAAAAACAAACAAAATACTTTTCACACCTACACTTTCTAAAAGTTTTCAAACAAATTTTTCATACACTCTTGAGGACAGATACAAGAGTTACTTAGAGATTTTTCAAACGATACTTTTTCAAACCCACTCACCTTGAAAAGCAAACAAACATTTTGAAAACACAATGAGCAAGTATCTAAGAGCCCATGGATAACCATGGATAGAAAGGGTGCTAACACCTTCCCTTTCTATAATTTACCTCCCGAACCGAGAGCAATCTCTATAAGGAATTTTTCTGTGCTTTTGTCCTTTCCATTTGGAGAAAATAAAAGACGGTGGCGACTCTTGCTTACCGCGACATTTCGCGAAACCAGCTTTAAAACAGTCAGTTCCAGATCCACCGATCACACAAGTGTAGTGCTTGAGCAACATCTTCAGGCTTTGGTTCTTTTTCCGTACCGTTGTAGGGTAGTTGATTAAGAATAGGAATTCTCAAGAGTTGAGAAAATTCCTCCAAAGTGGGCACCAATTGGTAGTCGGGTAATGTGAAACAGTGGTGAAGGGGGTCAAAGAACTGGAACAACACTTTCACCATGTCTTCTTCAATGTTGGTGTTGACTAGGCTGAGCAGTCTACCATGTCTTTCACTGAAGAGAGAGCTTTCTGGAATTCTGGATGTAAGCTCCTTGAGTTGAGGAGGGATTTTCACAAGGTTGACTTGGATAGTTTTACTGCGAAGAATTTCCATGACCTACAAAACAAGAACAAAGATGAAGATCCAAACCCTTGAAATGGTTAGTGGATGCATATGATGCTTTATGATGTTCATGATGTATGCACAAACATATGTACAAGCAAGTCACACAAAACCCTAGTTTCAGGCTTGCATGGGGTTTCATAGGTAAGTACCCTCTTGAGTGAAGTTGGCTTAAAAACCTGTCCTATAAATAGTAACCGGGTTCTAAGGAGCTCAATATCATTGAATTGTTTTCTATGTTCATTGTTTTGGTTTAGCCACTTAACTAGCAACCAAAATATTCCAAGAAAACAACCCTCAATGAGTGTAGTATTGAGTATCTACCAACTTCGGACTGCACCAAAGCCGGTCATCTCACTACCCCTAATAAAAGGCCAAGATGGTCAAGTAAGGTTCTAGGTCATTAGTGCTTAGTGACATCACTCAGCGGCCCCGTACTCTCCTTGATTGAACTTAAGGGTTACCGGTACTCACAAATATGTCGCACTAATATAGCTATTGCTTCAATCGTGTCGGTATACCCCACACAGTTTCCACAACGTATTGCTATCTATGAATGTTTCCCAAATCCGGGTGTAGAACTTCAAGCCCAAACAAGAGAACCAAAATGTAAAGCAATCAAAGCAAACAATTAGTCATGCAAAGGGGTGATCTAAGCCCTAAGGTTACTCCACTTTTAAAGTTTTCCCCAGCAGAGTCGCCAGTTCTGTGATACGGTGGGAGAACTGACTTGAGGTTTGTGTTTGTTTTCGCAAATGTTTCGGTTGAGCAAGAGTCGCCACCGACTTTTTATTTTATCCTAAGGAAAGGTTAAAAAGCACAGCAAAAACCTTTGAGATGTTTTCTTGGGTTCGGGGAGTAGATTATAGAAAGGGAAGGTATTAGCACCCTTTCTATCCATGGTTATCCATGGGCTCTTAGTTACTTGCTTAGATCACTTGCCTTGCATTTTCAATTGTTTGAAATGCTGCTTTCAATTGTTTGAAATGGTGCTTTGTATGTGATTTTGAAAGAGGTTTTGAAAAGAGGCCATTTGTTGTGGCAACCTTTGTAATGATCCATGTTTGAATGTATACAAAGGTGTATTTGTCTTTTGAAAAGTTTTCAATGTTTTGAAAGTTTGTTTTGAAATTGTGTTGTGATGTGTGTTTTGAAAAATGGCAAGGATTTGCTTTGCAAGTTTGATCAAGTAACTAAGAGTTGTCTACCCCTAAATTTACTCAAAGATTTTTCATATGTTTTAACCCTTTTAACAATATTGTTCCACCATTGTATTTGGTGGATAATCTTGTGTTATGATGTTAACGGGACGGGCGCGGGTCATCGTTTAGACCATGAATGCAATAGTGCCAAGTGTCTTTGGCAATTTGCTTGAGGGACTATGATCATTTTGTTTAGGCAACTTCGAAAGCGTCATCGAGGGACTATGATCATTTGATTTGTTTTGTTTTGCCAAAGAAACTCAACATGCAACATGGCCCATTTTTGAAGGCAACAAGTGGAGTAACCCTAAGGGTGCAAGTGTGATTGGTGTTGTCCATTTTCATGCTTTTTTGTCTTTGCATTAGTCAAGCTATTTGTTGGTTGATTTTACATACAAACCCTAGGTCTATCATGGCATAATTTGAAAGCTTTTAAATGCGGAAATTTAAAGTCCTAAATTATTACAACATAATTATGGGGATGGGGGTACAAATGTTTGAATGGGGGATATTTAGCAGGAAATTAAATCTAAACTATTACATCTATATTGAATAGACAAATATGAAATTGTACCATAATTAAATAAATACAATAAATATGCAAAATGTATTATTCACAAAAAGGATTTTTTATGTATGAGAAAATATTTTTCAATGCAAAATATAAACAAAAATAAAAAGTCAATTTTGGATATTTTGTGGTTTTAGGGCAAAACCCTAATTTTTGAATAAATAGCAATTATTTATTAATTATATACAATATTTATATATTTATTAATTATATATTCTCTAGTCTGGAGATACCTTTTGATTTCGTGAAACCAGGGTTGTTCCACTGTTTCTTTGGTATTAATCTCATGACAATGCGCAGGTTCATCCTTTCGCTCGATGGTGATTTGGGGAGCTTCGTTATCCCAATTGAGTTTAAACATGGAAGACATTGTAGCCAGAGCATCTGCTAGCTGATTCTCTTCTCGCGGGAAATGCTCGAAGGTGATTTGCTCGAAACGAAGCAACAATGTCAGGACATGTTCTTTGTATGGGATAAGATTAGGATGCTTGGTATCCCACTATCCTTTGATTTGACTGATAACCAAAGCCGAGTCCCCAAATACGATCAAAGATTTGATCCCCAAGTCTATAGCAGCCTTGAGACCAAAAATGCAAGCTTCATATTCGGCCATGTTGTTGGTACAACTGAAGCAAAGTCGGGCCGTGAAAGGTGTGTGGCAACCTTCCGGAGAAATGAGTACCGCACCGATACCGTTTCCAAGTGCATTTGAAGCACCATCAAAGTACAGGGTCCATCAGGATCCATTTTCAGGTCCGTCATACGGTCCGTTACCTTCAATGTTGTCCAAATTCATGATGTCCTCGTCCGGGAAGTCGAATCTCATGGATTGATAATCTTCGATAGCTTGATGAGCTAGATGGTCAGCTAGTACACTCCCTTTTATAGCTTTTTGGGTGGTATACTGGATGTCATACTCAGTTAGGATCATTTGCCATCTAGCGATTCTTCCAGATAAAGCAGGCTTCTCGAAGATATACTTGATAGGATCCATTTTGGAAATCAACAGAGTGGTATGAGTCAACATATATTGCCTTAGTCGGCGAGCAGCCCATACCAAAGCGCAGCAAGTTTTCTCGAGCAGTGAGTAGCGAGTCTCACAGTCGGTAAACTTTTTGCTAAGGTAATAAATGGCATGCTCTTTTCGACCAGACTCGTCATGTTGGCCCAGTATGCACCCCATTGAGTTATCCAAGACGGTCAGATACATGATCAGCGGCCTTCCTTCGACGGGTGGCATCAGAATAGGAGGTTCTAGCAAATACTCCTTGATTTTATCAAAAGCAGCTTGGCAATCGTCGTTCCATTCGACTACCTGATCTTTCTTCAATAGTTTGAAAATTGGCTCACAGGTAGACGTCAGATGAGAGATGAATCTGGCAATATAGTTCAAGCGCCCCAAGAACCCTCTAACCTCCTTTTCAGTACGGGGGGCCGGCATTTCTTGTATAGCTTTCACTTTTGCTAGATCGACCTCAATGCCTTTGTTGCTGACAATGAATCCTAGAAGCTTACCAGACCTAACTCCGAAAGTGCACTTACTTGGATTCAGTCTGAGTTTGTACTCCTTCAACCTGGCAAACAGCTTTTGCAAATGTTTAAGGTGTTCCTCCCCTGTTTGTGATCGAGCTATCATGTCGTCTACGTAAACTTCGATCTCATGATGTATCATATCATGAAACAAAGCTACCATGGCGCGTTGATAAGTTGCCCCTGCGTTCTTCAGTCTGAACGGCATCACCTTGTAGCCGAAGGTACCCCATTGTGTAACAAAGGTTGTTTTCTCCATGTCCTCGGGGGCCATTTTGATCTGGTTATATCCCGAGAATCCGTCCATGAAGGAAAACACCTTGTGCTGAGCCATGTTGTCAATAAAAATGTCAATATGTGGTAGCGGAAAATCATCTTTAGGGCTAGCCCTGTTCAAATCCTGGTAGTCCACACACATTCTAACCTTGCCGTCTTTTTTAGGTACTGGCACGATGTTAGCAACCCATTGTGGATAGGATGTAACAGCCAGAAAGCCAGTGTTGAATTGCTTCATTACTTCAGCTTTAATCTTCTCAGACATGTCGGGCCTCATTCGGCGGACTTTTTGCTTGATCGGTGGACAGTCCTCTCTTTTAGGGAGACGGTGAACCACGATGTCTGTCTAAACCCGACATGTCTTCATAAGACCAGGCGAAGATTTCAACGTATTCATTTAACAATTGTATTAAACGCCCCTTGACACTTGGTTCCAGATTGGCACCCACTTGTACTTCTTTCCTGTCTTCCTCTGTTCCTAAGTTGACTGTTTCCAACAACTCTTCATGAGGCAAGATGGCCCTCTCTTCTTGTTGTAGAAGTCTGGCTAGCTCTCCTGGTACTTCACAATCTTCGTCATCTTCATACTCAGCCTGATTGACCAAATCTTCAGAGTTATTGAAGGACATAGCAGAATAGTCACCCATAGAATCCAGAGTGGATGGGTACCTTCATTTGTGAGTGTGGGTGTGTGTAAGGGATAGCCATCCTTAAACAAACAAAATGCAAAAGGAAAGAAAATGAACACAGCAGTTTATCAATGAAAAACGTCCAATGAATCATTAAACATGGCATATGAATATGAAGAGAATCAGAACCCTTACAAATGGACCTACATGCCCCGGGCAAAGCATGAGGTGAAAAAGTAGTGTGCAGATTGTTTAAAAGTAATTATTACAGACCAACAGGAAATGTTCGAAAGATAAGTTACTGATTAATGAAAGTAATGGGGACGAAGTCTTTCGCATCCCAGTTGTGCAGTCCCCCTTCGATGGTTGGGAAGATCCAGTCTTCAATGTTACCCTCTTCGTCTTTGTCTTCCAAAGCATTGATTCCATGAGGAGAAATCTTGATGGGTGTCCTTTCAATTTTTGAGCGACGCATAGCTTTTTGCCCCGCAGTGGTAAATCCCAACCCAAACTTGTTTGTTTTGTGGGGAAAGTCAGGAAACTGACCCCATGTTGAGCTCTTTCCTTCCTTCATTGCAGCCTTTGCGTCTTTCAGAGATGCCATCTTGGCCACCTGCTTGGGTACTTCAGCTACTGCCTTTGCTACTGCAACTTCGGGAGCAATTTCCTCAAAGTGTTGGAATGGTGTTTCAATGAATTCGCCCTCCACCTCTACATACCGAAAGGAGTTCAGGTGACTGATCATATATTCCTCTTCACCGTGTACAGTTATGATCTTTCCTTTGACAGGGTATTTCAGCATCTGATGTAGGGAGGAAGTGATTGCGCCAGCCTTATGTATCCATGGTCTCCCTAGCAATCAAGAGTATGACGGACGGATGTCCATCACATAGAAAGTTGAGTGGAATACTTCAGTTCCTACCTTGATAGGGATGTCGACCTCCCCATGCACCATTCTTTTAGACCCGTCAAAGGCCCTGACAATGATATTACTTGGTTTCAGCTCCAAGCCTTCACAATCCAATCGATCCAGAGCTTTCTTAGGCAGCACGTTCAGAGAAGAACCAGTGTCGACCAAAACATGGGAAAGAGTAGTTCCTCGGCATTCGACTGACACATGCAATGCGTCATTGTGCTTTCTTCCTTTCAGAGTCAGGTCAGCATCAGAGAAACCCAGGCCGTTGTCTGCGGTAAGGCTGGCTACACAATCCTGGAGTTGATCGGCTGAGGTTTCCTGGGGAACATGGGCTGTCTTCAAAAACCCTATCAATGCTTTGGCATGATCCTCAGAACAAAGCAGCAATGCTAACATGGAGATCTTCGAGGGGGTTTGCCCCAGTTGCTCTACCACATCATAATCACTCTTCTTAATTATTTTCAGAATCTCCTCCATTTCTTTCTTAGAGGTTTCGGGGATGACCAATGGCTGAGCCCTCGTCCTGACGAGCTCATCTTGGACCCCTTTCCCCTTGTTAGCAGAATTAGGAGGGACAACCACAGGAGTAACAGCTTCTTCAATCAGTGGAGTTCTTGCAGAAAGTTTTATCGATGCCGGAGTAACTTTGGCAGCAGCTGAGGGTCCAAAGATTGCCTTTGGAGGGGCAATCTCTGGAGAGAAAATTCTCCTACTTCGTCAATCTTGCTCGTACCGGCAATGTTTCCAATGTCGGCATCTTCTTCGTCAGAGCTCTCTTCAGTTATCTCAACTTGTTTAACACCATGGTAGTAGATTTCTCCACCATAATTCCATGGTATTGATTTTTCAGATTTGTAGGGGACAGGCCCAGGCATGGTTATTTTCAAAGGAATAATCTTTGGAATTGATGTAATCTTAACATGCTTTTTAGGGACCTTGGAAAGATTGGTGGAAATGGTGATTATTGAAACATCTTCGATAGGAGTTGGAGTAGCAGGAATCTTTTCGAAAAGAATTTGTTGGTTGTCCACTAGGCCTTGGATGCCTATCTTCAGCAATGGACAGTCGATTGGTAGGGAGGAACAACAGTAGCAGTCTTCTTTACAACCTGGGAAAATCCCAGCCTTCAACAGATTCAACTTGATTGTCAGTAATGGAGTTACCAGATCATCTACAGCTTAAACATACAGATCTTCTTCAACGGCATGAACATGATGGCCATGCTTTGGAATCGGAGCGGATATCACGTTTGGCTTCTCGGGTGCGTCGAACTCAACCTCTTTTGCGTCTATCAAGTCTTGAATTTTATTCTTTAGCGCCCAACAATTGTTGGTGTCATGTCCGGCGCTATCATAATGGTAGGCACATTTGGCATTGGCATGATAGTATGGAGATGTGGTGTTAGGGTTTTTCGTTGCCTCCTTTAAACCAGTCAGATTCAATTTCAACAAATGGGGAAGAACTTGTGCCAGCGTCATATTGATGCGGGTGAACTGCCGTTGTGGCCGTTCTACCCGTTGCTGGTTAGGTCTAGGCTGATTGGTACGAGGCTGATCATTTGAAGAATTTTGAATCATCACGGCCCCTACAGTCGGTCGGCGCTCGGTTCTTCCTGACCCCTTCTGAGAGTACACAACCGCTGCCTCCTTCTTGGCTGGAAATGACTTTTTAACAGTTGTATATGCAGAGGCATCCCTCTGAATCTTCCCATTCTTAATACCAGCTTCCACCCGTTTGCCAGTCAGAATCAATTCAGTAAACCCTGCGGAAGAGCTCTCGATCAAATGGTTGAAGAACGGGCTAGATAGGGTTCCTAAGAACATATCAACTAGCTCCCTATCTGAAAGAGGTGGTTGTACTCTTTCGGCCAAGTCGCGCCATTTCTGGGCGTATTCTTTGAATCCCTCATTTGAGGCCATCCCCATACTCTGTAGTTGAGTACGGGTTGGCGCCAAGTCAGCGTTATATTGATACTGGCGATAAAAGGCAGCTGCCAAGTCTTCCCAGTTATGCACTTCTGACCTCTCAAGCTGGTAAAACCAGTCTAGCTGTGTACCGGACAAACTGTCCTGAAAGAAGTGTACCCAAAGATTTCTGTCAGATGTATGAGGTTGAATTCTTCTGACATATGACCTCAGATGCATCTTCGGGCAAGACAGCCCGTCATATTTTGCAAAAATTGGCACCTTAAACTTTGGAGGGATCACAATTCCAGCAAACAAACCCAATTCTTCAAAATCTAACCCAGGAACCCTTTGCAGCTCCATAGCTACCAGTCTATCCTCCAGGTTTTTGTATTTGTCGTCCGCTGGAGGGTATTGCTGCTCTGAGTAGTCTTCATCTTCCTCAACCTCTTCTTCTTCAGCCTCGGACTCAGAAGGTAATGCAGCCCCTTTTCCTTTATCGGTCCCCTCATCAGATGCGGAGGGGAATTCAAGAACCCTCCTAGCTTCATTCTCAAATCTTCTTCCCAGTGTAGCTACCCCAACTCTTTTCTTCTTCTTTTTCACTTTTTCTTGCTTTTTATTCCCAAGCAGTGCTTTTAGATCCTCCTGACCCTTTGCCAAGGTCATTAGGAGCTGTTGAAACTATGAGTTTTGTGACTGCAGATCTTTGACCGTCTGTTCGAGATCCATCTTACTGAAATAAACAGCAGAAAGATAAGGAAGTCTGGTGTGGAGACCTGTTTATGCATATGATGAATGATATGTTTATTCATTCAATGCATTCAAGGATTTAGAAATTCAAAATTTGTTGCAAACAAAAAGAACACACGTCATATTAATAAGAAGAAATTTTGTGAGTACATAAATGCCCCATGGGCCAAATATTACAAAAACTTCTTAAGGTAAAAAGACGTTGTGCATCCTCTTTGGTGCAATGTAAGTGTTGAGGATCTCCTCCTCGTGAAGTCGGCGGGTAAGCTCCAAAACCTTCTTCTCACTGGCGTAGAAGCTGGCTTCAAAAGTATCCCTTTCCTCCTTGAGTTGGATCCAACTCTTCTGCATTTCTTCCCATGATGTTGGCATGTCAGGATATAGGATGGTGTAGGGAACCTCTCCTTCCTTAACAGGCTCTTTAATCAAAGGGAGAATATGAGGGTAAGGCATCATAAGACTCTGGGCTTGGGTCCTTACCCACTTGAGGTAAGGCTCAAGAGGGATGGAGTTCTTGTGCCTCAGTGTCTTGCTATCTACCTTGTTAGGCATCCTCCATGCTCTGATGAATCTTTGGCGAAGTCCTTGCGCATCGTTGTCGAAGTTAAAAACCAGGTCAGGAATCAGCATGTCATGAGGGCCATCCCTCTGTGCATATCCAAATTGTCTCAAAGCTAGACAAGGGTTGTAGGTAATGCCTCCTCTAATTCCAAGTAATGGAACATTAGGTAACTCACCACAACGATCGACGATGATGACATTTTCTCTGGACCGAGAACACCAATGTACATCTGAATGTGTGAGGGTCATCAACTGTTGTGACCACCTTAAGCCTTGCTCATTCTTCAAAACAGATTGTGGAAGGTGAGAAATAAACCACCTTGCGAGGAGAGGAGTATAACACATGAGAACACCTCTCTTCCTCATTGTTCGTGTGTAAAATGAGTGGAGGATGTCCCCAAGCAATGTAGGTATGGGATTCTTGGATAGGAAAATCTTGACAGCATTGACATCTATAAGTTGGTCAGGGTTTGGGAACAAGACCAACCCATAAATGAGGAGTGCCACAATCTCTTTAAAGGCTTGTAGATCCAAAGAATTCCAACACTCTTGTGCCTTCTCAAATAAGAATTTTGCCAAGAAGCCTTTGACACCACTTCTGGTTTCCCAACGCCCCTTGATGTCAGATGGTTGCAAGTTGTTGTACCCCAAAATTTGCCCTCCCATATTCTTCAAGAAATTGCCAAGCCAAGCTGCAAAATTCCCCAGGGGTTGCACAGTCAAAGATCTCCTATACAGTCAAGATTAGGGTTTTGAGGCTGATCAAGAAAATGAAGTTTTCAAAGGCCCAATCAAGTCTCACATGCCTACAAATATGGTCAAGCATCCTCATATCAAGTTTCAAGGCATTCAGCTCAAAATTGCACAGTCAAAACCCTAATTGCACTACAGTCAACTGTAGGGGCAAAATGGTCATTGGACAGTCAAAAGTTCAAATTTTTGGTCAACATATCATTTTGAAGCCACAAACATCATTTGATCAATGCTTGATCATGATTCTCAAAGCTTGGCTCAAAAATCATCAAGATACAAAAGTTTCTATTTTTGGACAGCTGAAAAAGTCAACTGAAATTGACCAAGGCATAACTTTCACATGGATTATCAGAAAAATTCCATCCAAAGCTCATTTTGAAGAGAATGACATTTCCTACAACTCATCTTCATACTTCAATTCCAAGAAATGCTTTCACAAAAAGTTATCAATTTCAACATTATAGGTCATTTTCAAAAGTCAACAAAAAAGGACTTTAAGTAAAAGGCCATAACTTGAGATTGGTAAATAAAAATGACATGGGACCAAAGACATTGTTTAGAGGACTTCAAGACCTTTCTAAAATGTCCAAGAACATGAGCAAAGCTTAAACATTGAGCAAGTTATGCATTGGAGAAGTTGGGAAATTTTTGTGAAATGGCCAAAATCATTTATCCTTGAAATCTCATTTTTGACAAAAGGGGCCCACTTTTTCCACTTGAATTGACTTGGCCATGCTTCCCACGTGTCCCATCTTTTATTTCAGATTTTTTTATTAATTTTTTCATTTTTATTGATTTTATTGGATTTAATTAATTTTAAATCTTTTAAAATCAAAAGAAATTCAAAAAAATTAATTTAAAGGGATATTTTGCTTTGATTAACCTTGAAGCATCATTATGTGCCTACCATTTTTCGTGCTAAGGCTTAAACAAGGCAAGAATTCAAATTTGAATCAAAAATGGAAAGATGGTTATGGTGGTTTATGTGAAAATCCAAGGCATCAATGCAAGGCTTTATTGGCTATGATGATCATTCATACACATTGCCTAAGGGATATAGAAGTGATGAGAAACTATTAGACACAACAAGCTGCGCCAGAACTAAGAGAACAAAAAACACACTTTTCACAAAAAATCACAATTCTGAAATCAACCTTTGAGGACGATTCAAGCCTTAATTTTCATTCCAATAGCTTCCTTGGAGATCACTGATCACATTCCAATCCAAAACATCAACTCAAACTTCAAGAATTGGTAATGAGAACCCCCACTGTACAGAGAAAAATTGATTATCGTGTTTCATGTTTTAAGCATTTTTACAGCATTTTGTTCATAGATTCTTGTTCCTCATTTGATTCTAAAACTAACCATTATGTTTAATTTGATTATTACGCTGTATATACGAATGTGCCATGAGTGAATTTTAGGGTTTTCAGAGGTTGGAATTGGGGATTTGCAAACGAGGAAAAATTAAGCCTTAAGACCACCATGGTTGTACTCAGTGCATCTGGACGAAGTAGAAGCACTCATCGCGCCAAATTTATGGACAACACAGGCCTAATCGCTATTTTCTAATAGCACACCTAAAACCACGCGTGAAAAAACGTTGCCTTTGTGTTTTGTTTTACAGGGATGGTGAGGAAGATGATGTGTTGTCAACAAGGGATTGGTCAATTCAAAAATTCGCGCGCGTTTACCCACTCAGGCGTTGTTTCATATTATGTTTTTTGTTGCTTATTTATTTAACAAATGCGTGAGTTGGTACAGTTGGTAAGCGAAGGCATTGGCAATACACATGACCTGGGTTCGATCCCAGGTCTCCACCCTTTCTCTTTATTTTTTTTCAATTGACAATCACATGCAGGTTGATGGCGTTGTTCCATGGTACACCTCTAGATCAAGCCTTGCCACGTCCATCTAGAGATCCAATCAAAGGCCAAGAATTAAGGCACAGGATAAGTCCCAGTCAACGCGCTAACACGCTACTCCAAAAAAGTCAAATGGATCCCTGCTTGTTGGGCCAGAATTCCCAAGATCCAACCTCCAAATTAGGGGCTTCACCCCCCTTAGGTTTTTTTTACAATTTTCTTTCTTTCCTTTGTTTCTTTTTATTATTTTTATATATTCTTTTAATTGCTTTCTTTTAATTAATTAATATTTTCAAAATATAAAAAACCAAAAAAGATAATAAAAACAATAACTTTATTTAGTATTAATTTTGTAATTAAAATTCCATAATTAATTTAGATTTAATCCTAGGTTATAATTTAATTCTTTTTTTCACAATAAACCAAAAATAACAAAAATAGGCCTTTAGCACCTTTTACCTTTTTTCTTAATTAATTTAACCTTTTTATTATAAATATCATTAACCATTAATTTTGTAAATAAATTTTATAATTAATTAGTTTTAATTCTAGGTTTTAACTTTAATGCATTTTCTTTAATAAAATTAAAAACAATTAGAATTAGAATTAATTATTTGACTTTTAATTGATTTAATTTTTCTTTAATGTCATAAATACAAAAAAACATAAAAAAATAAGTCATTTCTTTTATTTAATTTAATTAATTTAATAATTTTATTTTAATTCCTTAAAGGGTCCAACGCCCTCGCATTCGGTCATATTCTCCTTTTTCGCGCGTTCTATTTATTTTTGATGTAAATATAATGTAATTGTACCAAAGCCATGTAATAGCTATTAGGCATTTATTTTCTGCAATTTATTTTAAATCGGGTCTGGATTAATTTGGCGTTGTAGACCCGCGCCTTTGTAATAGCGTAGGACCTTTATTTTTTTCCGCACTTTAAATTCCCGCACCTTTAACTGTTAAACAATAACATGAAAGAATGAATGCCCAAAAATAAAATCGAAACGTAGATCACCAATGCATGACAAGACAAACAATAAACTGAAAAAGACACACAATTCACACACCACCCCTAGGGTACGCCTCACTGTTGCCTTGCCCCTCGAAAGGTGATCGTCGAGTAGAGGATGTCTTAGTAAGTCCTCATGATCCGGGAACCTGGCATGAGGGTAGCTTCTAAGGTGTCTTCCCATTGCTCTGGTGATCATCATGTCCCGAACCTCGAATTGACCCGAACACCTCCAAAGATGGTGCTACCTACCTCTCAATGGTGGGATAGCACTATCTAAAGGACTCTTACACAGACGAATTCCTTAGGGTAGGTAGATTCTCATAGATACTTGCTCTTTTCAAAAACAAACAAAATACTTTTCACACCTACACTTTCTAAAAGTTTTCAAACAAATTTTTCATACACTCTTGAGGACAGATACAAGAGTTACTTAGAGATTTTTCAAACGAAACTTTTTCAAACCCACTCACCTTGAAAAGAAAACAAACATTTTGAAAACACAATGAGCAAGTATCTAAGAGCCCATGGATAACCATGGATAGAAAGGGTGCTAACACCTTCCCTTTCTATAATTTACCTCCCGAACCGAGAGCAATCTCTATAAGGAATTTTTCTGTGCTTTTGTCCTTTCCATTTGGAGAAAATAAAAGACGGTGGCGACTCTTGCTTACCGCGACATTTCGCGAAACCAGCTTTAAAACAGTCAGTTCCAGATCCACCGATCACACAAGTGTAGTGCTTGAGCAACATCTTCAGGCTTTGGTTCTTTTTCCGTACCGTTGTAGGGTAGTTGATTAAGAATAGGAATTCTCAAGAGTTGAGAAAATTCCTCCAAAGTGGGCACCAATTGGTAGTCGGGTAATGTGAAACAGTGGTGAAGGGGGTCAAAGAACTGGAACAACACTTTCACCATGTCTTCTTCAATGTTGGTGTTGACTAGGCTGAGCAGTCTACCATGTCTTTCACTGAAGAGAGAGCTTTCTGGAATTCTGGATGTAAGCTCCTTGAGTTGAGGAGGGATTCTCACAAGGTTGACTTGGATAGTTTTCCTGCGAAGAATTTCCATGACCTACAAAACAAGAACAAAGATGAAGATCCAAACCCTTGAAATGGTTAGTGGATGCATATGATGCTTTATGATGTTCATGATGTATGCACAAACATATGTACAAGCAAGTCACACAAAACCCTAGTTTCAGGCTTGCATGGGGTTTCATAGGTAAGTACCCTCTTGAGTGAAGTTGGCTTAAAAACCTGTCCTATAAATAGTAACCGGGTTCTAAGGAGCTCAATATCATTGAATTGTTTTCTATGTTCATTGTTTTGGTTTAGCCACTTAACTAGCAACCAAAATATTCCAAGAAAACAACCCTCAATGAGTGTAGTATCGAGTATCTACCAACTTCGGACTGCACCAAAGCCGGTCATCTCACTACCCCTAATAAAAGGCTAAGATGGTCAAGTAAGGTTCTAGGTCATTAGTGCTTAGTGACATCACTCAGCGGCCCCGTACTCTCCTTGATTGAACTCAAGGGTTACCGGTACTCACAAATATGTCGCACTAATATAGCTATTGCTTCAATCGTGTCGGTATACCCCACACAGTTTCCACAACGTATTGCTATCTATGAATGTTTCCCAAATCCGGGTGTAGAACTTCAAGCCCAAACAAGAGAACCAAAATGTAAAGCAATCAAAGCAAACAATTAGTCATGCAAAGGGGTGATCTAAGCCCTAAGGTTACTCCACTTTTAAAGTTTTCCCCAGCAGAGTCGCCAGTTCTGTGATACGGTGGGAGAACTGACTTGAGGTTTGTGTTTGTTTTCGCAAATGTTTCGGTTGAGCAAGAGTCGCCACCGACTTTTTATTTTATCCTAAGGAAAGGTTAAAAAGCACAGCAAAAACCTTTGAGATGTTTTCTTGGGTTCGGGGAGTAGATTATAGAAAGGGAAGGTATTAGCACCCTTTCTATCCATGGTTATCCATGGGCTCTTAGTTACTTTCTTAGATCACTTGCCTTGCATTTTCAATTGTTTGAAATGGTGCTTTCAATTGTTTGAAATGGTGCTTTGTATGTGATTTTGAAAGAGGTTTTGAAAAGAGGCCATTTGTTGTGGCAACCTTTGTAATGATCCATGTTTGAATGTATACAAAGGTGTATTTGTCTTTTGAAAAGTTTTCAATGTTTTGAAAGTTTGTTTTGAAATTGTGTTGTGATGTGTGTTTTGAAAAATGGCAAGGATTTGCTTTGCAAGTTTGATCAAGTAACTAAGAGTTGTCTACCCCTAAATTTACTCAAAGATTTTTCATATGTTTTAACCCTTTTAACAATATTGTTCCACCATTGTATTTGGTGGATAATCTTGTGTTATGATGTTAACGGGACGGGCGCGGGTCATCGTTTAGACCATGAATGCAATAGTGCCAAGTGTCTTTGGCAATTTGCTTGAGGGACTATGATCATTTTGTTTAGGCAACTTCGAAAGCGTCATCGAGGGACTATGATCATTTGATTTGTTTTGTTTTGCCAAAGAAACTCAACATGCAACATGGCCCATTTTTGAAGGCAACAAGTGGAGTAACCCTAAGGGTGCAAGTGTGATTGGTGTTGTCCATTTTCATGCTTTTTTGTCTTTGCATTAGTCAAGCTATTTGTTGGTTGATTTTACATACAAACCCTAGGTCTATCATGGCATAATTTGAAAGCTTTTAAATGCGGAAATTTAAAGTCCTAAATTATTACAACATAATTATGGGGATGGGGGTACAAATGTTTGAATGGGGGATATTTAGCAGGAAATTAAATCTAAACTATTACATCTATATTGAATAGACAAATATGAAATTGTACCATAATTAAATAAATACAATAAATATGCAAAATGTATTATTCACAAAAAGGATTTTTTATGTATGAGAAAATATTTTTCAATGCAAAATATAAACAAAAATAAAAAGTCAATTTTGGATATTTTGTGGTTTTAGGGCAAAACCCTAATTTTTGAATAAATAGCAATTATTTATTAATTATATACAATATTTATATATTAATTTATACAAAAATAAAAAAAGGAAGTATATTGTAAAAAAAAGTATTTTTTTTAGTGTCATATATTAATAAAAATAAAAATGTATTATTTTCATATTTTATCCTAAGTATTTTAATAAATATATACAAGTATTTATATTATATATTAAATATACTAGATATATACCAAAATAAAATATTAATTATTTACAAAAAAAAGTATATTTTTAGAAAATGTTTTCAAAAGGTAAAATAAAATAATAACTGAAAATAAATATATTTTTTGTATTATTTTTTAGTGTTTTAAATAAAAGTATATATATTTATTTACATGTACATGTTTAATAAAGCAAATAAATGCCAAAAAAATGTAAAATAATGTGAAAAAATATTTTTAGGATTTTTTATGTTTAAGCAAAAAATATGAAATCAGAATAAAAAATAAAAAGTCAAAAATGATAAAGATTTCACACAATGGGCCAGGGGGGTGCAAAACTAAAAAAGGGGTGCAAACAGCAAGTTGACTCAGGCCCAGCCCAAGTCAACTCTGTCTTCAACCTCCAGCCATTTGAAACAGAAAACGCGCGCCCTTCCTTGTTCAACACTAACTCTTGATTCCTTGATTTTTAGCCAAAACTCATAACATAAACAATGTAGAGCATTAAATCACGAGTTCAAATATGTAAAAAACTTGACCTAACTCTAAGAAACGAGGGAGAATTTCTTCATCCCCAACTTCTGACCTAATTTTTCTTCAATGTTCATGGCCAAAATTCTCACAGCACACTCAATATAAATGAAAAGTAAATACATGGATGGCTTCAGGGCTATGAGTAGAGCATGTTTCATTCATAAACCTAAGCCTAACTCTTCCTATATTGGGAGATAGAAGTTCTAGTTTTTACCTGTTTCAGCTTGAGTCGTGTACAGCAATAGAGGTATCTTCAATGGAGTTTGAGCTTTGGTACAGCTTGCCTGAAGTCCAGGGATGCTTCTCCAACACCTAGCTTGCTTTGAATCTCTCTGAATCAAGCTATGGAAGTCCACCTGTAAAACTGAAAACTGAAAATGGCAAGTGATGTTAGGGATGTTACAGTTTGTATTCAGGGCTTGGGGTAGTTTATGTGGATGATGTGGAATATGTTGGAACTTGTTTGGGCAAAAACGCACGAGTGGATAATGCTAGGCAAGTCAATCTGCAGAGAATGCCCTGTTTTGCAGCAAAACAGGGATTCTGAGTATTAAGAAGTGTGAGGGATGGTTCAATCGTGTTCTAGGCTTGGCTTGATGTATGGAAAGTGTTTGCAAACTTTGTTTTGGTTGGTGTTTACAGGAATGAGAGCTTGGAGTCAGTTTGCAAGTTTTCTTCTAATGTAAGCAAGATAGTGTAAGTTGTGATATAGGCATGTCCAATGTCCTTAAGCATGCTGCATATCTTGTTCTTGATCAGAGTGATTTGTGTACAAATGCTAGCTTCAAAGATTTGGCCCATGCCTCTTGGATTTGTTATTTGACATAAAGTGCATCTTTTCCAAAATGGCAAATATGCTTTTTCTAATTATGGATTAGTTCTTTGTGTAATGACCAAATGCACAAAATAAGACTTGAACACAAAGGTTAAGCATTTAATTATGGAGTGTGAAGAGGTTTAGAGGCCTTCAAACCATCACAAACCCTGCTGACTTGAAAATGCCAATGTTATGAACATGTATTTGGCTATGAACAAAAGTGACTTTTGCCCATCTTTGCAAATTCGATTCTCCCTAACCACAAGGGTGTTTGAGAAGTTCTTGGACAATTTGGAAAGCTTGGAATGTGTAATACAATACATATTTTTAATGCAAATTGAAACTCCAAGTGGAAGCATGTGAAAAATGGCCAAGAAGTTGGACAAAAATCCTGCTTAGAATAGGTCAAAATTTCTCTAAGTTAAAAATGTTTTGCACCCTTGTTCCAAAAATCATAACTTGAGCTACAAGCTTCCTTTGAGAAAACTTTGTGAATCAAAGTTGTAGATTTTGTAATGGACTACAACTTTCATGTTGTGAGTTTTGTTTGAATCCAGTTGCATCTTGGTGAAAAAATGGGGCAAAGTTAGGAAAAAATAAGGAAGTTTCATAACTTAGAAAAATTCTAAGTTATGCAATTTCTTCATTTTAAACCCTAATTTACAATTTTGGGTTTCTTGATGAACAAGCTTCATAATTTGACATGTTTTGATGAAAAATGAATCTTGGCACTTGATTTTGACCAAAAAGTCAAAGTTTGACTTTTCAGTATACAGTCAAATTTTGATCAGTTGACTGGAAAATTCATCTGTCAATCCTATGCATTTGGGATCTTTTGAACTTTTTGAATGTGTCAAGACCATGCCATTGAGTCCTTGAGTCCATATGTGAACTTGGTTTTCCATTAGTTAGGTGAAACAGTCAAAAATTGCCTTTGTGCAGTCAAAACCCTAAAAATGACCATTTTACCCTTTTGGTGATCTGATCAAATTTCTTGTGGAATTGTGATCCAAACTTGACCAAATGGTTCATATGAGTTCAAAATGTTGATGTGGATCAAAAATCATGAGGTTTGACTGTCAATTGGCCACAGTTGACTTTTTCCCCAAGACAGGTGATTTTTAGGTCAACTGTCCAATTGACTGGGCAAAGATTGGAATCAAGGCTTGAAACTTGATATGGATAAACTTGTGAGTCCAACATGAAGCATGAAAGTCACTTTGGGTATTTTAGGTCAAAACATCTTTGTGCAAACTCAAACCCTAATTTGGGTCAACAGTGCAAGGAGGAGTCCTGAGCAGAGCAAACCCTAACTTGATCTTGAGCTCCAAGAGTCTTGTGATGAGAAAATATTGATGAAATGAGAGGGCAAATTTTGGGGTACAACACATATCATGGCCCATTTTTGAAGGCAACAAGTGGATTGAAACCCTAGGGGTACAAGTTTCCATTGTGTTTATTTTCATGCATTGTAATCTTGGATTAGGTCAAACTAATTGTTGATTTTATTTAGCTCACAAACCCTAGGTCTAATCATGGCATAATTGAAAGCTTAAAGGTGCGAGAATTTAAATTCTACACTATTACAACATGATATAGGGAGGGGGTACAAATTTGAATTGGGGATTATTTTGCAAGAAATTAAATCCTAAATTATTACAACCAAATTGAATGTATAAGATACAATATTTAAATGTACAATAATTAAATACAATAAATAAATGTTAGATAAAATGTGTTATGCAAAAAGATTTTTATGTATGTAAAAAGTATTTTTAAATGTGAAGTGTAAATAATAAAGAAAAGTAAATTTTAATTATTTTTGTTTTTTAGGGCAAAAACCCTAATTTCTTAAATAAATAGTATTATTTATTATTTATATACAATATGTATTAATTTGTACAAAAAATAAAAGTATATTGAAAAAAGGTATTTTTAGTATAAAGTATTAATAAAAATAAAAATGTATTATTTTTGTGTTTTTTGGTTCTTATTATTTAATAAAATATATTATATATGTATATATATGTATTAAATATATTAAGTATGTATAAAAATAAAATAAATTATTTACCAAATGTATATGTTTCAAGAAAATATTTTCAAATATGTATAAAAATAATAAAATAAAAAATAAAAGTATTTTTGCATTATTTTCTTAAGTTTTAATAAAAGAATATAAAGTATTTAAATATTTTTATACTAGTAAAATAAAATAAATATCAAATAAATATGAAAAAAATATTAAAAAATTTTTTTGGCATTTTTTATATTTGGACATAAAATAATAAAGTCAGAACAAAAATAAAAATACAAAAATGACAAATATACAAAGAAATAGGCCAGGGGGGTGTAAACTGAAAAGGCAGGTGTTAGAAGTAAAAACAACCAGGCCCAGCTCAATCAACTTCATCTTCTTCCTCAGTTCAAACCAAAACGCGCGCTTTGTACACAAAATGCTATCTCCTGATTCCTTGCTTTTTTGACAAAACTCATAACATGAAACTTGTAGCCATATAAAAAACTTAAGCTAACTCTCAAAGACCAGAGAGAATTTCTCTGGCCCTAATTCTTAACCTAGTTTTTTCAGAAAGTTCATGAACAAAATTCTCCTAGCGCGATTAATATAAATGAAAACTAAGCACATGTATGGTTTCAGGGCTATGAATACAACATCTTTCATTCACAAACCTAAGTCTAACTATTCCTAAATAGAGAGATAGAAGTTCATGAAATACCTGTTTCAGTTGACTTCGAACTGGATAATGCAGCAACTTCCAAGGGTGCTTGAGGTTCTTTTGAGCTTGCCTGATGTCCAATGAAGCTTTCCCAATGCTTAGTTTGTTTTGAAACAGCTTGAATCGTGCTACAGAACTCAACCTGCAAAGCTTTAAAACACAAATGGCAATGTGTGTTAACAGCTAGCAATGGAGGTCTGGAATAGTTCAGGTGTGTTGGTTGGAAGGTGTTTGAAGTATCTTTGGGCAAAACGCACGATGGAATTTGATGATGGCTAGAAAAATGCAGAATTGGCCCTGTTTTGCAAGAAAATGGGGATTTTATGCAGAAGGAGTTTTGAGAGGTCAAGGACTCGTGTTTTTGGCTTGCTAGGGTATGCAAAACTTGTTTGACAACTTTGTTCTTCTTGGTTTTATCAGATATCAGAGATACAAGCTTTTGGCCCTTTTACTTGTTTTGAAAGCAAAGTTGGAAGTGAAGTGTGACAGGCCTGTACAGGCTATCTCCAAGCATGCACCAACTCCTTGTACATTTGCCTAAGTTTGTGGAACCTGTTTGCTGCAAAGAAAGAAGTTCAAAGCTCAAGAAAGACAACTTTGCAAAAGTTCATGCTTTATGAAAATGGAAGTGTGGCCTTTATGCTTAAAATGGAAATGTTCATTGTACAAAGCTCTCTTGATCGAAACAATGCCAATATCCAATGTATTTGCATTCAATTTTGGAGTGTGAATTGGTTTAGAGGCCTGTAATCATGTACTAACCTAGTTTGGTTTGAAAATGCAAGTTGTATGAACATGTACTGGCCATGGATCAAAGTGAGTTTTTGCCAACTTCAAGCATTCGATTCTACCTAACCACAAAGGTGTTTGAGGAGTTCTTGGACAATTTGGAAAGCTTGCAACATGTAATATAATCCATATTTGAAATGCATCTTGAAACTCCAAGTGCAACTATGTGAAAAATGGCCAAGAAGATGGGTCAAAATCCTGCCTAAACTAGGGCAAAATTTCTCTAAGTTAAAAGTTTTAGGTACCCTTGTTCCAAAAATCATAACTTGAGATACAAGCTTCTTTTGAGAAAACTTTGTGAATCAAAGTTGTAGACTTTGTGACGGACTACAACTTTAATGCTGCAAGTTTTGTTTGAATCCATTTGCATCTTGGTGAAAAAATGGGACAAAGTTAGGAAAAAATAAGAAAATTATATAACTTAGAAAATTTCTAAGTTATGAAAATTTTCCATTTTAAACCCTAATTTGCATTTTTGGGTTTCTTGATGAACAAGTTTCATAATTTGACATGTCTTGATGAAAAATGACCTTTTGCACTTGATTTTGACCAAAAAGTCAAAGTTTGACTTTTTAGTATACAGTTAAATTTTGATCAGTTGACTGAAAAATTCATCTGTCCATCCTATGTATTTAAGATCTTTTGAACTTGTTGAATGGGTCAAGACAATGTCATTGAGTCCTTGAGTCCATGGTTGAGCTTTATTTGCCATTGGCTAGGTTAAACAGTCAAAAGTTGCCTTTGTACAGTCAAAACCCTAAAAATGACCATTTTGCCCTTTTGGTGATCTAAACAAATTTCTTGTGGAATTGTGATCCAAACTTGATCAAATGGTTCATATGAGTTCATAATGTTGATGTGGGTCAAAATTCATGAGGTTTGACTGTCAATTAGCCACAGTTGACTTTTTCCCCAATACAGCTGATTTCTAGGTCAACTGTCCAATTGACTGGGCAAAAATTTGAATCAAGGCTTGAAACTCGGTATGGACAAACTTGTGAGTCCAATATGAAGTATGAAAGTCAATTTGGGTATTGTAGGTCAAAACATCACTGTGCAAACTCAAACCCTAATTTAGGTCAACAGTGCAAGGAGGTGTCTTGAGCAGAGCAAACCCTAGCTTGATCCTGAGTTCCAAGAGTCTTTTGATGAGAAATGTTGATGAAATGAGAGGGCAAATTTTGGGGTACAACAGTTGACCCTGTTCAATCTTCTTGAACCTGAAGAGTTAGATTGGCAAGTTTGCCTTTCGCGACTCGAAGGTCAAAGAGGATTGGACACTAGAGTGTCCGTAAATTTGCACTCGTCAAAATATTGTTGAGGGAATGGGCTTAAAGATGCCATTTGGAGATGGTAGAACCTTGCTGGAGATGGGCTTAAAGATGCCATCCAAGAGTGTTTGTTGAACTGCAATGTGGTAGGTCAGAAGAATGAGCATCAAAATGGTATCCGTGTCTGGAACGCATTTGAACTGTATTTGGAGACTGAGCCTGTATGAGCAAAGGAATGGCGTCCGTGTTTAGAGTGTATCTGAGCTGTAACTGTATTTGAAATTCGAATGAATATCATAATGACTGCCGTGTCTGGAGTGTATCTGTATTGTATCTGAATTTGAGATCTGTATGAGTAGCAGAATGACTTCCGTGTCTGGAGTATATCTGAGACTATAACTGGGATCTGAGTAAGTGACAGAATGACTTCCGTGGCGATTGCACTGGGGAGAATCAAGATGCTGGTGTAAGGGCCAGAATGGCATCCGTGTCTGGAGCATATCTGAACTTGAAGTTGATAGTTGAATCTGAATGAGAGATAGAATGGTCGCCGTGTTTGGAGCGTATCTAGTCTATATCGGATTGCTGAAGTCTGAATGAGTAGTAGAATGACCGCCGTGTCTGGGGTTTATCTGTACTGTATCTGAATAATTGTTAATGATAGCCTTTTAATCTTATCCTGAGAAGGGTAAAATGTTAGCTGAAACACAAAGTTATGTTGCATGATATGTATGATGCAATGAACTGTATTTCATCAATGTTTATGATATATGAATGTAATGGATGTGCATGTAAGCTGAGTAGCTGTCTTGCTGAGAAAAATAAATCCTTGATAACTGGAGATAATGAAATCTTTGATTGCTGTCGGGGAAAGTAAATCCTTGACCAATGTTGGGGATTCCAAAAATCTTTGAATACTGAAGATGAGAAATCCTTGCTGACTGCTTGGGGATTAAAAATCTCTGATTGTTGAGAATGAGAAATCCTGGGACCACTGCTGGAGATTGAAAATCCTCGGTGATTTGTGGGGATTAACAAGGCCCTCAACAACTCCTGCGGGGATGTGAGAATCCTTCGCGACTTTCCTGGGGAATGAGGAAAACTATGATGATCTCTGCCGGGGAATTGAAACCTTGGAGGCTTCTGCTTGGAGAAATGAGACCGGGAATCTTCAACCCTTTTGGAAGATAACATTGTGGGGAGAATGTTCACTATTCTGGCTCCGCTGGGGATAGGATATTTTCAGGGTTTTCGGGCTCCACTAGGGATCTTGGAGCTTAACTCTGATGGGAATTTTGAAACCTAACTCAGATGGGGAATCAAGTTTTAGAATGCACTGGCTCCGCTGAGGATCTTGAAGCTTAACTCCGCTGGGGAAATATACTCCAAATTTTAGCTTTGTTGAGGATCCGAATGATGTATCGTAGGGGATTTCTTCTGAAATGGCAAAAAGATTTCTTCCTACACCTTCAACCTATCAGTAATTATCCTTTTTCAATTTCGTTTTATTTGTAAGTAGTGATTATATTCAAATGCATATGCCTATTCATCAAAACATTGGACGTTTTCAAATAAAACATAAGTGTAAAAAGAAAAGAAAGGCAAGCAAATTTTTTCACTTTGAAGTATATTTGTATTTAACTTTTGTGAGTATCTTTGTACAAAGGAGACAGACATCCTAGTAAGATAATGTTGTCGTAAAAATCGAAAAATTTTATACAAAAGAAATATGGCTATGTGTAACGATTCCATGGGATTCCCATTCTGCTACAGCCTTCACAACTCTGAATATCTTGTCCATTCGCTGCTTCGTTCGCCGATGACTGGATTGATCAGAAGCTTGGAGCTTGTTGGTGAAGAGATTGTTCTTAAAGTGATCCGACGAGACATAGTCATACGCTTTAATTCCCTAACTTTTGCCTGGACCGCCCTTTCGGGTTTTCGATCCACCGGGAAACCCTTTTTTGCCCAAGTCGCCCTTTCGGGTTTTCAACTTGCAGGGTGTACAGATTTTTTTGTTTTATCCCTAATTTTTGCCTGAACCGCCCTTTCGGGTTTTCGATTCACCAGGATGCCCATTTTTGCCCAAGTCGCCCTTTCGGGTTTTCAACTTGCCGGGTCATTTTATGCGTAGTATCTTTTGACTATCTCTGCATTCGCAGGGTGCGGCAAGTCGTCGTCGTCCATGGTGGTCAGAATCATTGCCCCACTAGAAAA
The DNA here is from genome assembly GCA_948472305.1 of Vicia faba. Taxonomy (NCBI): domain Eukaryota; kingdom Viridiplantae; phylum Streptophyta; class Magnoliopsida; order Fabales; family Fabaceae; genus Vicia; species Vicia faba. The sequence goes on from OX451738.1 coordinate 498,427,885, forward strand.
GATACTCTTAATCACAAATGGTCCTTCATAAGTAGGAGTCCACTTGCCCCTGGGATCACTTTGCGGCAAGATGATCCGCTTGATTACAAGATCTCCGACTTGATATACCTGACGCCTGACTTTCTTGTTGAAAGCCTTGATCATCCATTTTTGATACGCCTGACCATGACAAACAGCAGTAAGTCGCTTCTCTTCGATCAAATTAAGTTGATCAAGCCGGGTCTGAATCCAATCGTCTTCACTCAAACCAGCGTCCTTCATAATCCTTAAGGAAGGAATCTGAACTTCCATGGGTAGAACAGCTTCCATTCCATATACTAAAGAAAATGGGGTTGCCCTTGTTGAAGTACATGTTGTGGTACGATATCCATACAGAGCAAACAGTAACATCTCATGCCAGTCTTTGTAGGTGACTGTCATCTTTTGAATGATCTTCTTGATATTTTTGTTCGCGGCTTCAACAGCATCGTTCATCTTCGGCCGATAGGGAGATGAATTGTGATGATAAATCTTGAACTGTTCGCATAGAGCGGTGATCATAGTGTTGTTCAAATTTGTACCGTTGTCCGTGATGATCCTATCAGGGACACCATACCGGCATATGAGGTTTTTCTTGATAAAACGGGCAACCACATTCTTTGTAACTGAGGCGTAGGAAGCTGCCTTGACCCACTTGGTGAAGTAGTCAATAGCGACCAAGATGAAGCGATGTCCATTGGATGCTGTGGGCTTGATCTCTCCAATCATGTCAATGCCCCACATTGAGAATGGCCAAGGAGCTGTTAGAACATTGAGAGGAACAGGAGGAATATGTATCTTGTAGGCATAGACTTGGCATTTGTGGCAGGTACGAGAATGTTGATGACAATCAGATTCCATGGTAGACCAGTAGTAGCCTGCCCTTAGAATCTTCTTAGCCATCGTATGTCCGCTCAAGTGGGTGCCAAATGTGCCATTGTGTATCTCATCATGATCAACTCTGCTTTAGCTTTGTCCACACAACTAAGTAGAACACAATCATGGCTGTGCTTATAAAGGATGCCATTGCTTAGGAAGAACTTGGCAGAAAATCTCCTTAAGAACTTTTTGTCATTGACGGAAGCTCCTTTGGGGTATTCTCTAGTCTGGAGATACCTTTTGATTTCATGAAACCAGGGTTGTTCCACTACTTCTTCGGTATTAATCTCATGACAGTGCGCAGGTTCGTCCATTCGCTCGATGGTGATTTGGGGAGCCTCATTATCCCAGTTGAGTTTAAACATGGAAGACATTGTAGCCAGAGCATCTGCTAGCTGATTTTCTTCTTGCGGGAAGTGCTCGAAAGTAATCTTCTCGAAATGAGGCAACAACGTCAAGACATGTTCCTTGTATGGGATAAGATTAGGATGTTTAGTGTCCCACTCTCCTTTGACTTTACTGATAACCAAAGCCGAGTCCCCAAATACGACCAAAGATTTGATTCCCAAGTCTATAGAAGCCTTGAGACCAAAGATGCAAGCTTCATATTCAGCCATGTTGTTGGTACAGCTGAAGCAAAGTCGGGCAGTGAAAGGTGTATAGCAACCTTCCGGAGAAATGAGTATCGCGCTGATACCGTTGCCAAGTGCATTTGAAGCACCATCAAAGTACAGGGTCCATCGGGATCCTTGTTCAGGTCCGTCATACGGTCTGTTACCTTCAATGTTGTCCAATGTCATGATGTCCTCGTCAGGGAAGTCGAATCTCATAGATTGGTAATCTTCGACGGCTTGATGAGCTAGATGGTCAGCTAGTACACTCCCCTTTATAGATTTTTGGGTAGTATACTGGATATCATACTCAGTCAGGATCATTTTCCATCTAGTGATTCTTCCAGATAAAGCAGGCTTCTCGAAGATATACTTGATCGGATCCATTTTGGAAATCAGTAAAGTGGTGTGAGTCAACATATACTTCCTTAGTCGGCAAGCAGCCCATACCAAAGCGCAGCAAGTTTTCTCGAGTAGTGAGTAGCGATTCTCACAGTCGGTAAACTTTTTGCTAAGGTAATAAATGGCATGCTCTTTTCGGCCAGACTCATCATGTTGGCCCAGCATGCACCCTATTAAGTTATCCAAAACAGTCAGATATATGATTAACGGCCTTCCTTCGACGGGTGGCATCAAAATAGGAGGTTCTAGTAAATACTCCTTAATCTTATCAAAAGCAACTTGACAATCATTGTTCCATTCAACCACCTGATCTTTCTTCAACAGCTTGAAGATTGGCTCACATGTAGATGTCAGGTGAGAGATGGACCTCGCAATATAGTTTAAGCGTCCCAAGAATCCTCTAACCTCCTTTTCAGTACGAGGAGCAGGCATTTCTTGTATAGCCTTTACTTTAGCTGGATCAACCTCAATGCCTTTGTCGCTGACAATAAATCCCAAAAGTTTACCAGACCTAACTCCAAAAGTGCATTTGCTTGGGTTCAGTCTGAGCTTATACTCCTTCAACCTGGCAAACAGCTTTTGCAAATGATTAAGGTGTTTTTCTTCTGTCTGTGATCGAGCTATCATGTCGTCTACGTAAACTTCGATCTCATGATGTATCATATCATAAAACAAAGCTACCATGGCGCGTTGATAGGTTGCCCCTGCATTCTTCAGTCCGAATGGCATCACTTTGTAGCAGAAGGTACCACATTGCGTGACAACGGTTGTTTTCTCCATGTCCTCGGGGGCCATTTTGATCTGGTTGTATCCCGAGAATGCGTCCATGAAGGAAAACACCTTGTGCTGAGTTGTGTTGTCAACCAAGATATCGATATGTGGCAGTGGAAAATCGTCTTTAGGGCTAGCCCTGTTCAAATCCCGATAGTCCATGCACATTCTGACTTTGTCGTCCTTCTTAGGCACAGGCACAATGTTAGCAACCCATTATGGATAGGAAGTAACAGCCAGAAAGCCAGCGTTGAATTGCTTCATTACTTCAGCTTTAATCTTCTCAGACATGTCAGGTCTCATCTGGCGGACCTTTTGCTTGATCGGTGGACAGTCTTCTCTTGTAGGGAGACGGTGAACCACGATATATGTGTCTAACCCTGGCATGTCTTCATAAGGCCAGACGAAGATTTCAACATATTTGTTCAACAACTGCATTAAGCGCTCCTTGACACTTGGTTCCAGGTTGGCACCCACTTTTACTTCTTTCCTGTATTCCTTTGTCCCCAAGTTGATGGTTTCTAGCAACTCTTCGTAAGGCAAAATGGCTCTCTCTTCTTGTTGTAGAAGTCTGGCTGATTCTCCTGGTACTTCACAGTCTTAGTCAACTTCGTACTCAGCATGATTGACCAAATCTTCAGAGTTATCGAAGGCTAAAGCAGAATAGTCACCCATGGAATCCGGAGTGGATGGGTACCTGCATTTGTGAGTGTGAGTGTGTGTAAGGGATAGCCATCCTTAAACAAACAAAAATGCAAAAGGAAAGAAAAATGAACACAATAGTTTATAAATGAAAAACGTCCAATGATTCATTAAAACATGGCATATGATTATGAAGAAAATCAAGCCCTTACAAATGGACCTACATGCCCCGGGCAAGGCATGAGGTGAAAATAGTGTGCAAATTGTTTAGTTATTACATACCATAAATGGGAAATTGTTCAAAGATAAAATTACTGGTTGATAAAGGTGATGGGAATAAAATCCTTTGCTTCCGAGTTGCTTAAACCCCCTTCGATGGTCGGAAAGATCCAATCTCCAAAGTGGCTCTCTTCATCTTCATCTTCTACAGCATTGATTCCATGGTGAGAGATCTTGACGGGTGGTCCTCCAGCCTTGGAGCGACGCATAGCCTTTTGTCCTGCAGCAGTAAACCCTAATCCAAACTTGTCCATCTTATGGGGAAAATCAGGCAATTTCCCCCACACTGTACTCTTCCCTTCTTTAATTACAGCCTCTGCGTCCTTGAGAGATGCCATCCTAGATACATGCTTGGGAACGACAGGCACCTCAACCATTGTCTTCGCAACTGCTATCTCGGGAGAAACTTCCTCAAAATGTTGGAAAGGCATTTCGATGAACTCGCCATCCAACTCCACATAGCGGAAGGAATTGAGATGACTTATCATGTACTCTTCCTCGCCGAGCATTGTTATAATCTTACCCTTAACAGGATATTTCAGCATTTGGTGCAAAGAGGAGGTAACTGCCCCGGCATAATGGATCCACGGTCTCCCTAACAAACACGAGTATGACGGACGGATGTCCATCACATAAAAGGTGGAGTTGAAAACTTCTGTGCCTATTTTGATGGGAATATCAACCTCTCCATGAACCATTCTTTTGGAACCATCAAAAGCCCTAACAACGATGTTACTAGGTTTGAGGGTCAAACCTTCGCAATCCAAACGGTCTAAAGCTTTCTTCGGCAGCACATTCAAGGAAGAACCAGTATCAACTAAGACATGGGCGAGGGTGGTTCCCCTGTATTCAACTGAGACATGTAGTGCATCGTTGTGTTTCCTTCCTTTGGGAGTCAAGTCAGCATCGGAAAAGCCCAGGCCATTATCAGCAGTAAGACTGGCCACACATTCCTGAAACTGGTCAGCCGAAGTCTCTTGGGATACATGTGCCGCCTTCAAGAATTTGATTAGGGCCTTAGCATGGGCCTCAGAACAGAGTAGAAGAGCCAACATTAAAATTTTAGAAGGGGTCTGCCCTAGCTGTTCCACAACGTCGTAGTCACTTTTTCTGATTATTTTCAAGATTTCATCCATTTCTTTCTGAGTGGTTTCGGGGATAACCACAGCATGAGCCTTCGTCCTGACATTCACTTCTAGTATCCCCTTACCCTTATTGGTAGTATCAGCAGATGGTCTTACTTCAGGAGTATCCAATTCTTCAATCATTGGGCCTTGCACAGATGGCCTAACAGGTACAGAAGCTTTCAAGGGTCCGAAAACTGCTCGAGAGGGAGCAATCTCTGGAGAAAAGATCCGGCCGCTGCGGGTTATCTTGCTTGTACCCACAATGTTCCCTCTATCAGGGTTTTCTTCTTCAGAATTTTCTTGGACTGCCTCAATTTGTTTGATACCATGGTAGAAGAATTCTCCCTCATAGTTCCATGGTATTGTTTTGCGGGATTGGTACGGGACAGGTCCCGACATGGTGATCTTTAATGGTATACATTTAGAGCTGGGTGTAATCCTGACAGGCCTTTTGCAAGCTTTGGGAGGATTTTCGGAAATGGTTATGATTGCAATATCGTTGGTTGAAGTAGAAAAAGTAGCAGGAGTAACAGGATTGAAGGTATCAACAGGGGTTTTCTGGAAAAGTATCTCTTGGGTATCCATCAGGCGTTGGACACCTGACTTCAACATTGGGCAATCACCTCGTATGTTCAAACAAAAATAGCAGTCTTTACCACAACTAGGAAAGATCCCGGCTCTCATCAAATTCTCTTTAATCACTAACAACGGAGTCAAAAGATTGGCGACATCAGTAACATGGAGGTCTTCTAAAACGGCATGAACATTGTGGCCGTGCTTGGGCATCGAAGAAGATATAACATTGGGCTTCTCAAGAGTATCAAATTCTACTTCTTTGGCATCAATCAAGTCCTGGATTTTGTTCTTAAGCGCCCAAAAATTATTGTTATCGTGCCCAACACTGTCAGAATGGTAAGCACATTTGGCATTGGAATGGTAGTATGGAGAGGAGGTGTTGGGGTTCTTTGGCGCTTCCTTCAAACTGGTAAGATTCAGCTTCAACAAATGAGGGAGTACCTGAGCTGGCGTCATGTTGATTCGGGTGAACTGCCGTTGTGGCCTTTCTACCCGTTGTTGATTTAGTCTTGACTGATTGTTATGAGGTTGATCATTTGAAGAATTTTGAATCATCACAGCCCCTACAGTCGGCCGATGCTCAGTTCTTCTCTGACCCTTCTGAGAATACACAGCAGATGCTTCCTTCTTAGCTGGGAAGGGTTTCTTAACAGCTGTGGATGCGGAAGCATCCTTCTGAATCTTTCCACTTTTAATACCGGCCTCAACCCTTTCACCGGTCAAAATTAGTTCAGTAAATCCCGCGGAAGAACTCCCGATTAGATAATTGAAGAAGGGGCCAGACAGGGTCCCCAGAAACATGTCAACTAACTCCCTATCTGACAACGGCGGCTGCACCCTTCCAGCCAGATCACGCCACTTCTGGGCGTACTCTTTAAACCCTTCATTGGAAGTCATCCCCATACTTTGTAACTGAGTACGAGTGGGCGCCAAATCAGCATTGTATTGATATTGGCGATAAAAAGCGGCAGTTAAGTCTTCCCAATTGTGAACCTCTGATCTCTCGAGCTGATAGAACCAATCCAATTATGTGCCAGACAAACTGTCTTGGAAAAAATGTACCCAGAGGTCTTTATCAGACGAGTGGGGTTGGATTTTTCTGACATACGACCTCAGGTGCATCTTTGGGCAAGACAGACCGTCGTACTTAGAAAATGTTGGCACCTTGAACTTGGGAGGGATAACAATACCAACTACCAACCCTAGTTCTTCAAAATCCAAACCGGGTACCCTCTGCAACTCCATGGCTGCCAGTCTATCTTCAAGATTCTTATATTTATCATCCTCTGGTGGATACTGTTGTTTGGAGTAGTCTTCGTCTTCTTCCTCTTCCTCCTCTTCAACCTCAGATTCAGAAGGTACAGCAGTCCCTTTCCCTTTACCGGCCCCTTCGGCAGACGTTGAGAGGAACTCAAGAACCTTCCTATCATTGCTCTCAAACCTTCTTCCAAAAGTGGCTACTCCAGGTCTCTTTTTCTTTTTCTCTTTATTCTTCTCCAACAAAGCTTTGAGGTCCTCTTGACCCTTTGCCAAGGTCATGAGGAGTTGCTGGAACTGTGAATTTTGTGCCTGCAGATCCTTTACCGTCTGCTCCAAATCCATCTTGCTGAAATAAACAGCAGAAAGATAAGGAAACCTGGTGTGAAGACCTGTTTATGCATATGATGAATGGTATGTTATTCATGTAATGCATTCAAGGATTCAGAAATTCAAATTTGTTGCAAACAAAAAAAGAACGCACGTCATATTAAGAAGAAATTGTTAGTACATAAGTGCCCCATGGGCAAAATATTACAAAATTCTTAATGTAAAAAGACATTGCGCATCCTCTTTGGTGCGATGTAAGTGTTGAGAGTTTCCTCCTCGTGAAGTCGGCGGGTAAGCTCCAAAACCTTCTTCTCACTGGCATAGAAGCTGGCTTCAAAAGTATTCCGCTCTTCCTTGAGTTGGATCCAACTCTTTTGCATTTCTTCCCATGATGTTGGCATGTCAGGATGTAGGATGGTGTATGGAACCTCTCCTTCCATAACAGGCTCTTTGATCAAGGGGAGAATGTGAGGGTATGACATCATAAGATTCTGGGCGCGGGTTCGTACCCACTTGAGATAAGGCTCAAGGGGGATGGAATTTTTGTGCCCCAGTGTCTTACTATCCACCTTGTTGGGCATCCTCCAAGCTCTGATGAACCTTTGTCGAAGTCCTTGCGCATCATTGTCGAAGTCAAAAACTAGGTCAGGAATCAGCATATCATGAGGGCCATCCCTCCGAGCATATCCAAACTGTCTTAGAGCTAAACAGGGGTTGTAGGTAATGCCCCCCCTAATGCCAAGTTGTGTTCGCAAATGTTTCGGTTTAGCAAGAGTCGCCACCGACTTTTTATTTTATCCTAAGGAAAGGTCAAAAAGCACAGGAAAGACCTTTGAGATGTTTTCTTGAGTTCGAGGAGTAAATTATAGAAAGGGAAGGTATTAGCACCCTTTCTATCCATGGTTATCCATGGGATCTTAGTTACTTGCTTAGATCACTTGCTTTGCTTTTCAATTTTTTGAAATGGTGCTCTTCAATTGTTTGAAATGGTGCTTTGTGTGTGGTTTTGAAAGATGTTTTGAAAAGAGGCCATCATTGTGGCAACCTTTGTAATGATTTTTGTTTGAATGTATACAAAGGTGTTTTTGTATTTTGAAAAGTTTTCAATGTTTGAAAGTAGGGTTTTGAAATTTTGTTGTGAAGTGTGTTTTGAAGATAGCAAGGATGTTTTTGCAAGCTTTGATCAAGTAACTAAGAGTTGTCTACCCTATTTTACTCAAAGATCTTTCTTATGTTTTTAACCCTTTTAACAGTGTTGTTTCACCATTGTATTTGGTGAACAACCTTGTGTTAGGATGTTAAACGGGACAGGCGCGGGTCATCGTATAGACCATGATAGCAATTGTGTCAAGTATTTTTGGCAATTTTCTTGAGGGACTTGATCATTTTGTTTAGGCAACTCAGATAGCGTCATCGAGAGACTATGATCTTTGCTTTGTTTTTGTTTTTCCAAAGTAACTTGACATGCATATCATGGCCCATTTTTGAAGGCAACAAGTGGATTGAAACCCTAGGGGTACAAGTGTGCATTGTGTTTATTTTCATGCATTGTAATCTTGGATTAGGTCAAACTAATTGTTGATTTTATTTTGCATACAAACCCTAGGTCTAATCATGGCATAATTGAAAGCTTAAAGGTGCGAGAATTTAAATTCTACACTATTACAACATGATATAGGGAGGGGGGTATAAATTTGAATTGGGGATTATTTTTCAAGAAATTAAATCCTAAATTATTACAATCAAATTGAATGTATAAGATACAATATTTAAATGTACAATAATTAAATACAATAAATAAATGTTAGATAAAATGTGTTATGCAAAAAGATTTTTATGTATGTAAAAAGTATTTTTTAATGTGAAGTGTAAATAATAAAGAAAAGTAAATTTTAATTATTTTTGTTTTTAGGGCAAAATCCCTAATTTCTTAAATAAATAGTATTATTTATTATTTATATACAATATGTATTAATTTGTACAAAAAATAAAAGTATATTAAAAAAAGGTATTTTTAGTATAAAGTATTAATAAAAATAAAAATGTATTATTTTTGTGTTTTTTGGTTCTTATTATTTAATAAAATATATTATATATGTATATATATATATATGTATTAAATATATTAAGTATGTATAAAAATAAAATAAATTATTTATCAAATGTATACATTTCAAGAAAATATTTTCAAATATGTATAAAAATAATAAAATAAAAAATAAAAGTATTTTTGCATTATTCTCTTAAGTTTTAATAAAAGAATATAAAGTATTTAAACATTTTTATACTAGTAAAATAAAATAAATATCAAATAAATATGAAAAAATTATAAAAATAATTTTTTGACATTTTTTATATTTGGACATAAAATAATAAAGTCAAAACAAAAATAAAAATACAAAAATGACAAATATACAAAGAAATGGGCCAGGGGGTGTAAACTGAAAAGGCAGGTGTTAGAAGTAAAAACAACCAGGCCCAGCCCAATCAACTTCATCTTCTTCCTCAGTTCAAACCAAAACGCGCGCTTTGTACACAAAATGCTATCTCCTGATTCCTTGCTTTTTTGACAAAACTCATAACATGAAACTTGTAGAGCATCAAATAACGAATCTAACCATATAAAAAACTTAAGCTAACTCTCAAACACCAGAGAGAATTTCTCTGGCCCTAATTCTTAACCTAGTTTTTTCAGAAAGTTCATGAACAAAATTCTCCTAGCACGATTAATATAAATGAAAACTAAGCACATGTATGGTTTCAGGGCTATGAATACAACATCTTTCATTCACAAACCTAAGTGTAACTATTCCTAAATAGAGAGATAGAAGTTCATGAAATACTTGTTTTAGTTGACTTCGAACTGGACAATGCAGCGACTTCCAAGGGTGCTTGAGGTTCTTTTGAGCTTGCCTGATGTCCAATGAAGCTTTCCCAATGCTTAGTTTGTTTTGAAACAGCTTGAATCGTGCTATAGAACTCAACCTGCAAAGCTTTGAAACAAAAATGGCAATGTGTGTTAATGGTGTTACAACTAGCAATGGAGGTCTGGAATAGTTCAGGTGTGTTGGTTGGAAGGTGTTTGAAGTATCTTTGGGCAAAACGCGCGATGGAATTTGATGATGGCTAGCAAAATGCAGAACTGACCCTGTTTTACAAGAAAATGGGGATTTTGTGCACAAGGAGTTTTGAGAGGTCGAGGAATCGTGTTTATGGCTTGCTAGGGTATGCAAAACTTATTTGACAACTTTGTTCTTGTTGGTTTTATCAGATATCAGAGATACAAGCTTTTGGCCCTTTTACTTGTTTTGAAAGCAAAGTTGGAAGTGAAGTGTGATAGGCATGTACAGGCTATCTCCAAGTATGCACCAACTCCTTGTACCTTTGCCTAAGTTTGTGGAACCTGTTTGCTGCAAAGAAAGAAGTTCAAAGCTCAAGAAAGGCAACTTTGCAAAAGTTCATGCTTTATGAAAATGGAAGTGTGGCCTTTATGCTTAAAATGGCAATGTTCATTGTACAAAGCTCTCTTGATCAGAACAATGCCAATATCCAATGTATTTGCATTCAATTTTGGAGTGTGAATTGGTTTAGAGGCCTGTAATCATGTACTAAGCTAGTTTGGTTTGAAAATGCAAGTTGTATGAACATGTATTGGCCATGGATCAAAGTGAGTTTTTGCCAACTTCAAGCATTCGATTATCCCTAACCACAAAGGTGTTTGAGGAGTTCTTAGACAATTTAGAAAGCTTGCAACATGTACTATAATCCATCTTTGAAATTAAACTTTAAACTCCAAGTGGAACTATGTGAAAAATTGCCAAGAAGAAGGGTCAAAATCCTGCGTAGGGCAAAATTTCTCTAAGTTAAAAGTTTTAGGTACCCTTGTTCCAAAAATAATAACTTGAGATACAAGCTTATTTTGAGAAAACTTTGTGGATCAAAGTTGTAGACTTTGTGATGGACTATAACTTTAATGTTTCAAGTTTTGTTTGAATCCATTTTCATCTTGGTGAAAAAATGGGACAAAGTTAGGAAAAAATAAGAAAATTTTATAACTTTGAAAATTTCTAAGTTATGAAATTTTTCCATTTTAAACCCTTATTTGCATTTTTGGGTTTCTTGATGAACAAGTTTCATAATTTGACATGTCTTGATGAAAAATGACCTTTGGCACTTGATTTTGACCAAAAAGTCAAAGTTTGACTTTTCAGTATATAGTTAAATTTTGATCAGTTGACTGAAAAATTCATCTGTCCATCATATGCATTTGAGATCTTTTGAACTTGTTGAATGGGTCAAGACAATGTCGTTGAGTCCTTGAGTCCATGGTTGAGCTTGATTTTCCATTGGCTAGGTCAAACAGTCAAAAATTGCCTTTGTACAGTCAAAACCCTAAAAATGACCATTTTGCCCTTTTGGTGATCTGATCAAATTTCTTGTGGAATTGTGATCCAAACTTGATCAAATGGTTCATATGAGTTCATAATATTGATGTGGGTCAAAATTAATGAGGTTTGACTGTCAATTGGCCACAGTTGACTTTTTCCCCAATACAGTTGATTTCTAGGTCAGCTGTCCAATTGACTGGGCAAAAATTTGAATCAAGGCTTGAAACTTGGTATGGACAAACTTGTGAGTCCAATATGAAGTATGAAATTCAATTTGGGTATTGTAGGTCAAAACATCACTGTGCAAACTCAACCCCTAATTTAGGTCAACAGTGCAAGGAGGTGTCTTGAGCAGAGCAAACCCTAGCTTGATCCTGAGTTCCAAGAGTCTTGTGATGAGAAATGTTGATGAAATGAGAGGGAAAATTTTGGGGTACAACATCGACCATCAAGATCAGACGGCGCTAATCAATCTGATCTACCTTCAACCAATAGCAAAGTGATGAGATGCTCGAGAACATAAAGGCAATATCAGAGTTGGAACCCAGTGGGATTATTCACACAGCTGTTTTGTTTAGTTTTTCACAAATTGTGTAAATTCTATCTATTAGGCGGCGTTCTCTTACTAGGACGTCAGCCTCTTGTATAAAAAACGCCTATTCACAGGCCAAACTTCAAAATCAATACAATTCATTTTCAAAGAAATTTCAAACTGTTTTTCCTTTATCCATTTTGTTTTGCAAAGAACGTCCAATGTTCATTTTTGATATATGAACTTGACATTAATTGCCGCTCATGAATATTTACATGCAAAACAAAAGACGATTACGGGTAACATCAGAAACAGAGGCAATAAAAATTGTCCAAACTATACAGTTGCTCTATCCACCAGGTACGAAGGTAGGTTCAGCTGAAGAATGCGGCCAAAGTACATTCACTCCCCGCAAAGTAAGACAGTAATGATAGCTCTCCCCAGCTGAGACTTTCAATTGTGAATGAATCGGTAATATTCTCCCCAAGCAGATTTTATCTACCATCAGCACTAAAAAGGCTTGATATCCCTGACAGTCTTAATATTCCCCAATGGAGTATAAGAATGCTCCCCGGCAGGGTACAAAATATCCCCAGTGGAGTCAAAATTTTCCCAGTGCAGTCTGAAAAAGCTTCCCCAGTGGAGTTGAAGAATCATCCCCAGTAGACTCTGAAAGTTTATCCCCAACGGAGTACAAAGATAAATCTCCCCAGCCGAGTTCAAAGGATCATTCCCAGCAAAGCTCAAAGGATTATCCCCACAAAAGTCTAAAAGGTTATTCCCAGAGAAGTCGCCACTGAGAGATCGTCCCCAGCGGAGTTCTTTCCTTTCACAAACAGGAATTCAATACAATATCACCAGCAACGATAATTTATCCCGACGGATTTTATCATTGGATTCTTCAGCAGAACATCTCTTCCCCACAGAGTAATCTCCTCATCAGTTTATTCCCCCAACGGAGTCATCCTCTCCTGCAGGTTTATTCTCTTTGTTCACCATCCCTAGCGGAAACGAAGAATCCAGCTCTATTCTTTAGCAGCTATCCGGGATTTATTTTCCCCAGCTAGAAACATTACATTTCCATACATCATGATACAGGCATATATGCATCATACCACACAATCTCATTTATTTTGAGAGCATCACTGCTTGATTATATCATGCATTTCATACATCATGACATTGCATATGACTAAATCTTTATATTTTCAGGGAAAGACGAATCAATAAACACCGTTGACTAATTATATGACCTGGTAGTCCCATCAAAAACTACATCTATTGAGGTTTGTTTCAGCGGATTCCTCAGAAAGATGCTCTCACGAGACTTTCGTCTCGTTCAGTTAAATCGATTCTAATATTTTTCTGATTCTTATCCAGTCAAAGTTAATCTAAGACCTTCTCTGGTTCAGTCAGATCGACGTTAAGATCTCCCTTATTCTTATTCCAGTTGAAGATATTCCAAGACTTTCGTCTGGTTTAGTTAAATCGATTCTAAGATTTTTCTGATTCTTATCCAGTCAGAGTTAATCCAAGACCTTCTTTGGTTCAGTCAGATCGATGTTAAGATCTCCCTAATTCTTATTCAAGTTGAAGATGTTCCAAGACTTTCGTCTGGTTCAGTTAAATCGATTCTAAGATTTTTCTGATTTTTATCCAGTCAGAGTTAATCCAAGACCTTCTCTGGTTCAGTCAGATCGACGCTAAGATCTCCCTGATTCTTATTCCAGTTGAAGATATTCCAAGACTTTCGTCTGGTTCAGTTAAATCGATTCTAAGATTTTTCTGATTCTTATCCAGTCAAAGTTAATCCAAGACCTTCTCTGGTTCAGTCAGATCGACGCTAAGATCTCCCTGATTCTTATTCCAGTCGAAGATATTCTAAGACTTTCGTCTGGTTCAGTTAAATCAATTCTAAGATTTTCCTGATTCTTATCCAGTCAAAGTTAATCCAAGACCTTCTCTGGTTCAGTCAGATCGACACTAAGATCTCCCTGATTCTTATTCCAGTTGAAGATATTCCAAGACTTTCGTCTGGTTCAATTAAATCGATTCTAAGATTTTTCTGATTCTTATCCAGTCAGAGTTAATCCAAGACCTTCTCTGGTTCAGTCAGATCGATGCTAAGATCTCCCTGATTCTTATTCCAGTTGAAGATATTCCAAGACTTTCGTTTGGTTCAGTTAAATCGCTTCTAAGATTTTTCTGATTCTTATCCAGTTAAAGTTAATCCAAGACCCTCTCTGGTCCAGTCAGATCGATGTTAAGATATCCCTGATTCTTATTCCAGTCGAAGACCTCCTATCAACAATCTCCAAATGGCATCTGTAAGCCCATTCCCGATATCACAAGGCTGATACCACTTCATGTGAGTGCAAATTTCTGGGCACTCTAGTGTTCAATCATCTTCCAACATCAGGCTTAAGAAGATTGAACAGGGGCAGTTGTTGTACCCCAAAATTTTCCCTCTCATATTTCTCAAAACATTGCAAGAAAAATCTCCAAGTTGCTCAAGTTTGCTCAAGAGTGGGTCAAACAAATCATCTCCTAAGGCAGTCAACCCCAAATTAGGGTTTTGGTGTTGCATAAAGATCCTTGAGTCCAAATTACCTCAAATGCTCCCTAATGTCCTAATATGTTCTCAAGGTCATCCATGTCAAATTTCAAGCCTTGCAGAGGAAGTTTGCTCAGCCAATTGCTCAAAGGGTCCAAAAATCGACTGTGCTAGGGCAAACGTCAACTGTGACCTATAAACAATCAAACTTCAATATTTTTTACCAACATTCTCATTTTGAAGGATATTTCATCATTTGATCAAGGGTTGATCATGATTCATCAATGATTGCTCAAAATTCATCAAGACTCAAAAGTTGCTAAATTAGGGTTTTGTAAGAAAAGTCAACTCAACTTTGACCAAGCATAACTTTCTCATACTTTATGATAAATGACCCGTCCAAATCTCATTTTTAAGAGGATTCAATTTCCTACAATCCATATTCATACCCCAAGATCAGAAAATGCACTCACAAGAAGTTATAAATTTGGACATTATAGGTCATTTTTGAAAGTCAACAAAAACACCTTTTTTGCCAAAGCTTATAACTTGAGCATGGAATATCAAAATGAGATGATACCAAAAGGGTTGGTTAGAGGACATCTCAGGATTTCTAAAAAGTCCAGAAAACACTTCCAAATGTTCAAAATTGAAGAAGTTATGCATTGTTGAAGTTGGGCATTTTTGCAAAATTGCCAAAAGTCAATTATCCCCAAAACTTCAAATTTTGTCAAATGGGCCCATTCTTTTCCACTTGATTTGGACTTTCCACATTGCACATGTTTCCTAGCTTCATCCTTGTGTCCATTTATCAATTTTATTATTTTATTTGATATTTTATTGAATTATTTCATTTTAAATCAAATTAAATCAAATTAAATCCCCAAACTTGATTACATAAGATCTTTTGCTATCTTGAGGAGTTAATCATCATCATGGACAGCATCAAACTCGTATCAAGCATTCCATGTGCAAAAAGATTGGATTTTTGACAAATTAGGCAAGCTTTCAATGGTGGATTGAATCAAATCCCATGGCATTGATGTGCAAAGATTCAAAGCATAATTCTTGACCTAATGCATTGCATATTACATATACAAGTCAAAGGACACGAAAACTAGGTTAGAGGCTGCAAGAACACTGAAAACAAAACTTGGAAAAAGTGGTGAAAAGTGCAAAACTGAAATCACACTTAGAGGCGTTTACAGAAGCAAAACTCAACATCAATTGATTGTTGGGTGTCTACTCAACCTTCTGCAATCCAAAGCAAGCTCTCATACGCATCAAAACACACTATAAGTATCACGTTTCTTGGCCCTGTTTTCGAAATTGTAGCTCTCTATTTTTGCATCATTCTGGAAAATCATGGACATATTTGTGATGCTTATGAGATTTCTGAACTTTTGGCAATATTTGATTTCGTTTATATGGACTGTAACCCCATAGCCGAATCTAGGGTTTTGTGGTTTGTTTTTTGGGAGTTTCTTCTACAGGCAAAATTAGCTCCATTGACGGCCATAGACATGACCGAAAGAGAAGGACGAACACAACCATGGTCTTGGGAGGATTTTTTATGGCCTAGATTGAATTTTGGGATTGACCTACGAATTTAGCTGCGGATCTAAATCTGCAGGTAAATTTACAGGGTTTGAAGGTCAGGGACGACAAACGTGTCTCCCTCTGAGTGGACCATTCAAACTTGGCGCTTTTTTTTTATATTTTCTGGCATCTGATTGATTTCCCTTTATTATTATTACTATGTATATTATTAACAATTGAAACAAAGTGGCTGAGTGGTAGTGGCGTGCATTCAATATCCAACAGGACTTGGGTTCGAATCCCAGGTCCTCCATATGCCTTGTTATTTTTTCTCTTCATGTAATCAAGTGCGGATCCAGGTTAGTGGCACACCATACACCATCAAATATCAAGGGCCAGATGGCCCAAGGCCAAATCTGGCAATCCAGGGATGATGGTCTACTATAGGATCTAGTCAACCAGCACACACTGAATCAGGAAAGTCAGCAAGGGGCCAACTCAATTGGGCCATAGAATTGCTATCCAGACCTCCAAAAATCAGGCCCAAACACTCTCTTCTCTATATTTATTTTATTCTTGTTTTATTTAATTATTTTCATTATTTTCTAACCAATCAATTTTCTTTGTTTTCTTTAATAAAATTAAAAACCAAAAATATTTTCTTTATAAAATCAAATGTACTTTTATTAATAAATACTAACTTAATTAATTTAGGCCATTAATTAGGATAACTTTAATATATTTTGTAAATAATTAAATTAACTTAGAATTAATTAGGTTTTTATTACTATTGATTAATTTTATTTTCTTTCTTTAAATATCAAAAAAACCCAAAAATATTTATTTTATTAATTAGTTTAATTAATTTAATTTAATAATTAACTTAGTTTAATTTCTTTCTTAATTCAAAAATAACCAAAAAAAATATTTTCTTTAATAACAAAGGGTCAAAACCCTAGAACTCGCATTCGATTTAATTTCCCGCACGCGATCCATTTTATTCAATATTGTATTTGTTTACGGAATGTAATAGATAATTAGGACTATTTTTACCGCTTTATTTATTTTCCGCATTTAAATTTCAAAGGGTTGCTTTTGGCGATGTAAATACACGACGCCTTGTAATTTACTTTCCGCAATTTATTTTCCGCAACTTAAAACTGCTAGATATTTGATAATAGGGATGCATGACAAGATTGAACGTTTAAACCTAAAATCAACATAGATAACCATTGACATGTACAAAGACAAAATAACTGAAAACAACACACTCGCACATGCGCACTCTTAGGGTACACCCCACTTGGTTGCCTTCGTACGCGGTCATTGAGTATAGGAAGTTTTAGAGGTCGTCCTCTTGTCCAAAGATCATAGTTGCCTCGAAACGGTTGCCTCGGATAAAATGATCTAAGACATTAGGGTTACCGCTAAGGTGTCCTAACATTACTTTGGTGACCGTAAGTCCCTAAAATCGAATTGACCCTTAAACTCTAACGACGGTGCTACCTACTCATCAATAGTGGGCTAGCATTGTCTAAAGGAAGATAGCATAGAACGATTCCTTTTTTCGAGTAGGTAGATGGTTCTTAAGTACTTGCTCTTTCAAAAAACGAAAACTTTTCACACTTACACTTTTCAAACGAAGTTTCAAAAAACAAAAACTCTTTCAAAGCCCACAAACACAAAGAAAAGCAATTTTGAAAACAATATTAGCAAGTACCTAAGAGCCCGTGGATAACCACGGATAGAAAGGGTGCTAACACCTTACCTTTCTATAATCTACCCCCCGAACCCGAGAAATATCTCGAAAAAGGAATTTTTCTGTGCTTTTTTCCTTTCCTTGTTGGATAAAATAAAATACGGTGGCGACTCTTGCTTACCGCGACATTTTGCAAAAACAAACGCAAAACGCAAACCAGCATTCCAAAAAAACAGTCAGTTCTTTCCCACCGTATCACATTGCCCAAGTTAACAAATGCTACCTAAAAACCATCCAAACTTTGCACAAGTCTTGTCCTTATTATGCTACAAAAACCTGTCCACAAGACCATAAAATAGCCTGCTACAAACCTACAAAACAACAAGCCAAAACATGTCAAAAACATGCCCTATTGTCGAATTTGTTGCTGCTGCATAAATCTATCCCAAAACCAGCTGCACCAACCTGCTGCAGCCCTGGATAAGACAAACAACTACACTCCAAAGCATGCACTACTGCCCTGATATGCTACTATTGTCCCAAAGCATTCCAAAAAATTGCAAATCTGCGTCATGCCAATCCAAACATTGCATCAAGCTGCTACAACATGCCAATAATCTACATCAAAAGAAGTCCATAAACATCCAAAAAATACATCAAAATAGGCGAAACATAACCTGAATCAAAAAATCAAAGAACAACATACCATAAGTTTTCAAACTATCAGATATTTCCCCCCTAAAACCCCTTCCTTTCACTAAAAAGCAGACACAAGAACACACAAGAAATTAGAGGAGAAAGTGTTAGAAAATACTCATAAAAGCTTGTCTCAATCTTCCTCCATACACCATCACTCCCTACTAATTTCTCACGAAGAACCATCAGTCCACACCCCAACACTCCATAATACTTATTCCTAAGTTGCACCTTGCATTGCTCCCCTTTACCAAACATTCAACCTTCATACATCTTCAACACTCCCTCCATAACCAAACTCTAAAACTTTCATACTCCTAATATCACTCACTCACAGAACCACGAATCACACTCAACAATATCGAAACGTGGTTCAAAAGTAACAATAGTAACTCCTCAATTGCATAATAAAAAGACATATAAGAAGAGCACATGAGCAAGGCGAGTAAGTATCTGAACAAATTTTTGAGGCATTACCGGGGAGGTTCTCATCTCTGTAGGTAACCCTTATTCCATTACGTCTTTGATACTGTGTTTTTCGGTACATTATTTTCCTCCGCCTATTGTTTTTTTTCTTGTGTGTGTTGTTGTTCTACCGTTCATGGTCGGGGTCCCGTGTGAGAGATTTATGAGAGTTTGAGAACTTGCTATGAGACTTTCATTGTTGTGTTGTTCCATCGAGATAGAGAAAGTTGATCGAGCATTGTTTTTGTTGTTGTTATTGTTTGTCGTGATGTTCGGTTGAAAGAGAGAATCAGAGTAGAGCCATGAGAGAGTCAATTAGATGAGAGGTGTTTGATTGTCTTGAATGAAGGAGATTGAGAGATAAAAGAGGTTGGGTATTGAATAGAGGAAGAGAAAAGATAATCATGAGAGAGGAAAAGAAGAGATTTCATCGTGAGAGAGAGAGAGAGAGATTCTGTTTTTAATTATTGGTTTAATTTGGAAATTAAACAAATTTAAATCTGATCAATAGACTTTTCCCCTTCCCCATTGTGATCGGTGGGAATGAGAACTGACTGTTTTTGGAATGCTGGTTCGCGTTTGCGTTTGTTTTCGCAAAATGTCGCGGTGAGCAAGAGTCGCCACCGTCTTTTATTTTATCCAACAAGGAAAGGACAAAAGCACAGAAAAATTCCTTTTCGAGATGTTTCTCGGGTTCGGGCGGTAGATTATAGAAAGGGAAGGTGTTAACACCCTTTCTATCCGTGGTTAGCCACAGGCTCTTAGGTACTTGCTCATTATGTTTTCAAAAGTTTTCTTTGTGTTTGTGGGTTTGAAAAGAGTTTTTGTTTGAAAGGGGTGTAAGTGCGAAAAGTTTTGTTTTGTTTTAAAAGGAGCAAGTACTTAAGAACCATCTACCTACTCAAAAAGGAATTAAGCTGTGCCAATGTCCTTTAGACAGTGTTATCCCACTATTGAGGAGTAGGTAGCACCGTCGTTGGAGTTTTCGAGTCAATTCGATTAAGGGACGTGTCGTCACTAAAGCAATATTAGGACGCCTTAGCGGTAACCCTAATGTCTTAGATCATTTTTATCCGAGGCAACCGTTTCGAGGAAACGTATGATCTTTGGACAAGAGAGCGACCTCTAAAACTTCCTATACTCAATGACCACGTTCGAGGCAACCAAGTGAGGTGTACCCTAAGAGTGGCATGTGCGAGTGTATTGTTTTTTCAGTTATATTATCTTTGTACCTGTTAATGGTGAGCTACTGTTAATTTTAAATTAAAAATTTGGTCTTGTCATGCATTGCCTATTATTCAAACATCTAACAGTTAATATTGTGCGGGAACTAAATTGCAGAAAATAAATCTAAGCTATTACAAGGCGTCGGGTATTTACGTCGCCAAAGACAAACCCTTAAAAATTAAATTGCGAAAAGTAAATAAAAGCGGTAAATAAATAAATAAAGTCCTAAATTAAAAACTATTACATTCTCGAAGCAGTTACAATATTGAAATATGGATCAAAAATAATTCGCGCGCGAGAAAATTAAATCGGAATGTTTTTAGGGTTTTGACCCTTTTATTAAATAAAGCATATTTTTGTTGTTTTTGAATTAAAAATTAGTCTAAATTAATAATTGAATTAATTAATAAAAAAAGAAAATATTTTTGAGTTTTTATTTTAATTACGGAAATAAAATAAGAATGATTAAAAAATATTAAAACCTAATTCTAAATTAATTTTAATTTGTTGCAAAAAGATATTAATGTTAAACCTATTTAAACTAAGTAAATTAATCAATTGTTTATTTACAAAAATAAAATAATGAAATTAATAAAAATAATATTTTTTGGTTTTGATTTTATTAAGAAAAATGATTTTAATTAGTCAGTGGTTTAAATAATAAAAATAATAATATAAAACAAATAATTAAAATAAAAGAAAGAAAGGAAATAAACCAAATGGGGGGTTTGGGCCCCAAATCCAGAGTGTGAAGAGCAATTGTTTGGCCCATTTGCATTCAAGCCTGTATGACTTTTCCTGCCTCCATGTGACACGTTTGACTGGTGTGTATGGTGGACGTCATCTTGTGACCATCGGATTTGGCCTGAAGCCACTTGGCACATTGAGATCTGAGGACATATGG
The DNA here is from genome assembly GCA_948472305.1 of Vicia faba. Taxonomy (NCBI): domain Eukaryota; kingdom Viridiplantae; phylum Streptophyta; class Magnoliopsida; order Fabales; family Fabaceae; genus Vicia; species Vicia faba. The sequence continues at coordinate 498,448,781 of OX451738.1, forward strand.
TAGTCCACGCTTGGAATGTTGCGCCTAAGTACTTGAAGAAAAAATATAACAAAGTTTTGGGGGACCTGGGATTCGAATCCAGGTCCCAATGGTATCACGCACTAACGCCTTGCCAGCTGAGCCATGTTGTTAACTTGTTAGTGGAATATATAACAAATATTATATGGTAAACAACTAATTATGCCTGGCAAAATAAAAAAACGCGCAATTGATTCAAATGAACCAATCACGCCCAGCCACGTCTTCGTCTTCTTCAAACTCCCTGGTTCATTTACCTGCGGATTTTGTTCCGCAGGAAGATTCGTGGGATGTCTCAACAATCCTCCCTAGGCCATGTAAACGCAAGCTAAGGCCATCATCGTGTTCGTCTTGCTTTCCTGAACACGAATATAGCCATGAATCGTCTTGATTTTGCCTGTACACAAAATGCCCAAAAACAAGAACAAGAACCCTAGGTTCTGGATACGGGATTAGAAGCCACGAAAATAAAATCAAACAATGCAGAATGCTTGGAAATTATGCAAGGATCACAAATATATCAATATTTTGGCAAGAAAATGCAAGAATCCAAGGTTACAAATTCGTGCACAAGGCTATGTTCAGGATGACTTACAGTGCGTTTGGGGATGCTTCAAGGGCTGGTTTTGATCGCTATAGCTTCACAGGATGTCAGGCAAGGGAGTAGTGTTGTGATTTTGGATTGAATTGGCCTCCAATGTTGTTTTCGATCTCACACTTTTCAAGCTTTTTCACCAATTTTATATGGTCGTTTCAGCAGTGTTCTATGCGTTTTTTAGGTCTGGCTTCCTTGTGTGCATATAATAGAATTATTTTAGGTTAAAACATGGACTATAATCCAAGTGTATCGAAGAATCAAGATTGGATTTTGATCACCATTAACATGTTTCCAAATATAGGCCAAATCTGATTTTTTGTACATAACCAAGCTTGATACGAATTTGATTTGGTTCATGATGGTATTTGAAAGTTGTACAAATCACAAAGATATGATTTCATCAATTTTTAGATTTTATTTGATTTAAAATTGATTAAAATTGAATTAAACCAATAAAAATTAAATAAAATAGAAAAATAAATGAATGGCCATGGAATCAGGTATGGGACACGTGTGTGGCATGACAAGACTATATCAAGTGGAAAAAAGTGGGCCCTTTTGTCAATAATTGGAGTTTTGAGGATAGTTGACTTTTGGCAAATTTGGAAAAATGCCCAACTTCAACAATGCATAACTTCTTCAATTTTGAACTTTTGGAGGTGTTCTTGGACTTTTTAGAAATCTTGAGATGTCCTCTAATCAACCTTTTTAGTCTCATTTCATTTTGATGTTCCATGCTCAAGTTATAAGCTTTGGCAAAAAATGTGTTTTTGTTGACTTTCAAAAATGACCTATAATGTCCAAATTTGTAACTTTTTGTGAGAGCATTTATTGATCTTGGGGTGTGAAGATGGATTGTAGGAAATTGCATCCTATTAAAAATGAGCTTTGTATGGGTCATTTCTCATAAAGTATGAGAAAGTTATGCTTGGTCAAAGTTGAGTTGACTTTTCCTACAAAACCCTAATTTGGCAACTTTTGAATCTTGATGAATCTTGAGCAATCCTTGATGAATGATGATCAACCCTTGATAAAATGATGAGTTATCCTTCAAAATGAGAATGTTGACCAAAAATCTTGAGGTTTGACTGTATTTGGGTCACAGTTGACTTTTGCCCTAGCACAGTCGATTTGTGGGCCTCTTGAGCAATTGACTGACCAAACTTCCTCTGCAAGGCTTGAAATTTGACATGGATGAACTTAAAAACATATTAGGACATTGGGGAGAACTTGAGGTCATTTGGATGTGAGGACCTTGATGCAACACAAAACCCTAATTTTGACTTGACTGCCTTAGGAGGTGATTTGACTGTCCAACCCTTGAGCCAACTTGAGCAACTTGAAGATTATTCTTGGCAAATCTTGAGGAATATGGGAGGGAAAATTTTGGGGTACAACAGTTGCCCCTGTTCAATTTTCTTAAACCTGAGGATATAGATTGGCTTTCGAGCCTTTCGTGATCCGAAGGTGGAAGATAATTGAACACTAGAGTGCCCAAAAATTTGCACTCGCATGGTGTAGCACCAGCATTGTGATGTCGGGAATGGGCTTACAGATGCCATTTGGAGATTGTTGGTAGGAGGATGGGCTTACAGATGCCATCTACATGAATGTCGATCGCATAAGAGATTCCTTAGCGAGAACTTGCATACCTGTTGTTGTAAAAGATTCCACTGGGGAAGTCTTACTTTTGTTGAGATTTAGGAACTTGCTTGTACTTCAACTGAGAGAATGCCTCGGCTGAGTCTTAAGAACCTATCCATAATTCAACTGGGGGGAAACATCTTCATCAAGATCTAGGAACTGTCTCATGCTCCACGGAGTATACCGTCGAGGTTATAGTACTCGTCCACACTATGAGTAGGGAAACATTTTCATCAAGATCTAGGAACTGTCTCGTGCTCAATGGAGTATACAGTTGAGGTTATAGAACTTGTCCACACTATGACGGAGGAAACATCTTCATCAAGATCTAGGAACTGTCTCGTGCTCAATGGAGTATACCGTTGAGATTATATAACTTTTCCACACTATGACGGAGGAAAACATCAAGATCTAGAAATTGACTCATGCTCCACGGAGTATACCGTCGAGGTTATAGAACTTGTCCATACTATGACGGAGGAAAACATCAAGATCTAGGAACTGACTCGTGCTCCACTGAGTATACCGTCGAGGTTATCGTACTCGTCCACACTATGACGTAGGGAAACATCTTCATCAAGATCTAGGAACTGTCTCGTGCTCAATGGAGTATACCGTTGAGGTTATAGAACTTGTCCACACTATGACGGAGGAAAACATCAAGATCTAGGAACTGACTCGTGCTCAATGGAGTATACCATCGAGGTTATAGTACTCGTCCACACTATGACATAGAGAAACTGTCGAGATTGAGAACCTTATCCGAAATTTAACCGAGGATAATTCAATTGAGATTTAAGAACAAGTCGGGTCTTCGACTAAGCTGAGAACTTAACTGCATCTTTCCTGAAAGGTAAAGGTCAGTCATATGCAATGCATGATATGGATCAAGCAATGATGTTCTCAAAATAAATGAGATTGTATTCGTATGATGCGTATATGCATGTATCGTGATGTATGGAAATGTGATGTTTTAGCTAGGGAAAATAAGTCCCAGAGATGCTGGAGAATAGAGTTGAGTTCTTCGTTTCCTGCTGGGGATGATGAATGAAGACGATAAACCTGTAGGAGAGAAAAACTTTGTTGGGGGAATAAACTGATGAAGAGATTACTCCGAGCGGAATTACTCTTTGGGGAAGAGACGTTCTGCTGATGATTTTAACGGTAACTCTGCTGGGGATTCCGTTGATAAGCTCTGTTGGAGGATTTTAATGATGAACTCCGCTGGGGATAGAAAGAACTTCGCTGGGGATGATCTTTCAGTTACAACTTGCTGAGGGTAACCCAGTTAGACTCTTATGAGGATAACCTTCTGAATTTGCCTGGGGAGATTTATTTGCGCTTTGCAGAGGATAAGCTTCCAGAATCTACTGGGGAAGATGATTCAGCTCTGGTGGGGAAGCCTTTTTTAGATTGTGCTGGGGAAATGACTCCACTGGGGATATCTCGTATTCCTCCGAGGAACATTCTTATACTCCTTTGAGGAATGTTAAGACTGTCGGGGGTATTCTTAAACTTGTTGGGGAATGTCTTTATACTCCACTGAGGAATATTAAGATCTTCTGGAGATACCCAACCTTTTCAGGGCTGATAGTGGATTAACTCTTCTTGGGGAGAGCATTGCTGATTCGTTCATAGTCGCAAGTCTCAGTGGGGAGAGTTACCATGACTGTTTTACTCTGCGGGGAGTGATGGTATCTTGGTCATATTCTTCAATTGAACCTCCCTTGGAACCTTGGTGGACAGAGCAACTAGACAGCTCGGACAATTCTTATTGCCCCTGTTTCTGATATTACCAGTAATTCGTCCTTTGTTTCGCATGTAAATTTTTATGAGCAGCAATTAATGTCAAATGCATATATCAAAAATGAACATTGGACGTTCTTTGCAAAACAAAACAGATAAAGGAAAAACAATTTGAAATTTGTCTGAAAATGAATTTGTATTGATTTTGAAGTTTGCCTGAAAATATGCGTTTTTGTACAAGAGGCTGACGTCCTAGTAAGAGGAAGCCGCCGAACAAATAGAATCTATACAATTTGTGAAAAGAAAACAAAAACAGCTATGTGAATAATCCCACTGGGTTCCAACTCTGCTATTGCCTTTATATCTTCAAGCGTCTCATCACTTTGCTGCTTAGTAGATGAATCTGATTGATTGGTGCCATCCGAGCCTGATAGTTGATACCGAAGTCTGGATGCGAGGTGATCCAATGAGACATAGTGTTACGCTTTAATCCCTAACTTTTACCTGGACCGCCCTTTTGGGTTTTCAGTCCACCGGGATACCCATTTTTGCGCAAGCCGCCTTTTCAGGTTTTCGATTTGCCGGGTGTACAGATTTTTTCAATTTTCATCCCTTATTTTTGCCCGAACCCTTTTGGTTCTCCGGGAAGCCCTTACTTTTGCCTAGGCCAGTCGACCTAGCGGGTCTTTGATTATGCGTAGTATCTTTTCACTATGTCTGCATTGACGGGGTGAGGAAGGTCGTCACCATCCATGGTGGTTAGAATCATCGCTCCTACTGAGAAGATGTTCTTAACCACAAATGGCCCTTCGTAAGTAGGTGTCCATTTTCCCCTGGGATCACCTTGAGGTAGAATAATGCGCTTGATTACCAGGTCCCCAACTTGATACTCTTGTCGTCTGACTTTCTTGTTAAATGCCTTGATCATCCGTTTTTGGTACGTCTGACCATGACAAACAGCAGTAAGTCTTTTTTCGTCGATTAGGTTCAATTGATCAAGCCGGGTCTGAATCCAGTCATCTTCACTCAAACCTGCATCCTTCATGATCCGAAGAGAGGGTATCTGAACTTCAATAGGCAAGACTGCCTCCATGCCATAAACCAAGGAATAGGGTGTTGCCCCTGTTGACGTCCGTGTTGAGGTACGGTACCCGTGAAGAGAAAAGGGTAACATCTCGTGCCAGTCTTTGTATGTCACTGTCATCTTCTGCACAATCTTCTTAATGTTGTTATTTGCCGCTTCGACAGCCCCATTCATCTTCGGCCGGTAGGGAGAAGAGTTGTGATGCTGTATCTTGAATTGCTCGCAGAGCTCAGTGATCATCTTGTTGTTAAGATTGGTACCATTGTCCGTAATGATCCTCTCTGGTACACCGTATCGGAAGATCAGGTTATGCCGAATGAACCGTGCCACGACGTTCTTAGTTACCGTAGCAAAGGAAGTTGCTTCAACCCACTTCGTAAAGTAATCAATCGCTACCAGGATGAAACGATGCCCGTTGGATGCCGTAGGTCTGATCTTGCCGATCATGTCAATTCCCAACATTGCAAAAGGCCAAGGTGCTGTCAAGATGTTCAGAGGGACCGGAGGTACGTGCACCTTATCAGCATAGGCTTGACACTTGTGACATGTCCGAGAATGCTGATAACAGTCAGCTTCCATTGTGGACCAGTAATATCCTGCCCGAAGGATTTTCTTTGCCATGGTATGTCCACTGGAATGAGTTCCGAAAGTACCGTCATACAGCTCTGTCATGATTCTTTATGCTTCAATCTTATCCATACAACGTAGTAAGGTCGAATCATGGTTACATTTGTAAATAATGCCATTGCTGATGAAGAACTTGGCTGCAAACCTCCTCATAAACTTCTTGTCATTAATAGATGCACCCTCGGGGTATTCTTGAGCTTCAAGGTACCTCTTCACCTCATGATACCAGGGCTTTTCTGTTACCTCTTCAGTCTCAAGATCACAGCAATGTGAAGGTTCGTCCAATTTTTCAATAATGATCCGGGGAGCCTCGTTGTCCCAATTGACTTTGAACATAGAAGACATCGTAGCTAGCGCGTCCGCCAACTGATTCTCCTCTCTCGGGAAGTGTTTAAAGGTTATCTCCTCGAAATGGGGAAGCAACGTCAATACATACTCCTTGTAAGGAATAAGATTAGGGTGTTTCATATCCCACTCGCCTTTGATCTGACTGATCACGAGAGCGGAATCTCCAAAGACACTTAAAAACTTAATCCTTAGGTCAATTGCAGCTCGAAGACCCATGATGCACGCTTCATACTCCGCCATGTTGTTGGTGCAGTTGAAACATAGTCCGGCGGTAAACAGAGTATGAGAGCCTTTAGGAGATATGATCACAGCGCCAATGCCATTACCCAAAGCGTTCGAAGCTCCATCAAAGTACATAGACCATCGGGATCCCTCCTCAGGTCCTTCATCCGGTCCAGGTGTCTCACAATCAGTTATCAACATGATATTCTCGTCTGGGAATTCAAAGTTTATAGACTGGTAATCATCCACTGCCTGATGTGCCAAATGGTCTGCCAATACACTTCCCTTGATTGCTTTTTGAGTTATGTACTGGATGTCATACTCAGTCAGGATCATCTTCCATCTTGCTATTCTTCCGGACAAGGAAGGCTTTTCAAAGATATACTTGATTGGATCTATTTTTGATATCAATAGAGTAGTGTGAGTCAGCATATACTGTCTCAGCCGGCGAGCAGCCCATGCCAAAGTGCAACAAGTTTTCTCAAGCAGTGAGTATCAGGTCTCACAGTCGGTAAACTTTTTGCTAAGGTAATAAATAGCATGCTCTTTTCGGCCAGACTCGTCATGCTGCCCCAGCACACACCCCATTGAGTTGTCAAGTACTGTCAAGTATAAGATCAGAGGTCTCCCTTCAACTGGTGGCATCAGAATAGGTGGCTCTTGGAGATACTCTTTGATTCTTTCGAAAGCGGACTGACATTCATCATTCCAACGTACCACTTGATCTTTCTTCAGTAGCTTGAAGATTGGCTCACAAGTAGCAGTCAGGTGTGAGATGAATCGAGCAATGTAGTTCAGACATCTCAGAAAGCCTCTGGCCTCCTTCTCTGTCTTGGGAGCTGGCATCTCTTGTATGGCTTTCACTTTGGCAGGGTCCACTTGAATACCTTTGTCGCTTACAACGAAACCTAGTAGCTTACCAGACCTCACCCCGAAGGTGCACTTGTTTGGGTTCAATCTCAGCTTGTACAACTTCAACCTGTCAAACAGCTTCTGTAGATGGTCAAGGTGTTCCTCCTCAGTCTGGGACCTCGCAATCATATCGTCGACGTATACTTCAATCTCATGATGGATCATATCATGAAACAAAGCAACCATGGCACGCTGATATGTTGCCCCGGCATTCTTCAATCCAAAAGGCATGACCTTGTAACAAAAGGTACCCCACTGAGTAACAAAGGTCGTCTTCTCCATGTCTTCGGGAGCCATCTTTATCTGATTATAACCGGAGGACCATCCATAAAGGAGAATACCTTGTGCTGAGCAGTATTGTCAACCAGAACGTCGATGTGTGGTAGAGGGAAGTCATCCTTAGGGCTTGCCCTGTTCAAGTCCCTGTAGTTAACACACATTCGAACCTTACCATCCTTCTTCGGCACAGGAACCACATTGGCAACCCACTGAGGGTAAGAAGTCACTGCTAGAAAACCGGCGTCAAACTGTTTCATAACTTCGGCCTTGATTTTCTCAGACATCTTTGGGCGCATACGGCGAACCTTCTGTTTTACCGGAGGACAGTCTTCCTTGGTAGGCAGACGATGAACCACAATGTTAGTATCCAACCCAGGCATATCTTCATAAGACCAGGAAAAGATCTCAACGTAGTCATGCAGCATCTGAATCAACCGCTATTTCACACTAAACTCCAAGTTTGCACCGATCTTGACTTCTTTCTTGTTTGTTTCAATACCCAGATTCACCGTTTCCACTGGCTATTCATGTGGCTGAATGGCCCTCTCTTCCTGGAGTAGCAGTCTTGCAATTTCACCCGGCACTTCGCATTCATCTTCACCTTCGTCTTTGGCTAAGTTGATTGGATTTTTGGAATCATAACTGGCAGTAGCAGAGTCGTTACCAGGTGAGATCCAGAGTGGATTGAGACCTGTATATGTGAGTGTGTGTAAAATAGCTATTTTGCAATATATAATAAAGAAAAACAAGGAGCGCAAAATTTGCAATGCAAGAAACGTCCAATGCTTTTATTAATTATATATGAAAATGGCACACAAAAGCCCTCACAAATAAAGCCACGGTGCCCCGGGTAAGACACCGGGCCATGAAGTTTCACAACATTGTGTGTTACAAATTCAAAACAAAGAGTTCATTACTGGGTAATAAAAGTAATAGGGATGAAGTCCTTTGCTGTCCAGTTGCTTGGTCCACCATTGGTCGTAGGATAGATCCAGCTGTCGAATTCAGACTCCTCCACATCATCTTCAATGGAATTTACTCCCGAGTTGTTGATGAACACGGGAGCTCTTCCAATCCTTGTACTTCGAACAGCCCTTTGAGCTTCTGCAGTGAAACCCAAACCAAACTTGTTAGTCTTCTGAGTGAAATCAGGAAGTCGTCCCCAATTTGCACACTCACCCTTCTCAATAACATCTCGGGCATCCTTTAAGGAAGCCATCTTCATAGGAGAATCTTCAACCACAGTCTCAGCTGATGCCAGTGTCTGAGGAACCTCTTCAAAGTGCTGAAATGGGGTCTCAATGAATTCCCCATTCATCTCTGCGTATCTGAATGAGCTGAGGTGGCTGACCATGTACTCCTCCTCCCCTTGAACTGTCACAATCTTCCCTCTGACAGGGTACTTTAGCTTCTGGTGAAGTGTTGAGGTTACAACTCCAGCTTTGTGGATCCATGGACGACCCAACAAACAAGAATAGGATGGCCGGATGTCCATCACGTAGAATGTAGAATTGAATACTTGAGAACCAACTTTAATTGGAATATCAACTTCACCATGCACCGTCCTTTTAGACCCGTCAAAGGCCCTGACAATGATGTTACTTGGCTTTAGCTCCAACCCTTCGCAATCCAACCGATCTAGAGCTTTCTTGGGCAAGACGTTCAATGAGGAACCAGTGTCAACCAATACATGTGCAAGAGTAGTGCCCCTGCATTCAATGGAGACATGCAGGGCGTCGTTGTGGTTCTTCCCTTTAACAGTCAAATTAGCGTCGGAGAAACCCAAACCATTATCAGCAGTTAAATTGGCCACACAATCGGTAAACTGATCAGCTGATGTCTCTTGTGGCACGTGGGCAGTCTTCAGGAAGGTAATCAGAGCCTTGGCGTGGGCCTCTGAGCACAACAATAGTGACAACATAGAAATCTTGGATGGGGTTTGCCCCAGCTGCTCAACTACGTTATAATCACTCTTCTTAATAATCTTCAAAATCTCTTCCATCTCCTGTTTGGAAGCTTCAACGGTAATGGTCTTCGGTGCCTTCGTCTGGGCAGGCACATCAGTGGTGATCCCTTTGCCCCGAGCGTTAGATGACTCGGCGACAGGGGTAGGACTAAGGACTTGATCAGGAATGACAGCAGGTACACTTGCAGGTGTAATGACAACAGGTCTTCGGACAGTTGGTGGAGCAATATCAGGTGAGAAAAGTCTACCGCTGCGGGTGACTTTAGCAGGCCCAGTAATGTTGCTGACGCCGGTATCAGCATCCAACTCTTGCTTAACTCCTAGAACATAAACATCTGCCCCATAGTGCCAAGGGACAGCTTTGTCAGAGGTGTAGAGGATGGGCCCCGGAACAGTGATGATTACGGGTGCGATCTTCGGAGTAGATGTAGTCCTAACAGGCTTTCTCGAGGGAGCCTTGGAATAATTGTTGAAAATGGTAATGATGGCAACTTCTTCTGTAGGAATGGAAGAAACAACAATCTTCTCAAACATGATCTCTTTATTATCCATCAGGTTTTGGATACCTGACTTCAGAAATGGGCAATCAGTAGGTGAAACAGAACACATATGGCAACCTTCGCCACAACCCAGAAATAAACCGGCTAGCAACAGGTTCTTCTTGACAGTCATCAGAGGGGTAACAATATCATCCACGGAAACTACAAACAAGTCTTCCTCTAGAGCATTCACTCCATGCTTGGGCATGGGAGCAGTTACAACATTGGGCCTCTCTGGCGCCTCAAACTCAATCTCCTTTGCATCAATTAGGTCTTGCACCCTGTTCCTCAAAACCCAACAATCATCTGTATTATGCCTCGGGCTATCAGAGTGAAAAGCGCAGCGGGCATTAGGGTTGTACTTTGGTGATGTGGTACTTGGATTCTTCGGAGCTTCTTTTAGAGTCACCAAATTGGTCTTCAGCAACTGTGGCAGAATCTGAGACAAAGTCATGCTGAGACGAGTGAATTGCCTTCAAGGTCTCTCGTCCTTTTGTTGATTGTGATGCTGAGGAGCACCCGCAGGTTTTGAAATAACAACCACATTGTCAGCTTGGCAGTGTTCATGTCTATTCTGTCTTCTCGAATTATAGACAACACTGGACTCTTTCTTAAACGGTTTCTTCTCTGTGCTCGAAGAGGAACCCTTCTGTATCTTTCCAGCCTTAATACTAGCTTCAATCCTCTCACCAGTCAAAATAAGATCTGTAAACCCAGCTGAAGAGCTTCCAATCAGATGGTTAAAGAATGGACCAGACAGGGTCCCCAAAAACATGTCAACAAGCTCACGATCAGCCAAAGGTGGTTGCACCCTTCCTACAAGGTCTCTCCATTTCTGAGCATCCTCTTTAAATCCTTCACCAGTTCCTATTGACATACCCTGGAGTTGGGTACGCGTAGGAGCGAGGTCGAAGTTGTACTGATACTGCCTATAGAATGCAGTAGCCAAATCCTCCCAGCTATGGATACTGGCTCCGTCCAACTGATAGAACCACTCAAGCTAAGTCCCTGAGAGACTATCTTGAAAGAAATGGATCCACAAGTTCTTATCAGCAGTGTAAGGCTGGATCTTCCTCACATATGACCGAAGGTGCAGCTTCGGACAGGAGACTCCATCATACTTGGCAAAGGCGGATGCCTTGAACTTATGGGGAATCACCACCCCATATGATAGACCTAGATCTCCGAAGTCCAGACCGGGCACCTTCTGTATTTCCATAGCGCTCAAATGGTCTTCCAGCTGTTTGTACTTATCCTCAGCAGGAGGATACTGTTCTTCATCATAGTTCGTCTCGTTGTCGGAGACCATAGGGCTAGGAGCCCTCCTTTCTTGTGGACTATCCTTCCCTCCAGATGAGGTGGTCAGATCAACTTCATTCTGCAGCCCGTTTCCAAACTTGCGTCCAGTATTGAACAGGATGGTCCTCTTCTTCTTCTTCTTCTCTTTCAGAATCAAGGTCTTCAGGTCCTGCTGACCCTTAGCTAGATTCATGAACAACTCTTGAAACTGGGCATTCTGGGCCTGGAGGGCCTTGATAGCTTGCTCAGTTGAAGGTTCAGTAGACATGATGATTGCTGAAATAAACAGCGAAGAAGATAAGAGACCTGTAATGGGTACCTGTTTATGGAGTGCATGGGATGAAATACGTATGATTTATGATTTCAAAGACAATCGAGATTCAAATTTGTAAACAAGAAAGGAAACACACTTTATTAGATTTAAACTTCAAAATTTAAATTGTTCAACAAATTTCCCTTAGGCGTTACAAGAATGGAAATAATGAAAAGTAAATGAAAACTGTAAAAGAAATCCTCAAAGGTTCATCAATGCTCCCATGGTCTCTTCTTCTCAGTGCGGACATAATCATTCAGGATCCGCTCGTTCTCCAACTGTCTAGTCAGCTTCTGGATCTTCTGTTCCTGTTCATTGAACCTCTCTCGGTAGGAATCCCGTTCATTCCTCAATTGCATCCAAGACCTCTTCAGTGGCCCAATATTAGTGGGCATATAAGGGTGGAGAATAGTTGGAGGAACCCCCTCTTCATCAGCAACTTCAAGGGTAACAGGCTTGGCAGCTTCATATGGCATACCTAGCTTCTGGGCACGGATGCGGACCCATCTGAGGTATGGCTCCATTGGCAGAGAAGTCTTTGGTCCCAACTCATGTGGGTCATATTGGTGAACTCTGTCCCAGGCTCTTATGAATCTACGACGCAGCTCGTCGCTATCTCCCTGAAAATCAAAGATGATATGAGGCATTAACATCTCATGAGGCCCTTCTCTTCTGGCTCTTCCAAACTAACGGAGAGCTAAGCATGGGTTGTAAGAGATCCCTCCATGGGTTCTGATCAATGGAACATTAGGATACTCTCTACAGCGATCAATGACAGTCACCTCATCCATACCTTTGAGAGTCCAGATAATGTCATTATTAGAAAGAGACATCACCCTATAAGCCCAGCCTATTCCTTCTTTGTTCTTCAGTATGGACTTAGGGAGGTGCGAAATAAACCACCTTGACAATAAAGGAGCACAGCATATCAAAGTTCCCCGCTTTCAGGGAGTACGAGCATAGAGCTGATGAAGGATATCACCCAAGAGAGTGGGTACCGGATTCTGAGAGATGAAGATCTTGATGGCAGTAATGTCAACAAAAGTGTTGGGATTCGGAAACAATACCAGACCATAGATCAAAAGAGCCAGAATGTCCTCGTACGCCTTGAAGTCTAAGTTGTCCCAGAAGTAATTAGCTTTGTCAACCAAAAACTTAGCCAGAAAACCCTTAGCTCCACTTCTAGTCTCCCAGTTAGCCATTACCTCCTCTTTGGTCAAGTGAAGGGCTGCAGCAATTTCTTCGGGCTTAAGAGTCTTTTCCCAACCAGTAAACGGAGTCTGTTCCAAGACGGAGATACCGAGCAGCTCAGAGAACTCTTCTAGGGTAGGAACCAGCTGGAAGTCCTGGAAAGTAAAACAATGGTATAGCGGATCATAGAATTGGACCAGAACACTTATCATTTGTTCGTCCAATTTTTAAGTGACCAAACTGAGGAGAGAACCATGCCTTCTGATGAAGGAAGTAGTGTCTGGAATCCTGACAACCAAATCTTTAAGCAGGGTAGGTACTTGAACAAAGTTGATCCGGATAGTATTCCTACGTATGGGCATCATGATGACCTACAAAACAGAGAAAATATGAAACCCTCTTGTCTTTGAAATAGGTTAGTCCATATGCAAGATGTATGCAATGTTATGATATCATGATGTCATGGTAAAGGCACACCACAAGTATCCACAAAAAGCAAACATGGTAAAGGCCCACAAGTCACACTGAGAGCCCTTAGATTTTAGGTTGGCATGAAGCTTAGGTACTACCCTCTTTCAGTTCAGTTGGTTTAAACCTGTCCTAAAAAATAGTAACCGGGTTCTAGAGGATCTCAATATCACTGACTACCCTCAATCGGTCATAATTCCAGTTTAGCAACCTTTTCTTGCGGCCGGAATCATCGCGAGAGTTTAGTCTCAATGAGTGTAGCATACTGCTATTGTTCTATGGCCAAGTTGGTCAATTTAAAGGTTCTAAGGTCAGTTGGTGCTTAATGACTCCTTAGAAGACCCATATTCTCCTCGTTCCAACACAAGGGATATCGGTACAGACCAAGGTGCCACACCAATGTAGCTACTGCTTCATCTGTGTCGGTCTACGCCGGACAGATCCCTCACAGTTTATTGCTACTTACCTAAAGGGTATCCCCAGATCCGGGTTAGGATCTATAAAACTCCGATACAAGCCCACAAAATTAAAGCATACAATTGAAAAACATAGTGATATAATCCTAAGGTATACCTCACTTATAAAAGTCCCCAGCAGAGTCGCCAGTTCTGTGATCGGTGGGAATGAGAACTGACTGTTTTTGGAATGCTGGTTCGCGTTTGCGTTTATTTTCGCAAAATGTCGCGGTAAGCAAGAGTCGCCACCGTCTTTTATTTTATCCAACAAGGAAAGGACAAAAGCACAGAAAAATTCCTTTTCGAGATGTTTCTCGGGTTCGGGAGGTAGATTATAGAAAGGGAAGGTGTTAGCACCCTTTTTATCTGTGGTTATCCACGGGCTCTTAAGTACTTGCTCATTATGTTTTCAAAAGTTTTCTTTGTGTTTGTGGGTTTGAAAAGAGTTTTTGTTTGAAAGGGGTGTAAGTGCGAAAAGTTTTGTTTTGTTTTAAAAGGAGCAAGTACTTAAGAACCATCTACCTACTCAAAAAGGAATTAAGCTGTGCAAATGTCCTTTAGACAGTGTTATCCCACTATTAAGGAGTAGGTAGCACCGTCGTTGGATTTTTCGGGTCAATTCGATTAAGGGATGTGTGGTCACTAAAGCAATGTTAGGAAGCCTTAGCGGTAACCCTAATGTCTTAGATCATTTTTATCTGAGGCAACCGTTTCGAGGCAACGTATGATCTTTGGACAAGAGGGCGACCTCTAAAACTTCCTATACTCAATGACCACGTTCGAGGCAACCAAGTGAGGTGTACCCTAAGAGTGGCATGTGCGAGTGTATTGTTTTTTCAGTTATATTATCTTTGTACCTGTTAATGGTGAGCTACTGTTGATTTTAAATTAAAAATTTGGTCTTGTCATGCATTGCCTATTATTCAAACATCTAACAGTTAATATTGTGCGGGAATTAAATTGCGGAAAATAAATCTAAGCTATTACAAGGCGTCGGGTATTTACGTCGCCAAAGACAAACCCTTAAAAATTAAATTGCGAAAAGTAAATAAAAGCGGTAAATAAATAAATAAAGTCCTAAGTTAAAAACTATTACATTTTCGAAGCAGTTACAATATTGAAATATGGATCAAAAATAATTCGCGCGCGAGAAAATTAAATCGGAATGTTTTTAGGGTTTTGACCCTTTTATTAAATAAAGCATATTTTTGTTGTTTTTGAATTAAAAATTAGTCTAAATTAATAATTGAATTAATTAATAAAAAAAGAAAATATTTTTGGGTTTTTATTTTAATTAGGGAAATAAAATAAGAATGATTAAAAAACATTAAAACCTAATTCTAAATTAATTTTAATTTGTTGCAAAAAGATATTAATGTTAAACCTATTTAAACTAAGTAAATTAATCAATTGTTTATTTACAAAAATAAAATAATGAAATTAATAAAAATAATATTTTTTGGTTTTGATTTTATTAAGAAAAATGATTTTAATTAGTCAGTGGTTTAAATAATAAAAATAATAATATAAAACAAATAATTAAAATAAAAGAAAGAAAGGAAATAAACCAAATGGGGGGTTTGGGCCCCAAATCCAGAGTGTGAAGAGCAATTGTTTGGCCCATTTGCATTCAAGCCTGTATGACTTTTCCTGCCTCCATGTGACACGTTTGACTGGTGTGTATGGTGGACGTCATCTTGTGACCATCAGATTTGGCCTGAAGCCACTTGGCACATTGAGATCTGAGGACATATGGTAGTCCATGCTTGGAATGCTGCGCCTAAGTACCTGAAGAAAAAATATAACAAAGTTTTAGGGGACCTGGGATTCGAACCCAGGTCCCAATGGTATCACGCACTAATGCCTTGCCAGTTGAGCCATGTTGTTAACTTGTTAGTGGAATATATAACAAATATTATATGGTAAACAACTAATTATGCCTGGAAAAATATAAAAAAAAACGCGCAATTGATTCAAATGAACAAATCACGCCCAGCCACGTCTTCGTCTTCTTTAAACGCCCTGGTTCATTTACCTGCGGGTTTTGTTCCGCAGGAAGATTCGTGGGATGTCTCAAAAATCCTCCCTAGGCCATGTAAACGCAAGCTAAGGCCATCATCGTGTTCGTCTTGCTTTCCTGAACACGAATATAGCCATGAATCGTCTTGATTTTTCCTGTACACAAAACGCCTAAAAACAAGAACAAGAACCCTAGGTTTTGGATACGGGATTAGAAGCCACGAAAATAAAATCAAACAATGCAGAATGCTTGGAAATTATGCAAGGGTCACAAATATATCAATATTTTGGAAAGAAAACGCAAGAATCCAAGGTTACAAATTCATGCACAGGGCTATGTTCAGGATGACTTACAGTGCGTTTGGGGATGCTTCAAGGGATGGTTTTGATCGCTATAGCTTCACAGGATGTCAGGCAAGGGAGTAGTGTTGTGATTTTGGATTGAATTGGCCTCCAATGTTGTTTTCGATCTCACACTTTTCAAGCTTTTTCACCAATTTTCTCTGGCCGTTTCAGCAGTGTTCTATGCGTTTTTTAGGTCTGGCTTCCTTGTGTGCATATAATAGAATTATTTTAGGTTAAAACATGGGCTATAATCCAAGTGTATTGAAGAATCAAGATTGGATTTTGATCACCATTAACATGTTTCCAAATATAGGCCAAATCTGATTTTTTGTACATAACCAAGCTTGATACGAATTTGATTTGGTTCATGATGGTATTTGAAAGTTGTACAAATCACAAAGATATGATTTCATCAATTTTTAGATTTTATTTGATTTAAAATTGATTAAAATTGAATTAAACCAATAAAAATTAAATAAAATAGAAAAATAAATGAATGGCCATGGAATCAGGTATGGGACACGTGTGTGGCATGACAAGACTATATCAAGTGGAAAAAAGTGGGCCCTTTTGTCAATAATTGGAGTTTTGAGGATAGTTGACTTTTGGCAAATTTGGAAAAATGCCCAACTTCAACAATGCATAACTTCTTCACTTTTGAACTTTTGGAGGTGTTCTTGGACTTTTTAGAAACCTTGAGATGTCCTCTAATCAACCTTTTTAGTATCATTTCATTTTTATGTTCCATGCTCAAGTTATAAGCTTTGGAAAAAAATGTGTTTTTGTTGACTTTCAAAAATGACCTATAATGTCCAAATTTGTAACTTTTTGTGAGAGCATTTATTGATCTTGGGGTGTGAAGATGGATTGTAGGAAATTGCATCCTATTAAAAATGAGCTTTGGATGGGTCATTTCTCATAAAGTATGAGAAAGTTATGCTTGGTCAAAGTTGAGTTGACTTTTCCTACAAAACCCTAATTTGGCAACTTTTGAATCTTGATGAATCTTGAGCAATCCTTGATGAATCATTATCAAACCTTGATCAAATGATGAGTTATCCTTAAAAATGAGAATGTTGACCAAAAATCTTGAGGTTTGACTGTATTTGGGTCACAGTTGACTTTTGCCCTAGCACAGTCGATTTTTGGGCCTCTTGAGCAATTGACTGACCAAACTTCCTCTGCAAGGCTTGAAATTTGACATGGATGAACTTAAGAACATATTAGGAAATTGGGGGAGCACTTGAGGTCATTTGGATGTGAGGACCTTGATGCAACACAAAACCCTAATTTTGACTTGACTGCCTTAGGAGGTGATTTGACTATCCAACCCTTGAGCCAACTTGAGCAACTTGAAGATTATTCTTGGAAAGTATTGAGGAATATGGGAGGGAAAATTAGTTCAATTAGGGTTCCATAAACCCTTCATTTTCTCCACCCAAACCGGGTCGGTGTTGGGCCCATTTTCTTTAGCCCAATTTTGTATTAAGTTTTGTTCTTATATTAATTGAAGCATAAAAATAAACGAATGATTAGATGGTGTAATGGTTAGTGAGTGCATTTGAATTCACTAGGTCCTGGGTTCGAGACCCCCTGGGACACTTTTACCATTATTCTATTTTTTTTTTCATTTTTAAGCCATCACTGTTTTATTATATTTTAGTTAAATTGTAAATATAACAGAAAAATAACTTGGTTCAACGGCAAGGCAAGAGAGTTATAACCTAAGGAACATGAGTTCAATCCCTAACTTTACCCTTTTTTTCTTTAAAATTCTAAGTTTCAAGTTTTTTTTTCTTATTTTATTTTAAGTTTTATACAAAAAATAGAGTTAGGTTTTAATTTTCTTTAAATGATAAAAAACACCAAAAATATAAGATTAGAATTTTAATTTTCTTTTGATTATTTCTTTACTAAAAAATAAAAATATATTAGAATAGAGTAGTATTAGAATTTTGATTTCCCTTTTTTTAGAATTCCTCCATTTCGCAATTCATAATAATTTAGAATTAGGTTTTAATATTTATTTTCACAAAAAAAAATCATAAAAATATTATAATATTATTTTCTTTTATTTACTTGATAAAAATCATAAAAAATGTTAAGAATATTTTTTTTTGTTTGATTATTTGGTTAATCCTTATTACATGTCCCCTTAAGTGATTCCCCAAATCGATTAAATTCATGTTGATCTTTTCATGTTGAATTAGACATTAGGATCAAACTTTGTATGATAACTTTAGGATAGAATTTCCCTTTTACACTCAACTTTAAGTCCACACCTTGTATGACAACAATTAGGTTTTTTTAGTCTCCATTTTGACTTTTTCTTCTTTTGTAAATTAAAATTAAAACTTTTTCGCCTTAATCCAAAAATCCAAAAACACTTAATCATTATTCAAACTCATTCACACTTAACAAAATACTCAACAAATCAAAGATCTCCTCAAAAGGGCATGTTATCTCCGTTCTACCACGATACCGGTCGTGCCTATTGCTAGAATGCGTGCGTTAGCATTTCCTACTAAAAAACACCAACAAACCAACATTTTCTAGAAGAACTACGGTGTTCTGATTCCTTCACGGGATACATAGGCAAAGGGTTGCGAGACCCTCACGAACACACTAATAAAAAACCATTTCATTCCCCTTAGAAAGTATAGTTATAAATAGACACACTATTAGAAGTAAACATTCAAAATGGATCATGTTGAGTACAATGGATGTGAGGGGTGCTAATACCTTCCCCTCACATAACCGACTTCTGTACCCTCTCTTTTGGTTGCACGATCATCTTATTCATCCTCTTGGGGTTTTCTCGATATGTCTCCTTTCTTCGGGATAAATAAAGTTCGATGGTCGCTTCAACACTTCCCACACATCTCTGGTTGGTCACTTGAGTCGACTTATATTGAGAATAAATTTTGTGCTTCTGCATTCTCCTCACTCAAAGGTAACCAGGCGATAGATCCGTTCATGGTATATATTGTCTGCTTAGTCTTTGAGGATATACACTTCCATACATACGTCGATCACCGTGAGATAATTCCCTTTGATGATATTGTCTTGTACTCGAGATGGTTGGATTGTGGGTCACGTATGATGGCTACTCATTTTCCTGAGTGTGTCATGCGTCAATTTGACTACATGTAGTATATTCCTAGAGATCCTTTTGTATATGCTCCTCCCATTGTGAAACATTGAGATATGGATGATATGTTTGATGATTATGTTATACATCTTCTACTAGATGAGGCACATAGTACCATAGCATCGAACGACTAAAGCTACATAGACTATTACATCTGATGGTTCTTCCGGGTGTCACATCCTTATATGGTACAAGATTCTCCAAGAGATCCACCTAGGCCAGTTCATCAAGAGATACTAGAGGAGGAACAGGCTAGGACATATCATGCTCATGATGTCTTGCCTAGGTGTTGTCGTATCATGGAGATTGGGTAGAAAGGTATTGATGGAGGAATCTTTTGGGATGGCTCTGAGGCGATGGGTGTTATAGATGCCATGATGGTTGAGGCTTAGGGAGGCTCTGCAGTACAGGAGGAAACGCAAAAACATGGGGAGACGAGAACAAGACCGACTCATAGTCCTTTATACACAGTAGATTATTGTATTTTTACTCTTAATATATTTTAGATTGTATTTTATTTATCGACTTCAGTGTAACTTTTGGATTAGATTTGTGTAATATTGACTTATAACTTTATATATGTCATTTTATTCATATAATTATTATAGTTGAATCTTAAAATATCTTATAATGTTATTTGATATGAGAATCATTTACAAAGTAACCTGATTTACTATCTGCATAAAATACGGAGATACATCTCCGACTACTTAACAGAAATATATCTCTGAAACAAACTAACTTTAAACAAAAAAAGATACATTCAAAAATACATCTCTGAAAACTGAGGGACTTTTTGAGAATTACATAGGATTTTTTAGGTGTATAGGGTTCTTTAAGAAATTCTCTAAAATTTTGATTGCAAATTTTGAAGGGCTTTGTTTTATAGGTATTTTCTTGGATTTTAGGAGTAGCATCTATTCTACCAAACATCTATCCAATTCTAGAATGTCATTATAATTTCATACAAATTAGTCTATATATCTGTGAAAAAATTTTATAATGTTATTCTTTATAAAATAAAATAATAATAATAATAATAATAATAAGTAGGATTGATTTTATAATTTCTCTTGTCAAATTGATCTCTTTAAAATGCTCTTACATCTCAAAATTTTCACTTTGCCTGGCCTTCCATTCTTGTATCTCAAAGGAGGATCATAGAGAATATTACTGATAGTTTTATATATGGACTGAATTCTTAATCTTATTTTGAGTTTCTTCCTTCTTTATCTTGTTGTCCAAAGGATCCTTCACCATATCTTCTTGAAGTTCTTCTAGGTTCAGAGCTTCAATTGCTAGCTCTTTTTATCTTATGTTTTTGGATGATTTAAATCAACCAACTTTTTTCTATATTGTCTATAATATCTATTTACCCACCTTCGTCCTTTAAGGTTGTTTTTAGTTTATTTTCAACTATATAAGTCAAAATTAGAGAAATAAAGCTCGAAGTACTCATATGAAAAGATATTCATCGACCGAATCAAGTTGTTTTCACCCTAATTATTGTTTAGTTTGAAACAAACGTGAGTCTTTAAACTTACCTTCACATGTTTTCCATTTTTCTAAAATTATTTTCTTCGCTACCTTGCACTTTTGATTTTGCTTGGACTCACATCTTCCCGTACTTTTTCAGTATTAAAGATGTCAATGTTCGCCACCTCAAAGTCAGAGTTATCTACTTCTAAATATTCTACATAACACTCTTCATCATATGGAATCGGGTTTAGTGTACAGTTGATGGAATGACCCTTATTGTTTATATACACACACATCTTAGCAACAAATTGTATTTACCTTTCAAAGGTACATCTATAAACATAGTGGGCCTATCTATTGACCCAACTTCAAGTTTATCACAATGTCTTCATTCCACCTCGAATTCTTTCCATTAAAGTGTTTGACCAACATATCATATGGAACCAAATCATTTTTGTTTTCTTTAGTTTTTTCATCACTATTGCAGATATTAGATTTAACACTGCTCTTCCATCAATTAGAATATTATTCATTTGCATTCATTCTTTGATCATTACTTCGGAAAATAGTGATTTAAATTGGGTTTACATGTTTTCATTTGGGGGATCAAAGCAAGTTGGTTTACAAACGGGATTGTATATCAATCTTTTTACATAGGTTCATACTAGGTCCTTGTTGCTCCTTCTCAAATTTCTCATGCAGAGTCTTAAGGTCAAGCGAATTTTTTGAAAATTTTGAAGGTAGAATATGTTGTGATATAATCCAAGTTGTACTATTCGACACTTAAAATAATTTGGTTTTGAAATCTCCTCTGTTGAAGAATAGGATATTTAAGACCATGATCAGTTCGACTGAGGTACAATGCCTGAAAATAGTTCTAGACCACAAGAATAGTTGGTTGTGGAATTTGAGGTTTGGTCATCTGAATTTAGGTCAGTCAATCAACTAATTACTCAAGATATGATAACTGGTATACCAAGTCTTGAGATTCTAGACAAAATCAGTGAAGTTTTCTTAGTAGGGAAGGAATTCTGAAAGTCTTTTATTTTGACTATGCCAATGAGATCCTCTTGCATACTAGAATTAGTACATTCATATGTATGTGGACCATTTAAGGATCATATTGTAGCGGTGAAAAATTGGAGAATAAGTTATTGATTAACTTAACTCATCAAGCAAGAGTCATCACTGCACTTTATTGTTTCTAAAGGAATGAGAAAAGAGCAAATAAAACCCACAGAAGTTTTAAAGCAAAACTAATAAAATAAAGGAGAACAAGGTTCGGGGGTTGGTTATGCAAAGAGAAGATGTTAGCACCCTAAAAATACATGGTACTCCATGGGAACCTCTTTGAAAATCTGTGTATTTGGCTAAAAAAGAGTTGTTTGCAAAAATATTGTTAAGATGAGAAAAGAAATGGTTTTTACGATTTTGATTCGGCAAGACTTCAAGAGCCTTGTGCCTATGTATCTCCAGTGCAATAAAGAAATCAGAATCACGTAGTTCTTCTAAAAAAGAACAAAGTTGTTTGTTGGTTAATTTTAAATGAGAGATATTTTGTCATCTTAAGTAGAATACTCAACCAATCATCCATAAACATGAGAAAGATGGACCTTTGAATCACAATGAAAGAAGGGCTCCAACTTGAATAAAAATCAACAAGTATGCCACTAGCTATTTCAAGTGGAAAAGATTCAACAGCATATCAATCAATATTATGGACATGGGAGAATTATATCTCAACTATAGAGATGACTTATTTCTAATCCTTGAGAAAAGGTTTTGAAGTAAAAAACCAAATGGCCAAATGGTTTGGATGAGTTTTGTGTTTTTTAAGTCTTCAAAGAAAAGAGTTTGACTTTGATTAAGTGGACAAAGGTTTGATTAAGAAAAAAGGTTTTAAAAATGAACTGGACAAAGTCAAGGTTTTTATTGAAAGTGGTTCAAGTTTAAGAAAACAAGAAGGTTCTGAAAAAGAGAGAAGATTTTGAAAATTGAAAATGATGGGCAAAAGATGAAGGGACTATCCTAAAGCATAAAGTAAAAGGTAAGGTAGGAAAGATCTAACCAAATAAGAGAAATTATATTTACACAAGTCAAACAATGCATTCATTCCCTTTGGATTAAGCCACACATACAAGCAAGCAATAAGCATCAGATAAAAATTTAGTGCCTCTGATACAAGCTTAAGATCTCAGCATAAGTTGAATCACAAAAGGTGAAAATGACTTCTCATGTATCAAATAAAACTTGATGTCTCAGATGAATGTTCTTGCATCAGATGAATTTCAAAGCCTCAAAGTAACAACATATGCACATAGAAAAGTTCCCAACAAACATACAAAACAGAAACACAACCAAGGGCTCAGATGAATCAAGATCATAAAGTACAAATGAAAGTCCAGGTCAAGGTCTTATCCTAAGTCCAAAGGTCCAAACTACATAATGCATAGGATAGTAACCATAGTCCAAGAGCCTTATAAGTTTTTTAATGTTCAAGTTCTTTATTAATGTCTTCAAAGAAAGAAGAAAAAATGCTCAAGGAGCAAAAGAAAAGTAAAAATAAAGTGCTCAATGAGAAAAAGAAAAATGGCATAAAAGAAATGCAAGAAAGTAAAATGACAAGAACGATAAAGATGCTAAAAGTAAAGGGCATAAAATAAATTACGGGAAATTTAAATGACAAAAAAATAAAGGTGCGGAAAATTAAATGTTAGTACAATTAATAGTTAGTGTTAATAATTATTTTTCCGATTCGGGATAATTTGGCACTATGTTAAGAAATCGTTAGTGAACTTATATAGAAGTTGCACCTATCTGAGGTCAGGCCAAAATAATGTAGGTGTATTGCATATAATGCACACCATGGTTTAAAAGTAAAGTTGATCAAGACTAAGTCAAGGAGATGAGATCATTACATCAATCAAATCCTTTATGATACCTTAGGACAAACTTATCATCAATCCAAAGTACCTTTAGTGATCAATTTATCACTTAGAGGTAGATTTGAAATGATGAAAGTTCATCAAGTACCAATCCAAATTCAACTGAACAAGATGAATCATCAATCATCCAATTGATCAAAATTTAAAAAGAAGAAGAAAGAGATGAAGCAGAATTAACTTGAACAAGAAAATAAATCCCAAATTGAATCAAGGTATTAATCAAGTCATCATTAACATCATTCATCCATTTTGATGGATTAGGGTTTTCACCCCATCAACATCCAAGATCCAATGAGGTTGATAAAACTCATGACCCAATTCATTATGATCCCAGGCCAGTCAGCCAACAATAGTCAAACAATAATTAAAATATAATAATGAACAAATAAAATGCATGGAAAATATTTTTTAAATTGATTTTTAAATGAAACTAAAAGGTAAAATACCAAAGTATATTCAAAATATCAAATAAATTTTAAATAAGACCATGGAAAAGAAGAAATGAACCATAATATTTTTATAATTTTTTGGTAATTTTTGGAAACATAAAAACTAATTTTAAACCAATTAAAATTAAGCAAAGAATAACAAATTAATTAAATATAGAAAAACTAAAAATAAAATTATGAAAAAATAAGAATCAGAGAGAAATTTTAAAATTATTTTCAGATTTTTTTAGACTTAAAATGAATGTATTATGATGACAATGTGAGAAAATGCAGCTCACAAATCTCTCTTTTGTTGATGATGTCCTTCTCTACTCTAGAGGGGACTACAAATCTGTGGAGGTTAAGATGGAAACCTTCCAGATGTTTACTACCTCTATTGGCATGAAGCTTAATCCTAATAACTATCATATCTATTTTGGCAGTGTTAATGCAGGTACAAAAGATCAAATCCTTCAGATGACTAAGTTCAAGGAGGGGGAACTTCATTTCAAATACCTAGGGGTACCCCTTACATGTAGGAAGTTTTCTATCAACCATTATATGGTGTTACTAGAAAAAAAATGTTGGTAGGATAAAACACTTGAGCACTAGCTTATTAAGCTATGAAGGGAGACTGCAATTTATCAGAAGTATCTCCTTTGCTATAGAAAACTATTGGATGATGTGTTTTCTCTTACCCAAATATGTGATTAAGAATATTGAGGCCATTTGTAGATCCTTTTTATTAATTGGAAAAGAGATTATTAGTAGGAAAATCTTTATGGCTTAGCAGAGAGTTTGTAGTCCTAGGAAGCATGAAGGGCTGAGTGTTATTGATATTACTATATAGAACAAAAAACTTTGTTAAAGCTACTTTGAAACATCAGCAATAAGGCCGACAACCTCTGGGTAAAATGGATACACAATTATTACTTAAAACATGCTAGCATCAGGGAAGTTGCAGTCAAAACTATAAGCACCTAGATCATGAAACAGATACTGCAACTGAGGGAAACTAGTGACAACATCAAAGTTCTGTGGGATTAAATGAGTCAAAATAAGAAGTTCTCGATGAAGAAGGTTTATAAGAGCTTGAGGAATAAAAAATAGAAAGTAGAGGTCCCTGATGTATAACAATGCAGCCAGACCAAGAGCTCTCATGATCCCATGGTTGGCATGCCATAGGAAACTTGCTACCAAGGACTGATTATGGAAATTTGGCATATTGTTAAATAGAAACTACAACATGTGTGATATGGAGGAACCGATTGATCACTTATTGTTTGATTATCAAGGTACTAAACATTATTGGGAGTCTGTTTTGCAGTGAATTCATGTTAAGCATGTACCAAAAGAGTGGGAAGAGGAAATCAAGTGGATTATGGATAAGTGCAAAGGAAAATGGTGGCGAGCATCAATGATCAAATTAGCCATTATTGAGACTGTTTATGAAACTTGGAATTATAGGAACAACACGTGCTTTGGGAACACAGTAGACCAGCACATTATAGTGCAGGACATCATTGATAAAATAGTATATAAAGCTTGGTATAACAAGAAGCTTAGACCTTACTGTGATACGGTGGGAGAACTGACTTGGTTGTTTTGCGTTTTATTGCAAATGTTGCGGTTAGCAAGAGTCGCCGCCGACTTTTCTTTTATCTAAAAGGAAAGGCTGAAAAGAACAGGAAAGACCTTTGAGATTGTTTCTTGAGTTCGGGGGGTAGATTATGAAAAGGGAAGGTATTAGCACCCTTTTCATCCATGGTTTTCCATGGGCTCTTAGTTACTTGCTAGATCACTTGCTTTTATTTGAAAATATGCTTTGTGTGGTTTTTGAAAGTATTTTGAAAAGGCGCCATCGTTTAGGCAAACTTTGTAATAATTCTCGTTCATAAGAATGTATACAAAGTGTTTATCTTTTGAAAATGTTTCAAGTTTGAAAGATGTTTTGAAAGTGTTGGTGTTTGTTTTGAAAATAGCAAGGATGTTTTGTTTTGAAATTGAGCAAGTAACTAGGAACATTCTACCTACTCAAAAGTCTTTCATGTTCATTTCCTCTTTCCTTTGACATTGTTATCTTACCATTGATTTGGTAAGTAACCCTATCTTTGGATGTAAACGGGATGAGCATGGGTCATCGTATAACCATGATTAGCAATGTTGTAAGGTATCTTAGCATCTTTCTTTAGGGACTAAGATCATTTTGAAAAGGCAACATAGATAGCGTCATCGAGGGACTATGATCTTGTATTTTTACTTGTTTTTGCTAAGATACCTCACATGCATAATATGGCCATTTTTATAAGGCAACCAAGTGGATTTTACCCTAGGGGTGCTTGTGTGCAAGTGTATTGATTTTCATGCTTTGTTTAGTCTTTGATTATGGTTTGCTACTTGTTGATTTTTATCTTCTCATACAAACCCTAATTACTAGCATTTATATAAAGCGATAAATTGCGAAAAGTAAAATTACTACGCTATTACATCATTATGGAAGGGGGGAACAAATTTACATATGGGGATTGCAAGAAAATTAAACCTAATTATCTATTACAACCATATTGAATATTGTACAAAATTGAATATAAAATACAAGAATATAAATGGAAAAAGAAATGATTTTTGTTGTTTTTTTTTATGAAAGGGGTTTTATCTTGACCTAATTAAAGAAAATGATTAATTAAAATTAAATAAAATTAACTTAAACTAATTAAGAAAAGAAATTAATTTGAAAACGATTTATAGGGTTTTTTATGAAAAGGTTTTAAATTAATGAAAATAAAATGAAGATTAATTAATTAAAATAACCTAAGTTCTAAATTAATTTTAACTAAGAAAATAAAATAATATATTAATTTAACCTAAGTCTAAAAATTATATACTTAAGAAAAAGAAATTAATTTGTTTAAGAAAATGTTTTTTAGTCTTTTTTGTTTTATGGAGAAAATAAAATATATAAGTATAAATAATAAATAAAAATAAATTTGGATTTTTTATGATTTTATGAAAATAATAATAGTAATAATAATAGTAATAATAATAACAATAGTATTAATAATAATAATAAATAAAAATAAAAAAATGAAATAAAATAAAAAAATAGTTAGGGAGGTGGATTAGTAATGCAAGAGGTATTATGAGAAAAAAGGATTAGGCCCACATGAAAGCCCAGGCGCTGCCAAAAAAACACAAAAAAGTAAGAAAATAGTGGGGAAAAAATTAAAAGGTCATGCTGGGGCTTGAACCCAGGACCTAAGGGTGATAGGCGCGCGCTTTAACCACTGAGGTGGTGATACATCCGTTAACTTGTGTGAAAGGATAAATACATAAAACAAAACGCGCCCTGATTACACTTCATCTTCAACCTCCATCCAAAGGACCTATATCTTCTTCATCTCTCAACAAAAATGAAAAGTTCAAGCATGAAAGTTGTGGCATTTCTTCCCACAAATCCAACCATGTAAATAACTTAAGCTAACAGTTAAAGATGAATGAGAATTTTTCTGGCCCTAATTCAAAACCTAAAAATTTCAGAAAACTTCAACTCTAAAATTCTCTAAGCTCAGGCCATATAAATGCAAACTATGGATATGTACAACTTCGTGGCAATGGTATCTACATTTTATCTTCACAAATCAAAATTAAATGATGCCTGTATGAAGAGATAGAAGTTTGAAAACTTACCTCTTGCAGCTGGAGTCATGTATGGAGTTTGAGCAACCTTTATGATGGCCTGATGATTTCTGTAGCTTGCCTGGACCTCCTTGAGTATGTTCTAACTCCTACTTTTCTTTGAGGATAACTGAAACTCTCAACTCAAGTTGCAAGCTTCAAATTTGGAAATGGTGGATGGTGATGGAGGAGTTACAGTCAAGAAACAGGGGTCTGGATCACTTTGATATGATGTATATTAAGTGTTTGGATGGTTAAAACTCAATACGCACGAGTGGATTTGGAGATGGCTATGTGAGGTTCAAAATTGTCAAGTTAAGGCAGATTCTGAGTTGCAGAGTGCTTGGGAGTGTTTTGGGGTCTTAGCATTCATGTGTTATGTTGCAATAGACTTGTGTATATGTATGGAAAAGGTTAGAGATCAAATTCACTCAAGGTTTCTGAGTTCTAGCCTTTTGGCTCTATGACTTGCTTTTGAAGAAAAGTGAGAGGACAAAACTCAAAGTGTTGTACAAGCATGTTCTGAGCGCAAAGAGGCTTTAGACACATTGCTTTTGGTTTATGGGGGTTGTGTGTGCAGAAAGAACAAGTGCAAAGCTAAAGAAGTTGACAATTGCAAAAGTAGTGCTTTATCAAAATGGAAATGGCAACTTTGTGCCATAAATGGAAATGTAACTTGGATAAAGGCTCAAGTGCTTGGATTAAAGCTCTATTAGTTGTGTAAACATTTAATTATGGAGTGACAAACAAGTTTGAGGCCTGCAAAGCAAAGATTATGCAGCCTAGGTTTGGATTTGAATTTTTGTTCATCATGAAATGGCTTGTAATATAAGTTTGAAAACCCTAACTTCATCTCTTCGATTCTCCTTGCTCACAAATTATCTTAAGGAGTTCTTGGAAATTTTGGAAAGCTTGTAAAGTGCTATACAACCCCTCTTTGAATCACTTTTGAAAATTCCCTTTGTAACTATATGAAAAAGTTCCATGAAGTTAGGTCAAAATCCTGACCAAAACTAGGGCAAAATTTCACTAAGTGTTCAATTTCAAGACAGTGACTTTATGAATTAATAACTTGAGATCCAAGCATTTTTAGAAGAAGTTGTGTGAAGAAATGTTGTAGATATCATAGATATCATGGATATCTACAACTATCATGTTAAAAGTTTCTTTTGAAACCTCTTGCATCATGGTGAAAAATTTACTCAAAGTTGTGAAAAAACATGAAGTTTTAAACACTTAGAAAAATTTCTAAGTTAGAAAACTTTGACTTTTCAAAATGAAATCTTGACTTTTTGATTTCTTGATGAATAATTTTCATATTTTGACATGTTTTGATGAATTGTGATCTTTGACATTGGATTTTGACCAAAAAGTCAAAGTTTGACTTTTTAGTGTACAGTTGACTTTTGATCAATTGACTGAGAATTCACTATCAATCCAATTGATCTTGAGCAATGTTTTAGGTCATGCCATTAATTCAAAAAGATGCAATTGAACTCTTGAAACCATACTTCAAACCAATTGACCATTTGCTAGGTCAAAAATCAGAAATTGCCCTTTCTCAGTCAAAACACTAATTTTGACCATTTTGCCCTTTTGATGATTTGATTAAATTTCTTGAGGAATTATGGTCCAAACTTGATCAAATGATACATATGAGTTTATAATATTGATGTGGATCAAAAATTATGAAGTTTGACTGTAAATTGGCCATAGTTGACTTTTTCCCCAATACAGCTGATTTTTAGGTCAACTGCTCAATTGACTGAGCAAAACTGTGATCCAAGGCTTGAAACTTGACATGAGTAATCTTGGGGATCCATAATGATCCATGAAATTCATATGAAGCATTGAAAGTTCAATTATCCTTGTGAAATCTCAAACCCTAATTTTGGTCATCATTGCTTAAGGAGGTGTCTTGAGCTGATCAAACCTAATGCATTATTGAACCAAATGAGATCTTGTGAGAGATTACTTGATAAATGAGAGGGAAAATTTTGGGGTACAACATCTTCCCCTGTTCAATCTTCTTAAACCTGAAGAGTTAGATTGGCGGATCCGCCATTCGCGACTTGAAGGTGAAAGATGATTGAACACTAGAGTGCCCAGAAATTTGCACTCGAAGATGGATGGTGAATGGGCTTATAGATGCCATTTGGAGGAATGTGGGTAAACACTGGAAGAAGTATCAGCACAAATCTCTTATTGATTTATAATAAAACTTGATGTTTTACCTGTGAGAAAAAGAGTTAGTAAAATGCAGATGGCTGCATGATGTTCACCAGATGTGGTATTATGTTAAATGCATATGGTATGTACATGCTATGATGTATGAATGTGAAATGTATTTTTTTGTCCGGGAAAATAAATCCCTGACTGCTACTGAGGAAATTTTGGGGGTTAAATCTCTGATTTCCGTTGGGGATGAAGAATATGCATATCTTCAAACTTTGTTGAAAGGATGCTTTCACTGGAGAATATCTCTCGAATGTCAGCTGTTATCTGGTTAGATCCAGGCTTCACAATTTGCTGAGGATGAAGTAGTAAACTGCTATCTGGTCTGATCCAGGCTTCACGATAACTTACTGGGGGAAGAGACGAATTAACTGTTATCTGGTCGGATTCCAGGCTTTGTAGAAAATTATCTTGAAATTGAATAGTTATCTGGTCGGATCTAGGCTTCACAACAACTTGCTGAGGATACAGAAGTTAACTGTTATCTGGTCGGATCCAGGCTTTGCAGTAACTTGAAGTGGTAACTACTATCTGGTCAGGTCCAGGTTTCATGGTTTTTGGAAAGTTGTACTATTATCTGGTCGAGACTAGACTTCATAGTGTCTCTATGAGGATCATAGTTAATTGTTATCTGGTCGGGCTCCAGGTTTAACAATAAACTGTTTGAAAAACTATTATCTGGTTGGGTCCAGGCTATGCAGATTTCTGAGGTTGATGAGGTCAATTTCTATCTAGTCGGGTCCAGGTTTCACCATAAACTGTTTGGGGATTTAGTTATTATCTGGTCAGTTTCCAGGTTTCACAACGAATCTCTGAGGGTAATTTCTATCTGGTCGGATCCAGGCTTCACAACAACTTGCTTGAAAAGATGAAATTGAAAACTGATATCTGGTCGGATCTAGGTTTCATAGTAATTTGTTGGGGCAGAGGAAAATTCTACTTGGGAAAAGAAGTTAAACCTTGGTCGGGTTGAGTCCAGGTTCTTCTATATCTTTGAAGAGTTAGACTATTAGCTGGTCGGGTCCAGGTTTCATAGTATCTTGAAATTGAGATCAACTGTTATCTGGTCGGGTCCAAGTTTCACATACTCAAACTGTTATCTGGTCAGGTCCAGGTTTCAGTAATTCACTAGGGATAGTGGCAAACTCTACTAGAGAAGAGGAGTTTTACTAATAATTTTGTAGGAATTAAACTACTATCTGGTCGGGCCCAGGCTTCGGCAATTGAAGAAGTCAAACTATTATCTGGTTGGGTCCAGGCTTCAGTAATAACTTGAGAATTGTGCTAATATCTGGTCGGGTCCAGGCTTCATAGTATCTTTTTGGAAATAGTAAAGGCTTTGATGATGGATTTACTGGGGATCAGGGGTTGTGGCCCTATGATTTGCAATAATATGAAAGGAAAATTCAAACTGGAGAGTGTAGACTCAGTCGGGTAGGACAAACTCAGCTTAGGGAGGATACACTCAATTGGGGAGGATATACACAACTGGGGAATAACGGGCTCAGCTGGGGAGGATGGACTATGTCGGGGGAATACAGACTCGGTTGGGGAGGATGTACATGGTTGAGGAATTTTGTGGTTCTTCGATTGGTTTTAGGAAAATAAAACCTGTTGGGGAAATAAACCCTGTTGGGGAAGTGAGTTTCTTTTAGGAAGAGATCCACGAGGCTTCAACTTGTAAAAATCGACTTAGCTGGAGAGAGAGCTGCCAAGAGATTGAGACTCTGGTTGGGGATTATCCTATGCACAAAGACTTTGTGAGTAACTTTGTTGAGGAGGATGTTAATGGAATAACTCTGTGAAGGTATTCCCTATTTATTTAAAGAAGTTTATGTTACTCCTTAGGTCATATGTGCCAAACAGTTTTAATTATGTTCATATGCATGTGTTCATTCAATTTTAGTCATTGGACAAATTTGCATTCAAAACAAAGGCAGAAATTTTGCACTTCAAAGTATATTGTATTGATATTTTACCCATGAGTAGGCGTTTTTGTACAGAGAGACGGATATCCTAGTAAGAGGAAATCTTCGAAAGAAAAACAAAATTGAGAATGAAAACAAATAGCCATGTGAAATGATCTCATTGCCTTCCAACTCTACTATTGCCCCAATGTCTTCGAACGTCCCTTGCCATTGATAGAAGTTGATTGGATTGATCTTAGACCGTTTGAACTTGGACTTTGGTGATAAACTTGACTGTGTTGATTCCACGGGACATAGTCATACGCTTTTAATCCTTAACTTTTTCCTGGACCGCCCTTTCCGGTTTTCAGCCCACTAGGATACCCTTTTTTGCCCAAGTTTCCCTTTCGAGTTTTCAACTTACCGGGTGTACAATCTTTTGCATATATCCCTAATTTTTGCCCAAACCTTTTAGTTTTCCCGGATGCCCTTATTTTTCCTAGGTGTGTAAACCTAACGAGTCTCTTATGCGTAGTATTTTTTAACTATGTCCGCGTTTATAGGATGTGGGAAATCTTTACCATCTATGGTAGTCAGCATCATGGCACCGCCAGAGAAAACTCTCTTGACAACAAATGGACCTTCATAGGTGGGAGTCCATTTGCCTCTGGGGTCGCCTTGTGGTAGAATGATGCGTTTTATCACCAAGTCACCAACTTGATATACTCGAGGCTTGATCTTTTTGTTGAAAGCCTTGATCATCTGTTTTTGGTACGTCTGACCATGGCAAATAGCAGCTAACCATTTTTCGTCAATCAAGTTTAGCTGATCCAATATTATTTGAATCCACTCGTCTTCGCCTAGGCCTGCCTCATTCATAATTCTCAGCGAGGGAATCTGAACTTCCACTGGCAAAACAGCTTCCATGCCATAGACTAGAGAAAAGGGAGTTGCCCCAGTTGATGTTCTAGCTGAAGTACGGTAGCCATGTAGATCAAACGACAACATCTCATGCCAATCCTTATAGGTTACTACCATTTTCTGCACAATCTTCTTGATATTTTTGTTGGTCGCTTCGACTGCACCATTCATTTTCGGTCTATACGGAGAAGAATTGTGATGCTTGATCTTAAACTGAGTGCAAATCTCAGTGATCATAGCATTGTTGAGGTTAGTCCCATTGTCGATGATGATCCTTTCAGGGATACCATAATGGCAGATGAGGTTGTGTCTGATGAATCTGGCTACCACATTCTTGGTGACTGAGGCAAATGAGGCGGCTTCGACCCATTTGGTAAAATAGTCGATAGTAACAAGAATGAAGTGATGTTCGTTGGAAGCAGTGGGCTTGATCTCTCCAATCATGTCAATGCCCCACATTGCAAATGGCCACAGAGCGGTCATGACATTCAGAGGGATAGGAGGCACATGGACCTTGTCAGCATAGATTTGGCATTTGTGACAAGTTCTTGAATATTGATGGCAATCAGTCTCCATCGTTGACCAATAGTAACCGGCTCTTAAGATTTTCTTAGCCATCGTATGTCCACTTGAGTGAGTACCAAAGATACCATCGTGCATGTATTCCATGATCTCCTCCACCTCTTTCTTGTCCATACATCGGAGTAGAGTTGAATCATGGTTGCGCTTGTACAATATCCTGTTACTTAGGAATAATTTGGCTGCAAATCTTCGCAAGAACTTTATGTCATTGATAGATTCCTCCTCTGGATACTCTTGTGCTTCAAGGTATCTCAACACCTCATGGTACCATGGCTTTTCCGCATCGGTGTCAAGCTCATAGCAATGTGCAGGTTCATCGAATCTTTCAATTGTTATCATAGGGGCTTCGTTGTCCCATCTGACCTTGAACATTGAAGACATGGTTGCCAAAGTGTCAGCCAACTGGTTTTCTTCCCTAGGGAAGTGCTCAAAAGTGATCTATTCAAAGTAAGGAATTAGGGATAGCACAAGTTCCTTGTAAGGGATAAGATTAGGGTGTTTAGTGTCCCAATCTCCTTTTACTTGGCTGATCACTAGGGCGGAATCCCCGAACACATCCAAATGCTTGATCCTTAAGTCAATAGCAGCTTTCAGACCTAAGATGCATGCTTCATACTCGGCCATATTGTTTGTGCAATCGAAGCATAGTCTGGCAGTGAAAGGAGTGTGGCAACCTTCAGGAGAGATGATCACAACACCAATTCTATTACCTAAGGCATTGGAAGCTCCATCGAATAGCATAGTCCATTGGGATCCTTGTTCAGGTCCGTCATATGGTCCAGGTTTCGCACAGTCGGTTACCAGCATGATGTTCTCATCAGGGAAGTCGAAGTTCATTGACTGATAATCATCCATAGCTTGATGGGCCAAATGATCTGCTAGTACACTTCCGTTGATGGCCTTTTGAGTCATGTATTGAATGTCGTACTCAGTCAAGATCATTTGCCATCTGGCTATTCGTCCGGAAAGGGAAGGTTTCTCGAAGATGTACTTGATTGGGTCCAACTTAGAAATCAACAAAGTTGTATAAGTCAACATATACTGTCTTAGCCAGCGAGCAGCCCATGCCAGAGCGCATCAAGTTTTCTCGGGCAGTGAATATCTGGTTTCACAGTCGGTAAACTTTTTGCTCAGGTAATAAATAGCATGCTCTTTTCGGCCAGACTCATCATGTTGGGCCAAAACACATCCCATAGAATTCTCTAATACTGTCAAGTACATGATCAAGGGTCTTCCTTCAACTGGAGGCATGAGAATAGGAGGTTCTTGTAGGTATTCTTTGATTTTGTCAAAGGTAATCTGGCACTCATCATTCCATCTGACTATCTGATCTTTCTTCAAGAGTTTGAAGATTGGCTCACAAATAGCAGTCAAGTGTGATATGAAGCGAGCAATGTAATTGAGATGACCCAGGAATCCTCTGACTTCTTTTTCAGAATGAGGGACTGGCATTTCTTGGATGGTGTGGTACGGTGGGAGAACTGACTTGAGGTTTTGCGTTTGTGTTCTCAAATGTTTCAGTTTAGCAAGAGTCGCCACCAACTTTTTATTTTATCCTAAGGAAAGGTCAAAAAGCACAGGAAAGACCTTTGAGATATTTTCTTGGGTTCAGGGAGTAGATTATAGAAAGGGAAGGTATTAGCACCCTTTCTATCCATGGTTCTCCATGGGCTCTTAGTTACTTGCTTAGATCACTTGCTTTGCTTTCCAATTGTTTGAAATGGTGCTTTGTGTGTGATTTTGAAAGATGTTTTGAAAAGAGGCCATCATTGTGGCAACCTTTGTAATGATTCTTGTTTGAATGTATTCAAAGGTGTTTTTGTCTTTTGAAAAGTTTTTAATGTTTGAAAGTAGGATTTTGAAATTGTGTTGTAAAGTGTGTTTTGAGAATAGCAAGGATGTTTTGCAAGCTTTTGATCAAGTAACTAAGAGTTATCTACCCTAATTTACTCAAAGATCTTTCTTATGTTTTTAACCCTTTTAACAGTGTCGTTTCACCATTGTATTTAGTGAACAACCTTGTGTTAGGATGTTAAACGGGACAGGCGCGGGTCATCGTATAGACCATGATAGCAATTGTGTCAAGTATTTTTGGCAATTTTCTTGAGGGACTTGATCATTTTGTTTAGGCAACTCAGATAGCGTCATCGAGGGACTATGATCTTTTGTTTTGTTTTTGTTTTGCCAAAGTACTTGACATGCATATCATGGCCCATTTTTGAAGGCAACAAGTGGATTGTAACCCTAGGGGTGCAAGTGTGCATTATGTTTGTTTTTTTCTTGCATCTTTGTCTTTGATTAGGTCAAACTATTTGTTGGTTTTGATTTTGCATACAAACCCTAAGTCTAATCATGGCATAATTGAAAGCATTTAAAGGTGTGAGAATTTAAATTCTACACTATTACAACATGATATAGGGAGGGGGTACAAATTTGAATTGGGGATTATTTAACAAGAAATTAAACCCTAAATTATTACAACCAAATTTAATTTGTAAGGCATAATATTTAAATGTACATTATTTAAATAAAATACAATAAATAAACATTGGATAAAAATGCATTATGCAAAAAAAGGTTTTTTATGTATGTAAAATATTTTCAAAGGAAAGAAATGCAAAGAAATAAAAAAAGTTAATTTTAATTATTTTTAGGGTTTGCCCTAATTCTCTTTAAAGAAAATAAAAATTGTATTATTTATATACATAAATAAGAATATATTATAAAAAAATGTTTTTTTAGTATAAAGTAATAATGAAAATAAAAATGTATTTATTTTGTGTTTTTTATTCTAATTATTATATAAATATGTAAGAAATAAAATAAATAATTTACAAAAAATAAAATATTTTCAAGAAAATGTTTTCAATATGGATAAAAATAGAAATGAAAATAAAAGTATTATTTACAATATTTTTTAATTTAAACAAAATAATATAAAAGCATATAAAATGTTTTAATGCTAGTAATAATTAAAATAAATATCAAATAAATGTAAAAATTATAAAAAATATTTTTGGAGCATTTTTTATATTTAAAAATAAAATATCAAAATCAGAAATGAAATAAAAATGCAAAAATGATAAAAATACAAAGAAATGGGCCAGGGGGTGTGAACTGAAAATGCAAGTGTTAGAAGCAAAAATAACCAGGCCCAGCCCAGCCACTTCATCTTCTTCCTCTGTTCAAACACAACAACGCGCCTTTTGTGTACAAACTGCTATCTCCTAATTCTGTGCTTTTTTGACAAAACTCATAACATGAAACTTGTAGAGCATCAAACAACGAATCTAACCATATAAAAAACTTAAGCTAACTCTCAAATACCAGAGAGAATTTCTCTGGCCCTAATTTCTAACCTAGTTTTCTCAGAAAGTTCATGAATGAAATTCTCCTAGCACGATTAATATAAATGAAAATTAAGCACATGTATGGTTTCAGGGCTATGAGTACAACATCTTTCATTCACAAACCTAAGTCTAACTATTCCTAAATAGAGAGATAGAAGTTCATGAAATACTTGTTTCAGTTGAGTTCGAGTTGGGCAATGTAGCAACTTTCGATGGTGCTTGAGGTTCTTTTGAGCTTGCCTGATGTCCACTGAACCTTTCCCAATGCTTAGTTTGTTTTGAAGTGGCCTGAATCGTGCTACATAACTCAACCTGCAAAGCTTCCAAACAAAAATGGCAATGTGTGTTAATGGAGTTACAGCAACTTGTTAATGGTTTGGATAGCTCAGGTATGTTGATTGGAATGTGTTTGAAGTAGTTTTGGACAAAACGCGTGAGGGAATTTGATGGTGGCTTGTGATTTGCAGAACTGACCTTGTTTTGCAAGAAAAAGTGGTTTTG
Organism: Vicia faba; assembly: GCA_948472305.1. Classification (NCBI taxonomy): domain Eukaryota; kingdom Viridiplantae; phylum Streptophyta; class Magnoliopsida; order Fabales; family Fabaceae; genus Vicia; species Vicia faba. The sequence goes on from OX451738.1 coordinate 498,486,028, forward strand.
AAGTATGAGGATGCTTTAGGGGTGAAAGGCTCGTGCTTCTGACTTGCAAGAGTGTATGAAACTTGTTTGAAGTGTTTGTGTAAGTTGATCTTTTCTGTCTTTCAAGTTCTAAGCATTTGGCAAGTTTTCTTGTTTTTGAAGCAAGAAAGTGGAAGTGAGGTTACAGGCTTGTACAGGCCATCTCATCACCCTGCATACCATCCTCTTGACCCCTCTAATTAGTGGATTTGTTTAGCTGCCAGAGATTTGGCTCTATGCTCAAGGATTAGTGGTTTGACATAAAGCAACCTTTTGCAAAAATGGAAATGTGCCTTTTACCAATTAGGGATTAAACTTGTGTACAATACCCTAATGACCAAGGCAATGCATTAGCTCAATGGATTTGCATTAAATTATGTAGTGTGAAATTGTTTAGAGGCCTGCAAACAAGTAGAAAGCCTGCTGATTTAAAAATGAAACTTGTATGAACATGTATTGGCCATGGATCAAAGTGAGTTTTTGCCAACTTCAAGCATTCGATTCTCCATAACCACAAAGGTGTTTGATGAGTTCTTGGATAATTTGGAAAGCTTGCAACATGTACTATAATCCATCTTTGAAATGCAACTTGAAACTCCAAGTGGAACTATGTGAAAAATGGCCAAGAAGATGGGTCAAAATCCTGCCTAAACTAGGGCAAAATTTCTCTAAGTTAAAAGTTTTAGGTACCCTTGTTCCCAAAATCATAACGTGATATCCAAGATTCTTTTGAGAAAACTTTGTGAATCAAAGTTGTAGACTTTGTGATGAACTACAAATTTCTTGTTATAAGTTTTGTTTGAATCCATTTGCATCTTGGTGAAAAAATGGGACAAAGTTAGGAAAAAATAGGAAAATTTTATAACTTAGAAAATTTCTAAGTTATGAAATTTTTCCATTTTAAACCCTAATTTGAAATTTTGGGTTTCTTGATGAACAAGTTTCATAATTTGACATGTCTTGATGAAAAATGACCCTTGGCACTTGATTTTGACCAAAAAGTCAAAGTTTGACTTTTCAGTGTACAGTCAAATTTTAATCAGTTGACTGAAAAATTCATCTGTCAACCCAATGCATTTGAGGTCTTTTGAACTGGTTGAATGGGTCAAGACAATTTAATTGAGTCCTTGTGTCCATGGTTGAACTTGATTTGCCATTGGTTAGGTCAGACAATCAAAAATTTCCTTTGTACAGTCAAAACCCTAAAAATGACCATTTTGCCCTTTTGGTGATCTGATCAAATTTATTGTGGAATTGTGATCCAAACTTGATCAAATGGTTCATATGAGTTCATTATGTTGATGTGGGTCAAATTTCATGAGGTTTGACTGTCAATTGGCCACAGTTGACTTTTTCCCCAATACAGCTGATTTCTATGTCAATTGTCCAATTGATTGGGCAAAAATTTGATTCAAGGCTGGAAACTTGGTATGGACCAACTTGTGAGTCCTACATGGAGTATGAAAGTCATTTTGGGAATTGTGGGTCAAAACATCCTTGTGCAAACTCAAACCCTAATTTAGGTCAACAGTGCAAGGAGGTGTCTTGAGTAGAGCAAACCCTAGCTTGATCTTGAATTCCAAGAGTCTTGTGATGAGAAATGTTGATGAAATGAGAGGGAAAATTTTGGGGTACAACAGTTGCCCCTGTTCAATCTTCTTGAACCTGAAGAGTTAGATTGGCAAGTTTTCCTTTCGCGACTTGAAGGTAAAAGAGGATTGGACACTAGAGTGCCCGTAAATTTGCACTCGTCAAAATATTGTTGAGGGAATGGGCTTAAAGATGCCATTTGGAGATGGTAGAATCTTTCTGGAGATGGGCTTAAAGATGCCATCCAAGAATGTTTGTTGAATTGCAATGTTGTAGGTCAGAAGAATGAGCGTCAAAATGGTATCCGTGTCTGGAATGCATTTGAACTGTATCTGGAGACTGAGTCTGTATGAGCAAAAGAATGGAGTCCATGTCTGGAGCGTATCTGAGCTGTAACTGTATTTGAATTTTGAATGAATATCAGAATGACTGCCGTGTCTGGGGTGTATCTGTATTCTGAATGGGTAACAGAGAAACATCTATATATGGAGCAACTGTGTGCTGGGGATAAATTCTGAATGAGTGACAGAATGACAATCGTGTCTGGAGCGTATCTGGATTGTATCTGAAGTTGAGATCTGTATGAGTAGCAGAATGACTTCCGTGTCTGGAGTGTATCCGTACTGTAACTTGGATCTGAATAAGCGAAAGAATGACTTCTGTGGCGACTGCACTGGGGGGAATCATATTTCTGGTGTAAGGGCCAGAATGGCATCCGTGTTTGGAGCGTATCTAAATTTGAAGTTAATAGTTGAATCTGAATGAGAGATAGAATGGTTGCCGTGTCTGGGGCGTATCTAGTCTATATCTGATTGCTGAAGTCTGAATGAGTAGTAGAATGACCGCCGTGTTTGGGGTGTATCCGTACTGTATCTGGCTTGAAATTTTGAATGAGTAATAGAATAATAGCTGTGTGTAGGGTGTATCCATACTGTATCTGAATAATTGTTAACAATAGCCTTTTAATCTTATCCTGAAAAGGGTAAAATGTTAGCTAAAACACAAAGTTATATTGCATGATATGTATGATGCAATGAACTGTCATCCATGTTTATGATATATGAATGTAATGGTTATGCATGTAAGTTGAGTAGCTGTCTTGCTGAGGAAAATAAATCCTTGATAACTGGAGATAATGAAATATTTGACTGCTGCCGGGGGAATTAAATCCTTGACCGATGTTGAGGATTCAAAATCTTTGATAGATAAAGATGAGAGATTCTTGTCGACTGCCTGGGGATTAAAGATCTTTGATTGCTTGAGAAGGAGAAATCCTGGGACCAATGCTGGGGATTGAAAATCCTTGGTGACTTGTGGGGGTTCACAAGGGTTCTGACAACTTCTGCGGGGAATGAGGATCCTTCAAGAATTTCCTGGGAACCAAGGAAAATTCTGAAAATCTCTACTGGGGAGTTGGAACCTAGGAGGCTTCTGTTTGGAGAAATGAGACCGAGAATCTTCGATCTGCAGGGAAAAAACTCTGTGGGGAGAATGTTTAGTCGGCCGGTGAAATCAGGAGCTTGGGTTGTATGCCAATCTACTGGGGAATCATCCTAGCTGCTGGGGAAATTGAGGGAAGTTGAACAGTTCCCACCGGGGTTGATAGTTGGAAATTTTACTTCTCTAGGGAAGAAGGTTTAGAATATTTTGGTTCCGCTGGGGATAGGTTTCAGGGTTTTCGGGCTCTGCTGACGATCTTGAAGTTTAACTCTGCTGGGGACATATACTTTGAGACTTTGGCTTTGTTGAGGATCTGAACAATGTATTGCAGGGGATCTCTTCTGGAATGGCACAAAGATATCTTCCTACACCTTCAACCTATCAGTAATTATCCTTTCTCAATTTCGTTTTTTTTTTGTAAGCAGTGATTATATTCAAATGCATATGCCTATTTAACGAAACATTGGACGTTTTCAAATAAAACATAAGTGTAAAAAAAGAAGGCAAGCAAATTTTTGCACTTTGAAGTATCTTGGTATTAATTTTTGTAAGTATCTTTGTACAAAGGAGACAGACATCCTAGTAAGAGAATGTTGCCATAAAAATTGAGAAAAAATTTATACAAAAAGAAAGATAGCTATGTGTAACAATTCCATGGGGTTCCCATTCTGCTATAGCCTTCACAACTCTGAGTATCTGTCCATTCGTTGCTTTGTCCGCAGATGATTGGATTGATCAGAAGCTTGGAGCTTGTTGGCGAAGAGATTGTTCTTAAAGTGATCCGACGAGACATAGTCATACGCTTTAATTCCCTAACTTTTGCCTGGACCGCCCTTTCGGGTTTTCGATCCACCAGGAAACCCTTTTTTGCCCAAGTCGCCCTTTCGGGTTTTCAACTTGTCGGGTGTACCGATTTTTTTGTTTTATCCCTAATTTTTTCCTGAATCTCCCTTTCGGGTTTTCGATTCACCGGGATGCCCATTTTTGCCCAAGTCTCCCTTTCGGGTTTTCAACTTATTGGGTCGTTTTATGCGTAGTATCTTTTGACTATGTCTGCGTTCGCAGGGTGCAGCAAGTCGTCGCCGTCCATGGTGGTCAGAATCATTGCCCCACCAGAAAAGATGCTCTTGATCACAAATGGTCCTTCGTAAGTAGGAGTCCACTTGCCCCTGGGATCACTTTGCGGCAATATGATCCGCTTGATTACAAGATCTCCGACTTGATATACTTGGCGTCTAACTTTCTTGTTAAAAGCCTTGATCATCCATTTTTGATACGTCTGACCATGACAAACAGCAGTAAGTCGCTTCTCGTTGATCAAGTTAAGTTGATCAAGTCGGGTCTGAATCCAATTGTCTTCACTTAAACTGGCATCCTTCATAATCCTCAAGGAAGGAATCTGAACTTCCATAGGTAAAACAGCCTCCATGCCATATACCAACGAAAAGGGAGTTGCCCTAGTTAAAGTACGTGTCGCGGTACGATACCCATGCAGAGCAAACGGTAATATCTCATGCCAATCCTTGTAGGTGACTGTCATTTTTTGAATGATCTTCTTGATATTTTTGTTCACGGCTTCAACAACACCGTTCATATTTGGTCGGTAGGGAGATGAATTGTGATGATAAATCTTGAACTGCTCACACAGAGCGGTGATCATAGTGTTGTTCAAATTTGTACCGTTGTCCGTAATGATCCTGTCGGGGATACCATACCGGCATATGAGGTTCTGCTTGATGAAGCGGGCAACCACATTCTTTGTAACAGAGGCATAGGAAGCCGTTTCGACCCACTTGGTGAAGTAATCAATAGCGACCAAGATGGAGAGATGTCCATTGGATGTCGTAGGCTTGATCTCTCCAATCATGTTAATGCCCCATATTGCAAATGGCCAAGGAGCTGTCAGAACGTTGAGAGGAACAAGAGGAATATGTACCTTGTCGGCATAGACTTGGCATTTATGGAACGTACGGGAATGTTGATGACAATCAGCTTCCATGGTAGACCAATAGTAGCCTGCTCTTAGAATCTTCTTAGCCATCGTATGTCCGCTCAAGTGGGTGCCAAATGTGCCACTATGTATTTCGGTCATGATCAACTCTGCTTCAACCTTGTCAACACAACGAAGTAGAACACAATCGTGGTTGCGCTTATAAAGGATGCCATTTCTTAGGAAGAACTTGGTAGTAAATCTCCTTAAGAACTTTTTGTCATTGACTGAAGCTCCTTCAGGATATTCTCTAGTCTGGAGATACCTTTTGATTTCATGAAACCAGGGTTGTTCCATTACTTCTTCGGTGTTAATCTCGTGACAGTGCGCAGGTTAGTCCATTCGCTCGATGGTAATTTGGGGAGCCTCATTATCCCAGTTGAGTTTAAACATGGAAGACATTGTAGCCAGAGCATCTGCTAACTGATTTTCTTCTCGCGGGAAATGCTCAAAGGTAATCTGCTCGAAATGAGGCAACAATGTCAAGACATGTTCTTTGTATGGGATAAGATTAGGATGTTTGGTATCCCACTCTCCTTTGACTTGACTAATAACCAAAGCCGAGTCCCCAAATATGACCAAAGACTTGATTCCCAAGTCTATAGCAGCCTTGAGACCAAAGATGCAAGCTTCATATTCAGCCATGTTGTTGGTACAGCTGAAGCAAAGTAGGGAAGTGAAGGGTGTATAGAAACCTTCCGGAGAAATGACTACCACACTGATACCGTTGCTAAGTGCATTTGAAGCACCATCAAAGTATAGGATCCATCGGGATCCTTGTTCAGGTCCGTCATACGGTTCGTTACCTTCAATGTTGTCCAATGTCATGATGTCCTCGTCAGGGAAGTCGAATCTCATAGATTGATAATCCTCAACGGCTTGATGAGCTAGATGGTCAGCTAGTACACTCCCTTTTATAGCTTTTTGGGTAGTATACTGGATATCATACTCAGTTAGGATCATTTTCCATCTAGCGATTCTTCCAGATAAAGCAGGCTTCTCGAAGATATACTTGATCAGATCCATCTTGGAAATTAGCAAAGTGGTATGAGTCAACATATACAGCCTTAGCCGGCAAGCATCCCATACTAAAGCGCAGTAAGTTTTCTCGAGTAGTGAGTAGCGAGTCTCACAGTCGATAAACTTTTTGCTAAGGTAATAAATGGCATGCTCTTTTCGGCCAGACTCATCATGTTGGCCCAGCACGCACCCCATTGAGTTATCCAAAATAGTCAGATACATGATTAACGGCCTTCCTTCGACGGGTGGCATCAGAATAGGAGATTCTAGTAAGTACTCCTTGATCTTATCAAAAGCAACTTGACAATCATTGTTCCATTCAACCACCTGATCTTTCTTCAGCAACTTGAAGATTGGCTCACAGGTAGATGTCAGGTGAGAGATGAACCTCGCAATATAGTTTAAGCGTCCCAAGAATCCTCTAACCTCCTTTTCATTGCGGGGGGCAGGCATTTCTTGTATAGCCTTTACTTTAGATGGATCAACCTCAATGCCTTTGTTGCTGACAATAAATCCCAGAAGTTTACCAAACCTAACTCCAAAAGTGCACTTGCTTGGGTTTAATCTGAGCTTATACTCCTTCAACCTGGAAAACAACTTCTGCAAATGATCAAGGTGTTCTTCTTCCGTCTGTGATCGAGCCATCACGTCGTATACGTAAACTTCGATCTCATGATGTATCATATCATGAAACAAAGCTACCATGGCGCGTTGATAGGTTGCCCCTGCATTCTTCAGTCCGTATGGCATCACTTTGTAGCAGAAGGTACCCCATTGCGTGACAAAAGTAGTTTTCTCCATGTCCTCGGGTGCCATTTTGATCTGGTTATAGCCCGAGAATCCGTCCATGAAAGAAAATACATTGTGCTGAGTTGTATTGTCAACCAAAATGTCAATATGTGGCAGTGGAAAATCATCCTTAGGGCTAGCCCTGTTTAAATCCCGATAGTCCACACACATTCTGACTTTGCCGTCCTTCTTAGGCACGGGCACAATGTTAGCAACCCATTATGGATAGGAAGTAACAGCCAGAAAGCCAGCGTTGAATTGCTTCATTACCTCAACCTTGATCTTCTCAGACATCTCGGGCCTCATTCAGCGGACCTTTTGCTTGATCGGTGGACAGTCTTCTCTTGTAGGGAGACGGTGAACCACGATATTTGTATCTAGTCCCGGCATGTCTTCATAAGACCAGGCAAAGATTTCAACATATTCGTTCAACAGCTGTACTAGACGCTCTTTAACACCTGGTTCCAGGTTGGCACCCACTTTCACCTCCTTCTTGTCTTCCTTTGTCCCCAAGTTGATGGTTTCTAGCAACTCTTCATGAGGCAGAATAGCCCTCTCTTCTTGTTGCAAAAGTCTGGCTAACTCTCCCGGCACTTCACAGTCTTCGTCAACTTCGTACTCAGTATGATTGACCAAATCTTCAGAGTTATCGAAGGCTAAAACAAAATAGTCACCCATGGAATCCGGAGTGGATGGGTACCTGCATTTGTGAGTGTGGGTGTGTGTAAGGGATAACCATCCTTAAACAAAACAAAAATGCAAAAGGAAAGAAAATGAACATAACAATTTGTAGATGAAAGCGTCCAATGATTCATTAAAACATGGCATATGATAATGAAGAAAATCAAGCCCTTACAAATGGACATATATGCCCCGGGCAAGGCATAAGGTGAAAATAGTGTACGAATTGTTTTAGTTATTACAGACCGAAATAAGAAATTGTTCAAAGATAAAATTACTGGTTGATGAAGGTGATGGGAATAAAATCCTTTTCTTCCCAATTGCTTAAACCCCCTTCGACGGTCGGAAAAATCCAATCCTCAAAGTGGTTCTCTTCATCTTCATCTTCTACAGCATTAATTCTGTGGTGGGTGATTTTGACGGGTGGTCCTCCAGCCTTGGAGCGACGCATAGCCTTCTGTCCTGCAGCAGTAAACCCTAATCCAAACTTGTCCATCTTATGGGGAAAATCCGGCAGTTGCCCCCATACTGTGCTCTTCCCTTCTTTAATTACAGCCTCTGCGTCCTTGAGAGATGCCATCCTAGATACATGCTTGGGAACGATAGGCACCTCAACCATTGTCTTCGCAACTGCTATCTCAGGAGAAACTTCCTCAAAATGTTGGAAAGGCGTTTCGATGAACTCGCCATCCAACTCCATATAACGGAAGGAGTTAAGGTGACTTATCATGTACTTTTCCTTGCTGTGCACCGTTATAATTTTACCCTTAACAGGATATTTAAACATTTGGTGCAAAGAGGAGGTAACTACCCCGGCATAATGGATCCACGGTCTTCCTAACAAACACGAATATGACGGACGGATGTCCATCACATAAAAGGTGGAGTTGAAAACTTTTGTGCCTACTTTGATAGGAATGTCAACCTCTCCATGAACCATTCTTTTGGACCCATCAAAAGCCCTAACAATGATGTTACTAGGTTTGAGGGTCAATCCTTCGCAGTCCAAACGGTCCAACGCTTTCTTCGGCAACACATTCAAGGAAGAACCACTATCAACTAAGATATGGGCGAGGGTGGTTCCCCTGCGTTCAACTGAGACATGTAGCGCGTCGTTATGTTTCCTTCCTTTGGGAGTCAAGTCAGCATCGGAAAAGCTAAGGCCATTATCAGTAGTAAGACTGTCCACACACTCCTGAAACTGGTCAGCCGAAGTTTCTTGGGGCACGTGTGCCGTCTTTAGAAATTTGATTAAGGCCTTAGCATGGGCCTCAGAGCAGAGTAGAAGAGCCAACATGGATACTTTAGAAGGGGTCTGCCCTAGCTGTTCCAAGACGTCGTAGTCACTCTTTCTGATTATTTTCAAGATTTCATCCATTTCTTTCTGGGTGGTTTGGGGAATACCACATCATGAGCCTTCGTCCTGACAGGAACTTCTAGTATACCCTTACCCTTATCGGTATTATCAATAGATGGTCTTACTTCAGGAGTATCTAATTCTTCAATTATCGGGTCTTGCACAGACGGCCTAACAGGCACAGAAGCTTTCGAGGGTCCAAAAACTGCTCGAGGGGGAGCAATCTCTAGAGAAAAATCCATCTGCTGCGGGTTATCTTTCTTGTACCCGCAATGTTCACTATATCAAGGATTTCCTCTTCAGAATTCTCTTGGACTGCTTCAATCTGTTTGATACCATGATAGAATATTTCTCCTCCATAGTTCCATGGTATCGTTTTGCTAGATTGATACGGGACAGGCCCCGGCATGGTGATTTTTAAAGGTACAAATTCAGGATCAGGTGTAATCTTGATAGGCCTTTTACAAGCCTTGGGAAGATTGGTGGAAATGGTTATTGTTGCAATATCGTTGGTTGAGGTAGCAAAAGTAGCAGGAGTAACAGGAGTGAAGGTATCAACAGGGTTTTTTGGAAGAGTATCTCTTGGGTATCCATCAGGCGTTGGACACATGATTTCAACATTGGGCAGTCAGCTCGTATGTTTAAACAAAAGTAGCAGTCTTTTCCGCAGCCTGGGAATATCTCGGCTCTCATCAAATTCTCTTTAATCACTGGTAAGGGAGTCAAAAGGTCAGCAACATCAGTAACATGAAGGTCTTCCATAACGGCATGAAAATTATGACCGTGCTTGGGCATCGGAGCAGATATCACATTGGGCTTCTCAGGAGCATCAAATTCTACTTCCTTGGCGTTAATCAGATCTTGGATTTTGTTCTTAAGCGCCCAAAAATTATTTGTATCATGCCCAACACTGTCAGAGTGGTAAGCACACTTGGCATTGGAGTGGTAGTATGGAGAGGAGGTATTAGGGTTCTTTGGCGCTTCCTTCAAACTGGTAAGATTCAGTTTTAACAAATGAGGGAGTACTTGAGCTGGCGTCATGTTGATTCGGGTGAACTGCCGTTGTGGCCTTTCTACCCGTTGTCGCGAGGTTGATCATTTGAAGAGTTTTGAATCATTACAGCCCCTACAGTTGGCCGGCGCTCGGTTCTTCCCTGAATTTTCTGAGAATAAACAGCAGAGGCTTCCTTCTTAGCTGGGAAGGCCTTCTTAACAGCGGTGGATGCGGAGGCATCTTTATGAATCTTTCCACTTTTAATACCGGCCTCGACCCTTTCGTCGGTCAAAATTAGTTCAGTGAATCCCGCGGAGGAACTCCCAATTAAATGATTGAAGAAAGGGCCAGACAGGGTCCCTAAAAACATGTCAACCAGCTCCCTATCTGACAATGGTGGCTGCACCCTTCCATCCAGATCACGCCACTTCTGGGCATACTCTTTAAATCCTTCATTGGAAGCCATCCCCATACTCTGTAGCTGAGTACGAGTGGGCGCCAAATCAGCATTGTATTGGTATTGACGGTAAAAGGCAGCAGCTAAGTCTTCCCAATTATGAACTTCAGACCTCTCAAGTTGATAGAACCAGTCTAGTTGCGTGCCTGACAAACTGTCTTGGAAAAAGTGTACCCAAAGGTCTTTATCAGATGAGTGGGGTTGGATCTTTCTGACATAGGATCTCAGATGCATCTTTGGGCAGGACAGACCATCATACTTAGCAAATGTTAGTACTTTGAACTTGGGAGGAATAACGATCCCAGTGACCAACCCTAGTTCTTCAAAATCTAAACCAGGTACCCTTTGCAACTCCATGGCTGCCAATCTATCCTCGAGATTCTTATATTTATCATCCGTCGGGGGATATTGCTGTTCGGAGTAGTCTTCGTCTTCTTCCTCTTCCTCCTCTTCAACTTCAGATTTAGAAGGTCTCGTGGCTCCTTTTCCTTTACCGGCCCCTTCATCAGACGTTGAGGGGAACTCGAGAACTTTTCTAGCGTTGCTTTCAAACCTTCTTCCAAAAGTGGCTACTGCGGGCCTTTTCTTCTTTTTCTCTTTATTTTTCTCCAACAGTGCTTTGAGGTCCTCTTGACCCTTTGCTAAGGTCATGAGGAGTTGCTGGAATTGAGAATTATGTGCTTGCAGATCCTTAACTGTCTGCTCTAAAACCATCTTGCTTAAATAAACAGCAGAAAGATAAGGAAACCTGGTGTGAAGACCTGTTTATGCATATGATGAATGATGTGTTATTCATGTAATGCATTCAAGGATTCAGAAATTCAAATTTGTTGCAAACAAAAAGGAACACACGTCATATTAAGAAGAAATTGTTAGTACATAAGTGCCCCATGGGCAAGATATTACAAAATTCTTAATGTAAAAAGACATTGCGCATCCTCTTTAGTGCGATGTAAGTGTTGAGAGTTTCCTCTTCATGAAGTCGGCGGGTAAGCTCCAAAACCTTCTTCTCACTGGAATAGAAGCGGGCTTCAAAAGTATTCCGTTCTTCTTTGAGTTGGATCCAACTCTTTTGCATTTCTTCCCATGATGTTGGCATGTCAGGATGTAGGAGGGTGTATGGAACCTCTCCCTCCATAACAGGCTCTTTGATCAAGGGGAGAATGTGAGGGTATGGCATCATAAGATTCTGGGCGCGGGTTGGTACCCACTTGAGATAAGGCTCAAGGGGGGTGGAATTCTTGTGCCCCAGTGTCTTACTATCCACTTTGTTAGGCATCCTCCAAGCTCTGATGAACCTTTGTCGAAGTCCTTGCGCATCGTTGTCGAAGTTAAAAACTAGGTCAGGAATCAGCATGTCATGAGGGCCATCCCTCCGAGCATATCCAAACTGTCTTAGAGCTAAACATGGGTTGTAGGTAATGCCTCCCTTAATTCCAAGTAGAGGGACATTAGGGAATTCCCCATAACGATCAGTGATGATGACATTTTCTCTGTACCGAGAACACCAATGTACATCAGAATGTGTGAGGGTCATCAATCGTTGTGACCACCTTAAACCCTGCTCATTCTTCAAAACTGATTGTGGAAGGTGAGAAATAAACCACCTTGGTAGGAGAGGAGTACAGCACATGAGAACACCTTTTTTCCTCATTGTTCGTGTATAAAATGAGTGTAGGATGTCCCCAAGCAATGTAGGTATAGGATTCCGAGATATGAAAATCTTGACAGCATTAACATCTATAAGCTGATCAGGGTTTGGGAACAGGACCAACCCATAGATAAGGAGTGCCACAATCTCTTCAAAGGCTTGTAGATCAAGAGAATTCCAGCAGTCTTGTGCCTTCTCAAACAGAAACTTTGCCAAGAAACCCTTGACACCACTTCTGGTTTCCCAATGTCCCTTGATGTCAGATGGTTGCAAGTGTAATGCTTGAGCAACATCTTCAGGCTTTGGTTCTTTTTCCGTACCGTTGTAGGGTAGTTGATGAAGAATAGGAATTCTCAGGAGTTGAGAAAATTCCTCCAAAGTGGGTACTAGTTGGTAATCAGGGAATGTGAAACAGTGGTGTAGGGGGTCAAAGAACTGGAAGAGAACTTTCACCATGTCTTCTTCAATGTTGGAGTTGACCAAGTTGAGAAGTCTACCATGTCTTTCACTGAAGAGAGAATTCTCTGGAATCCTGGTTGTGAGCTCCTTGAGTTGAGGAGGGATTCTCACAAGGTTGACTTGAATTGTTTTTCTGCGAAGAGATTCCATGACCTACAAAACAAGAACAAAGATGAAGATCCAAACCCTTGAAATGGTTAGTGGATGCATATAATGCTTTATGATGTTCATGATGTATGCACAAGCACATGTACAAAACAAGTCACATAAAACCCTAGTTTCAGGCTTGCATGAGGTTTCATAGGTAAGTACCCTCTTGAGTTTAGTTGGCTCAAACCTGTCCTATAAATAGTAACTGGGTTCTAAGGAGCTCAATATCACTGGATTGTTTTCTATGTTCATTGTTTTGGTTTAGCCACTTAACTAGCGACCAAAATATTCCAAGAAAACAAACCTCAATGAGTGTAGTATCGAGTATCTACCAACTTCGGACTGCACCAAAGCCGGTCATCTCACTACCCCTAATGAAAGGCCAAGATGGTCAAGTAAGGTTCTAAGAGTTCATTAGTGCTTTATGACATCACTCAGCGGCCCCGTATTCTCTTTAATTGACTCAAAGGTTACTGGTACTCACAAATATGTCGCACTAATATAGTTATTGCTTCAACCATGTCGGTATACCCCACACAGTTTCCACAACGTATTGCTATTTACCTATGAATGTTTCCCAAATCCGGGTAGAGGATTTCAAGCCCAAACAAGAGAACCAAATGTAAAGCAAACAAAGCAAACAATATAATCATGCAAAGGGTGATCTAAGCCCTAAGGTTACTCCACTTTTAAAATATTCCCCAGCAGAGTCGCTAGTTCTGTGGTACGGTGGGAGAACTGACTTGAGGTTTTGCGTTTGTGTTTGCAAATGTTTCGGTTGAGCAAGAGTCGCCACCGACTTTTTATTTTATCCTAAGGAAAGGTCAAAAAGCACAGGAAAGACCTTTGAGATGTTTTCTTGGGTTCGGGGAGTAGATTATAGAAAGGGAAGGTATTAGCACCCTTTCTATCCATGGTTATCCATGGGCTCTTAGTTACTTGCTTAGATCACTTGCTTTGCTTTCCAATTGTTTGAAATGGTGCTCTTCAATTGTTTGAAATGGTGCTTTGTGTGTGATTTTAAAAGATGTTTTGAAAAGAGGCCATCGTTGTGGCAACCTTTGTAATGATTCTTGTTTGAATGTATACAAAGGTGTTTTTGTCTTTTGAAAAGTTTTCAACGTTTGAAATTAGGGTTTTGAAATTGTGTTGTGAAGTGTGTTTTGAGAATAGCAAGGATGTTTTGCAAGCTTTTGATCAAGTAACTAACAGTTATCTACCCTAATTTACTCAAAGATCTTTCTTATGTTTTTAACCCTTTTAACAGTGACGTTTCACCATTGTATTTAGTGAACAACCTTGTGTTAGGATGTTAAACGGTACAGGCGCGGGTCATCGTATAGACCATGATAGCAATTGTGTCAAGTATTTTTGGCAATTTTCTTGAGGGACTTGATCATTTTGTTTAGGCAACTCAGATAGCGTCATCGAGGGACTATAATCTTTTGTTTTGTTTTTGTTTTGCCAAAGTACTTGACATGCATATCATGGCCCATTTTTGAAGGCAACAAGTGGATTGTAACCCTAGGGGTGCAAGTGTGCACTGTGTTTGTTTTTTCATGCATCTTTGTCTTTGATTAGGTCAAACTATTTGTTGGTTTTGATTTTGCATACAAACCCTAAGTCTAATCATGGCATAATTGAAAGCATTTAAAGGTGCGAGAATTTAAATTCTACACTATTACAACATGATATAGGGAGGGGGTACAAATTTGAATTGGGGATTATTTAACAAGAAATTAAACCATAAATTATTACAACCAAATTGAATTTGCAAGGCATAATATTTAAATGTACATTATTTAAATAAAATACAATAAATAAACATTGGATAAAAATGCATTATGCAAAAAAAGGTTTTTTATGTATGTAAAATATTTTCAAAGGAAAGAAATGCAAAGAAATAAAAAAAGTTAATTTTAATTATTTTTAGGGTTTGCCCTAATTCTCTTTAAAGAAAATAAAAATTATATTATTTATATACAAAATATATTAATATATACAAAAATAAGAATATATTATAAAAAAATATTTTTTTAGTATAAAGTAATAATGAAAATAAAAATGTATTTATTTTGTGTTTTTTATTCTAATTATTTAATAAACATAGTATATATGCATAATATATATATATATATATATATATATATATATATATATATATATATATATATATATATATATATATATATATATATATATATATATATATATATATATATATATATATATATATATATATATATATATATATATATATATATATATATATATATATATATATATATATATATATATATATATATATATATATATATATATATATATATATATATATATATATATATATATATATATATATATATATATATATATATATATATATATATATATATATATATATATATATATATATATATATATATATATATATATATATATATATATATATATATATATATATATATATATATATATATATATATATATATATATATATATATATTAAATATGTTAAATATGTAAGAAATAAAATAAATAATTTACAAAAAATAAAATATTTTCAAGAAAATGTTTTCAATATGGATAAGAATAGAAATGAAAATAAAAGTATTATTTACAATATTTTTTAATTTAAACAAAATAATATAAAAGCATATAAAATGTTTTAATGCTAGTAATAATTAAAAAAATATTTTTGGAGCATTTTTTATATTTAAAAATAAAATATCAAAATCAGAAATGAAATAAAAATGCAAAAATGATAAAAATACAAAGAAATGGGCCAGGGGGTGTGAACTGAAAATGCAAGTGTTAGAAGCAAAAATAACCAGGCCCAGCCCAGCCACTTCATCTTCTTCCTCTGTTCAAACACAACAACGCGCCCTCTCTGTACAAACTGCTATCTCCTGATTATGTGCTTTTTTGACAAAACTCATAACATGAAACTTGTAGAGCATCAAACAACGAATTTAACCATATAAAAAACTTAAGCTAACTCTCAAAGACCAGAGAGAATTTCTCTGGCCCTAATTTCTAACCTAGTTTTTTCAGAAAGTTCATTAATGAAATTCTCCTAGCATGATTAATATAAATGAAAACTAAGCACATGTATGGTTTCAGGGCTATGAGTACAACATCTTTCATTCACAAACCTAAGTCTAACTATTCCTAAATAGAGAGATAGAAGTTCATGAAATACCTGTTTCAGTTGAGTTCGACCTGGGCAATGTAGCAACTTTCGATGGTGCTTGAGGTTCTTTTGAGCTTGCCTGATGTCCACTGAACCTTTCCCAATGCTTAGTTTGTTTTGAAGTGGCCTGAATCGTGCTACAGAACTCAACCTGCAAAGCTTCCAAACAAAAATGGCAATGTGTGTTAATGGAGTTACAACAACTTGTTAATGGTCTGGATAGCTCAGGTGTGTTGATTGGAATGTGTTTGAAGTAGTTTTGGACAAAATGCACGGGGGAATTTGATGGTAGCTTGTGATTTGCAGAACTGGCCCTGTTTTGCAAGAAAAAGTGGTTTTGAAGTATGAGGATGCTTTAGGGGTGAAAGGCTCATGCTTCTGACTTGCAAGAGTGTATGAAACTTGTTTGAAGTGTTTGTGTAAGTTGATCTTTTCTGTCTTTCAAGTTCTAAGCATTTGGCAAGTTTTCTTGTTTTTGAAGCAAGAAAGTGGAAGTGAGGTTACAGGCTTGTACAGGCCATCTTATCACTCTGCATACCATCCTCTTGGCCCCTCTAATTAGTGGATTTGTTTAGCTTCCAGAGATTTGGCTCTATGCTCAAGGATTAGTGGTTTGACATAAAGCAACCTTTTGCAAAAATGGAAATGTGTCTTTTACCATTTAGGGATTAAACTTGTGTACAATACCCTAATGACCAAGGCAATGCATTAGCTCGATGGATTTGCATTAAATTATGGAGTGTGAAATGGTTTAGAGGCATGCAAACAAGTAGAAAGCCTGCTGATTTGAAAATGAAACTTGTATGAACATGTATTGGCCATGGATCAAAGTGCGTTTTTGCCAACTTCAAGCATTCGATTCTCCCTAACCACAAAGGTGTTTGAGGAGTTCTTGGACAATTTGGAAATCTTGCAACATGTACTATAATCCATCTTTGAAATTCAACTTGAAAATCCAAGTGGAACTATGTGAAAAATGGCCAAGAAGATGGGTCAAAATCCTGCCTAAACTAGGGCAAAATTTCTCTAAGTTAAAAGTTTTAGGTACCCTTGTTCCCAAAATCATAACTTGAGATCCAAGCTTCTTTTGAGAAAACTTTGTGAATCAAAGTTGTAGACTTTGTGATGGAATACAACTTTCATGTTTTAAGTTTTTTTTGAATCCATTTTCATCTTGGTGAAAAAATGGGACAAAGTTAGGAAAAAATAGGAAAATTTTATAACTTAGAAAATTTCTATGTTATGAAATTTTTCCATTTTAAACCCTAATTTGAAATTTTGGGTTTCTTGATGAACAAGTTTCATAATTTTACATGTCTTGATGAAAAATGACCCTTGGCACTTGATTTTGACCAAAAAGTCAAAGTTTGACTTTTCAATGTACAGTCAAATTTTAATCAGTTGACTGAAAAATTCATCTGTCAACCCAATGCATTTGAGGTCTTTTGAACTGGTTGAATGGGTCAAGACAATGCCATTGATTTCTTGTGTCCATGGTTGAACTTGATTTGCCATTGGTTAGGTCAGACAGTCAAAAATTGCCTTTGTACAGTCAAAACCCTAAAAATGACCATTTTGCCCTTTTGGTGATCTGATCAAATTTCTTGTGGATATGTGATCCAAACTTGATCAAATGGTTCATATGAGTTCATTATGTTGATGTGGGTCAAATTTCATGAGGTTTGACTGTGAATTGGCCACAATTGACTTTTTCCCCAATACTGCTGATTTTTATGTCAATTGTCCAATTGACTGGGCAAAAATTTGATTCAAGGCTTGAAACTTGGTATGGACCAACTTGTGAGTCCAACATGGAGTACGAAAGTCATTTTGGGCATTGTGGGTCAAAACATCTCTGTGCAAACTCAAACCCTAATTTAGGTCAAGAGTGCAAGGAGGTGTCTTGAGCAGAGCAAACCCTAGCTTGATCTTGAATTCCAAGAGTCTTGTGATGAGAAATGTTGATGAAATGAGAGGGAAAATTTTGGGGTACAACAGATGGCCTTTACCTTGGTAGGATCAACTTCAATGCCTTTATTGCTAACAACAAAACCTAGAAGCTTTCCAGATCGTACTCCAAACGTGCATTTGTTAGGGTTTAACCTTAGCTTGTACTTCTTCAGCCTCTCGAATAATTTGTACAGGTGATCGAGATGTTCTTCTTCGGTTTGTAATCTGGAAATCATATCATCCACATATACCTCTATCTCATGATGAATCATGTCATGAAACAAAGCTACCATAGCCCTTTGATATGTTGCCTATGCATTCTTTAATCTGAACGGCATGACCTTGTAGCAGAAGGTGCCCCATTGCATAAAGAAATTTGTCTTCTTCATGTCTTCGGGAGCCATTCTTATTTGATTATAGCCTGAGAAGCCATCCATGAAAGAGAAGACTTTATGCTGAGCAGTATTATCAACTAAGACGTCAATGTAAGGTAGAGGGAAGTCATCCTTGGGGCTTGCCCTATTCAGATCCCTATAGTCTACGCACATGCAAACTTTTCCGTCCTTTTTCGGCACTGGAACCACATTGGAAATCCATTAAGGATAGGATATCACAGCTAGGAACCCTGCATCAAATTGTTTCATCACTTCAGCTTTGATCTTTTCAGACATATCAGGCCTCATGCGACGAACCTTTTGTTTAACAAGAGGGCAGTCTTCTCTTGTTGGCAGACGATGAACTACGATGTCGGTGTCCAACCCAGGCATATCTTCATAAGACCAAGCAAATACTTCCATATAATCATGCAACATCTGAACCAACCTACTCTTGACACCGCTTTCCAAGTTAGTTCTGATCCTGATTTCTTTCTTAACTGACTCAGTACCCAGGTTGATAACTTCAACTGACTCTTCGTGCGGTTGAATAGCTTTTTCCTCTTGTAATAGAAGTATGGCTAGCTCTCCTGGTATGTCATGATCTTCCTCGCCTTCGTCTTTGGCTTGGTTGATAGGACATTCAAAGTCATAGTCGGCAATAGTAGAGTCATTGGCAATAGGATCCAGAGTGGATATGGACCTGCAAGAGTGTGTGTGTGTGTGTGTGCATGTAAGATATATGGCTATTTCTTTTGAAAAATGTATTTGCAAGAAAGGAAAGACAATGAACATAAATATTTGAATGCAAAAGATTCCAATGTACTGAATGATCATATGATTAGATGAACATAAATAAAACCCTTGACAAATGGACCAAAGTGCCCCGGGCTAGGCAAATGGCTGAAAAGTCATTGTTAAAATATTACAGACAACATGTTCTTGAATTGAAAGAAAAGCAATAACAAGTAGATTACTCCTTAATGAAGGAGATGGGCACAAAGTCCTTTGTATGCCAATTCTTCAGCTCCATTGTAGTTGGATACACCCACTCTTCAAATGCAGCCCCTTCTTTGGAATCACCCACGGCGTTGACTCCATTGCTTCCAATGCGGAGAGGTGTCTTTCCAGCACGAGCACGCCTCACTTCCTTATGAGCTTTGACGTTGAAGCCCAAAACAAACTTGTCCGCTTTAAATGGTATATCTAGGAGTTTCCCCCAAGTATCACAGTTTCCTTCTTCAATTATCGCGCGGGTATCCTTGACTGAAACCATCTTTGGCATGGCCTTAACAGCTTTAGACTCATCAAAAGAACATTTGGTAGCAGCAATCATCGGTGGCATGACTTTAAAGGCTTGACATGGGGTTTCAATGAATTCTCCATCCATCTCTACGTATTTGAACGAGTTAAGATGGCTCGCCATAAACTCTTCTTCTCCACAGACGGTGACTATTCTGCCCTTGACTGAATATTTGAGTTTCTGGTGGAGGGTTGAGGTTACTGCCCCATATTTATGGATCCACGGGAGACCTAACAGACAAGAATAGGTATGATGGATATCCATAATATAGAAGGTGGAGTTGAAGATTTGGGATCCCACTTTGATTGAAAGTTCTACTTCCCCATGAACAGTCCTCTTTGATCCATCAAACGCCCTTACAATGATATCACTTGGCTTCAAGACTAAATCCTTACAGTCAAGACGGTCTAACGCCCCCTTGGGTAATACATTCAGAGAAGAACCAGTGTCGACTAACACATGTGCTAAGGTAGTCCCTTTGCACTCGACAAAAAAATGTAAAGCTTTATTGTGATTCTTCCCAAGAGGCGTTAAGTCAGCATCTGAAAATCCCAAACCATTATCAGTTGTCAGGCTAGCCACGCAATTCTCAAATTGATCCATTGTCGTCTCATGGGGGGCATGAGCCTTTTTCAGGAACTTGATTAATGTCCGAGCATGGGCATCAGAGTAAAGCAGCAATGACAACATTAAAATCTTAGAAGGGGTTTGCCCCAACTGTTCTACAATCTTGAAGTCACTTCTTTTTATGATCTTCAAAATCCCGTCCATCTCGTGAGTGGAAGGTTCTCCATCAGCTATGTCCTTGGAGGGTACTTCAATCACATCAGGCTCAACAACCTTCTCCTTCCCTCTTGTATTAGTACTTGGCTTGGCAGCAGTAATGCAAATGGGTGTCCTTGTAACAACTGGTGGTGAGATATTGGGTGAATGTTGAAGGGCTTGAGACAGTGACATGCCTAACCTCGTAAATTGTCTTCTTGGAGTTTCAAAATGTTGATGATTTGCAGATGGTCTTGGAGTAGGAGTTGGCTTGGAGATTCATACAACATTGATAGACGGGTGATTGTTCTTCTTGGTATGGGCCCTTGCCCCGTACACAACATTGACTTCCTTCTTTGCAGCAAAAGGTTTATTGATAGGATTGGGAGTAGAAGTAGATGCCACAGAGATCTTCCCACTTTTGATGCCACTTTCAACTCTTTCGCCGGTTAAGATCGATTCGGTGAAACCAGAAGAAGACCAGCCAACCAACAGATTAAAGAAAGGACCAGATAAAGTTCCCATGAACATGTCGATGTGTTCCCTATCAGTTAAGGGAGGTTGGACCCTACTAGCAAGGTCTCTCCACTTTTGTGCATATTCCTTAAATCCTTCATTTTTCCCCATGGTCATATCTTGCAATTGAACCCTCATTGGCGCCAAGTTGGCACTGTACTAATACTGATGGTAGAAGGCAGTAGCTAAATCCTCCCAAGTATTGATACGAGAACCATCTAACTGATAAAACCATTCAAGTTGCGTTCCAGCCAAGCTCTCTTGGAAAAAGTGAACCCAGAGCTTCTTATCAGCAGTGTGTGGATGTATCTTGCGCACATAAGATTTCAAATGGAGTTTTGGACAAGAAACCACATCGTACTTTGCAAAGATTGGTACTTTGAATTTGTGGAGAATGACTATCCCAGAGATCAAACCCAAAACATCAAAATCTAAACTGGGGACGGCTTGGATTTCAACAGCTTCCAATTTGTCTTCTAACTGCTTGTATTTAATATCAGCGGGTGGATACTGCTCGTTGAAATAATCATCATCGGATACTTGATCCTTGATACAGTCAGCATGAGTACTCTTGACCTCACCAATCTGGTTCTCGTCCTCTTCAAATGAATCTCCTCCTACTGGGATTTGACGGACTGTCTCCTTGAACCTTCTACCCATGTTGAGTAGAGCTTTCTTCTTTATCTTCTTCTTAACGGCCAGCAAAGCCATCATATCTTGCTGCCCCTTGGCTATGGCTAGTAGATTCTCCTGAAATTGAGAATTCTGGGTTTGGAGATCCTTCACAGTTTTCTCTAGATCCATCTTGCTGAAATAAACAGCAGAAAGATAAGGAACCCCGTTATGAGAAAACCTGTCATGTTATGATGCATGGAATATGTACATGTGTTGTACCCCAAAATTTGCCCTTCCATATTTTTCAATACATTTCAAGTGATATCCTCAAATTTCTCAAGGAAGTCCAAGCAGACAAACTCTGGTCCATTTTTCAATCATCTGATCGGCAGTTCGTCATCTGGGTTTACTGAATTTATTTTGACTGGGGAGAGAGTAGAAGCTGGTATCCGAAGTGGTAAGATATAGAAGGATACTTCATAAAGTGCAGTAAAGAAGCCTTTCACCGGTAAGAAAGAAGCTAGTGCAGTTTACAGCTCGAGGAGCCAAAACTGACCTGAACGTCGTCAAGCAGTGAATGCGGTAGTAATATCAAGACCCACCATTGCCCCACAACGCAACAATCAACAAAGAATGGAGAGACCGCAGAGACAGTACACTCGGCTCAATATGACCTTGTCTCAAATTCTACCATAATTATTGAAGACCAACCTGGTAACTCTGAGGGAAGCCCCGAAGAATCCCAACACCATATCTCCGATATATAACCCGAACGCCCGATGTGCCTATCACTCTGATAGCCCAGGTCATGATACAAACAACTGTTGGGCCTTGAAGAATAAGGTGCAAGATTTGATCGAAGCTAAAGAAATTGAGTTTGACGCTCCGAAGAAACCCAACGTCATGACTGCTCCTATGCCCAAACATGGTCATGGAGTAAATGCTGTGGACGATGATTTATTTGTGACCTCTGTGGAAGAAATTTCTACTCCTTTGATGACAGTTAAGAAGAATCTATTATTGGTCGGTTTATTTCCGGGTTGTGGCGAAGGTTGCCACCTATGTTCAATTCTGCCTGCTGGTTGCCACTTTTTGAAATTAGGTGTTCAGCGCCTGATGGATAACAAAGAAATCTTGTTCGAGAAGACTATGATTCCGTTGGTTCCAATTGAAGATGTTGCCATCATAACCATTTCCGCAAATCCTTCCAAGGCTTCCTCGAGAAAGCCTGTTAGGATTACATCTGTTCCAATAATTGCTCTGTTAATCATTACTATCCCTAGTCCTATCCCATACACTTCGGATAAGGTTGTCCCTTGGCACTATGGGGCCGATGTGTATTACCATGGAGTTAAACAAGACTTGAAGATTGAAGAAGTTGATGCTGATGTCAGCAATATTGTTGGGGCTAGCAAGGTCACCAGAAGTGGAAGACTCTTCTCTCCTGAGATTTCCCCTCCGACTATTCACAAACCTGTTGTCATTCCATCTGCTAGTACATCAGCTACTGTCCCAGTACATATTCCAATTATCACCCCTGTCGCCGAGCCATCTGACACTCGGGGCAAAGAAATCACAGGTGAGCCTGCCCAAATGGAGGCACCTAAGAGGATCATTGTAGAAACCTCTAAGCAGGAGATAGAGGAAATTCTAAAAATTATCAAGAAGAGCGACTACAACATAGTCGAGCAGCTGGGGCAGACCCCGTCGAAAATCTCTATGTTATCCTTGTTATTGTGTTCAGAAGCCCATGCAAAGGCTTTAATTTCTTTCCTCAAAACTGCACATGTGTCGCAGGAAACTTCTGCCGATCAATTCAAAGACTCGGTAGCTAGTTTGACTGCCGACAATAGATTGGGTTTCTCAGACGCAGATTTGACTGCTAAAGGAAAAAATCATAATGACGCTCTGCACGTCTCGATCGAATGCAGGGGCACTACTATGGCCCATGTACTGGTGGATACTGGATCCTCATTGAATGTTTTGCCAAAGAAAGTATTAGAGCATCTGGACTGTGAAGGTTTGATTCTGAAGCCGAGTAATATTGTGGTTAGGGCGTTCGACGGGTCAAAAAGGATGGTTCACGGGGAGGTGGACGTCCCTGTTAAAGTTGGATCTCAGACTCTTGCATCTACTTTCTTTGTGATGGATATCCGACCATCATATTCTTGCTTGTTGGGTCTCCCGTGGATTCATAAGGCTGAGGCAGTGACTTCTACGCTCCATCAAATGAAATATCCAATAAAGGGGGAGATTGTTATGGTGCAAGGAGAAGAGGAGTACATGGTGAGTCATCTTAACTCCTTTTTCTACGTGGAAATGGATGGAGAGTTCATCGAAACCCCGTGTCAGAACTTTAAAGAGGTTCCCCAGACTTTAGCGTCGACTGAAGTTGCTGCTGACAAACCTCCGATGAAGATGACTTCCCTCAAGGATGCCAGAGCTATAATTGAAAAAGGTGGGTGTGAAAATTAGGGTCAGCTCCCTGATTTCACACACAAAAGTAACAAGTTTGGTTTGGGCTTTACTGCAGAGGCTCAAAGGGCTGTTCGGCGCGCGCGGATTGGAAGACCTCCTCTGCACATCAGTAATCAAGGAGTGAATGCAATTGAGGATGATGAAGAAGGGTCAGATATCGACAGCTGGATCTACCCGACTGCCAATGGTGGATTGAACAACTGGACGGCGAAGGACTTCGTGCCCGTTTCTTTTATTACATAGTAATAGACTTTTGTTTTGAGATTTGTAACAGACAGTTTAAAACTTTACGGCCCGGTGCCTTGCCCGAGGCACCATGGCTTTGTTTTTGAGGGCTTCTTATTTTTCATTTTCATATATCATCAATAAAGCATTGGACGTTATCTTTCATTACAAATTTTACGCTCCTTATTTTTCTTTTCTATCTCGCACTTTATAAAAACATCTATTGTCTTACACACACTCACATATCATAATGCAGATCCACAGCCACTCTGGATCCCATTGATAACAACTCTGCTACTGCCGGTTATGACTTCGAGAATCCGATCAACCAAGTCGAGGATGAAGGTGAGGATAATTGTGAAGTGCCTAGGGAACTTGCTAGATTGTTACTACAGGAAGAAAGGGCCATACATCCCCATGAAGAGCCGGTGGAATCAGTGAATTTGGGTACAGAAGAAGACAAGAAAGAGGTCAAGATAGGTGCAAATCTGGAGCCTAGTGTTAAGCAACGGTTGATACAAATGCTACGCGACTATGTTGAGATCTTCGCCTGGTCTTATAAAGATATGCCTGGTTTGGACACTAACATTGTGGTACACCACCTGCCGACCAAAGAAGACTGTCCTCCGATAAAACAGAAGCTTCGTCGTATGCACCCTGAGATGTCTGAGAAAATTAAAGCTGGGGTCATGAAACAGTTTGACGCGGGATTTCTAGCTGTCACTTCTTACCCACAGTGGGTTGCCAATGTTGTTCCAGTGCCTAAAAAGTATGGTAAGGTACGGATGTGCGTGGACTATAGAGATCTGAATAGGGCAAGCCCCAAGGATGATTTCCCACTCCCTCACATCGATGTTCTGGTCGACAACATCGTGCATCATAAGATCTTCTCCTTTATGGATGGTTTTTCTGGTTACAATCAGATTAAGATGGCTCCCAAGGACATGGAGAAGACAACTTTCGTTACACAGTGGGTCACCTTTTGCTACAAAGTCATGTCGTTCGGATTGAAGAATGTTGGGGAAACGTATCAGCGCGCCATGGTCGCTTTGTTCCACGACATGATTCACCATGAGATTGAGGTTTACGTTGATGACATGATTGCAAGGTACCAGACTGAAGAAGAACACCTTGACCATCTCCAGAAACTGTTTGACAGGTTGAAGATGTACAAGCTGAGGTTAAACCCGAACAAATGCACCTTCGGGGTAAGGTCTGGTAAGCTGTTGGGTTTCGTTGTTAGTGATAAAGGTATTCAAGTGGACCCTGCAAAGGTGAAAGTTATACAAGAGATGCCAGCTCCCCGCACAGAAAAGGAAGTCAGAGGCTTTTGGGGACGTCTGAACTACATCGCCCGATTCATTTCACATCTGACTGCTACTTGTGAGCCAATCTTCAAGCTACTGAAGAAAGATCAAGTGGTAAAATGGAATGATGAATGTCAGACCACTTTCAAAAGAATCAAAGAATACCTCAAGGAGCCACCAATTCTGATGCCTCCAGTTGAAGGAAGAACTTTGATCTTATACTTGACAGTACTGGATAATTCAATGGGGTGTGTGTTGGAGCAGCATGACGAGTCTGGCCGAAAAGAGCATGCTATTTACTACCTTAGCAAAAAGTTTACCGACTGTGAGACTCGATACTCACTTCTCGAGAAAACTTGTTGTTCTTTGGCATGGGATGCTCGTCGGCTGAGACAATATATGTTGACTCACACCACCTTATTGATATCAAAGATGGATCCAATCAAGTATATCTTCGAATAGCCCGCCTTATCCGGAAGAATAACAAGATGGCAAATGATCTTAACCAAGTATGACATCCAATATACCACCCAAAAAGCAATCAAGGGGAGTGTATTGGCGGATCATTTGGCGCATCAGGCCGTGGATGACTACCAATCCATGAATTTCAATTCCCGGATGAGAACATCATGTTGGTGACCGACTGTGAAAAACCTGGACCGGATGAAGGACCTGAGGAGGGATCCCGATGGTCTATGTATTTTAACGGGGCCTCAAACGCGTTGGATAATGGTATTGGTGCTGTGATTATATCCCCTGAAGGTTGTCGTACTCCGTTCACCGCCCGACTATGTTTCAACTGCACCAACAATATGGTGGAGTATGAAGCATGTATCCTAGGTCTTCAAGCTGCTATCGACCTAAGGATTAAGTTCTTGAGTGTATTCGGAGATTCCGCTCTATTGATCAGTCAGATCAAAGGCAAGTGAGATACGAAGCACCCAAATCTTATTCCTTACAAGGAGTATGTACTGAAATTGCTCCCACATTTTGAGGAGATAACCTTTGAACACTTCCCGAGAGAGGAGAATTAGTTAGCAGACGCGCTAGCTACCATGTCTTCTATGTTCAAGGTCAGGTGCGACAATGAGGCTCCTCAGATTACCATTGAGAGGTTGGACGAACCCGCACATTGCTGTGACATCGAGACTGAAGAGATAGCAGATAAACCCTGGTTCCATGAGGTGAAAAGGTATCTTGAGGCTCAAGAGTACCCCGAGGGTGCATCTGTTAATGATAAGAAGTTCTTGAAGAGGTTCGCTGCGAAGTTCTTCATCAGCAATGGTGTCCTTTACAAGTGTAACCATGATTCAACCTTACTGCGATGTGTGGATAAAAGCGAGGCAGAAAGGATCATGGCAGAGTTACATGAAGGTACCTTCGGAACTCATTCCAGTGGACATACCATGGCAAACAAAATCCTTCGAGCAGGATATTATTGGTCCACCATGGAAGCCGATTGTTATCAGCATTCTCGAACCTGTCACAAGTTCCAAGTCTACGCTGATAAGGTATATGTACCTCCAGTTCCTCTGAATGTTTTGACGGCTCCTTGGCCTTTTGCAATGTGGGGCATCGACATGATCGGCGAGATCAGACCTACGGCGTCTAATGGGCATCATTTCATTCTGGTAGCTATTGATTACTTTACAAAGTGTGTCGAAGCATCTTCCTTTGCTACAGTAACCAAGAACGTCGTGGCGCGGTTTATCCGACATAATCTGATATGTCGATACGGTGTACCAGAGAGGATCATTACGGACAATGGTACAAATCTCAACAATACAATGATCACTGAGCTCTGCAAACAGTTCAAGATTCAGCATCACAACTCTTCCCCTTACCGGCCGAAGATAAATGGGGTTGTTGAAGCAGCAAATAAGAATATCAAGAAGATTGTGTAGAAGATGACAGTGACATACAAAGACTGGCATGAGATGTTACCATTCGCTCTT
Organism: Vicia faba; assembly: GCA_948472305.1. Lineage (NCBI taxonomy): Eukaryota > Viridiplantae > Streptophyta > Magnoliopsida > Fabales > Fabaceae > Vicia > Vicia faba. The sequence continues at coordinate 498,513,302 of OX451738.1, forward strand.
CATGGGTATCGTACCTCAGCACAGACGTCAACAGGGGAAACACCCTACTCTTTGGTGTATGGCATGGAGGCAGTCTTACCCATTGAGGTCCAGATACCCTCTCTCCGGATTATGAAGGATGCAGGTTTGAGCAAAGACGATTGGATTCAGACCCAACTCGATCAGCTGAACTTAATCGATGAAAAGAGACTTACTACTATTTGTCATGGTCAGACATATCAAAAGCGGGTGATCAAGGCATTTAACAAGAAAGTTAGACGACAAGAGTATCAAGTCGGGGATCTGGTGATCAAACGCATCATATTACCGTAAGGTGATCCCAGGGGCAAATGGACCCCTACGTACGAAGGGCCATTTGTGGTTAAGAACATTTTCTCGGGAGGAGCTATGATTCTAACCACCATGGATGGTGACGACCTTCCTCACCTCGTCAATGCAGACATAGTGAAAAAATACTACGCATGATCAAAGACCCGCTAGGTCGACTGGCCTAGGCAAAAATAAGGGCTTCCCGGCGGACCAAAAGGGTTCGGGCAAAAATAAGGGATGAAAATGAATAAACTGTACACCCGGCAAGTCGAAAACCTGAAAAGGAGGCTTGGGCAAAAAAGGGTATCCCGGTGGACTGAAAACCCAAAAGGGTGGTCCAGGCAAAAATTAGGGATTAAAGCGTAACACTTTGTCTCATTGGATCATCTTGCAACCAGACTTCGGTATCGACTATCAAGCTCGGACGATGCCAATCAATATGATCTACCTTAAACCAAGTAGCAAAGTGATGAGACGCTCGAAGATATAAAGGAAATAGCAGAGTTGGAACCCAGTGGGATTGTTCACATAGCTGTTTTTCTTTGTTTTTCACAAATTGTATAATTTCTATCTTTCAGCGGCGTTCTCTTACTAGGACGTCAGCCTCTTGGACAAAACACCTATTACAGGCCAACTTCAAAATCAATACAATTCATTTTACAATAAATTTCAAAATTGTTTTTCTTTTCCTGTTTTGTTTTGCAAGAACGTCCAATGATTCATTTTTGATATATGCATTTGAAAATAATTGTTGCTCATAAATATTTACATGCGAAACAAAAGACAATTGCTCGTAATTCTAGGAACAGGGGAAAACAAGAAATGTCTAAACCTTACAGTTGCTCTATTCACCAGGTACGGGGATAGACCCAGCTGGAGAATATGACTAAAAGTGCTTACACTCTCCGCAGAGTAAGAGGTATCTAAAGACAGTGGTGTTAATTCTCCCCAAGTAGAGTTCATCTATCACCAACAATGGAGGACCATCCCCAGTGGAGTTTATTTCTTCCACAAGCAGAAACTCAATCCCCAACAAGGTTCTTTATCGCCAGCAACGGTAATTCATCCTCAGCCGAGGTTATTCCTCCAAATCAGCAGATCTTCTGACAGAGTATCTCTTCCCCACAGAGTCATTCTCTCACTAGTTTATTCTCCAGCAGAGTTATTCTCCCACCAATTTATTCTCAAATCATCTTCGATTGTTATCCCCAGCGAGAACGAAGAATTCAACTCTTTATGTTCTCCAGAGCAGTCCGGGATTTATTTTCCCCAGTTAGAGAATATCATAAAAACATTGCATATCCATACATCATGACATGTGCATAAGCATCATACAGCACAATCTCATTTATTTTGAGAACATCATTGCTCAATACATTTCATACATCATGATATTACATACGACTAACTCTTTACCTTTCAGGGAAAGGTACAATCAAAACTCTCACAAGTTTTCTCTGGTTCAGTCAAATCAATGCTAAAGATTTCTATTCCAGTTTAAGCTATGAAGCCCGGATCCGACCGAATAGTATCTTGATTTCCCCATCATATTGTGAAGCCCAGAGAACGACCGGATAACAGTATCAAACACCGCGAAGCCTGGAATCGACCAGATAGTGGTTTATCTTAAATTTAAGCTATGAAGCCCGGATTCGACTGGATAATAGTTTAATCCCCAACAAGTTATTGTGAAGCCTGGATTACGACCAGATAGCAATGCAAGTTACTGTGAAGCCTGGATTATGACCAGATAGCAGTACAAAACACCATGAAGCCTGGAAGCGACCAGATAGTGGTATGTCATGAACACAAGCCGTGAAGTCCGGAAATCGACCGGATAACAGCTAGCAAGTTATTATGAAGCCTAGAGCACGACCAGATAGCAATACAAGACACCATGAAGCCTGGACTCGACCAGATAATGGTATAAGACGTTGTGAAGCCTGGACTACGACCAGATAGCATCCAAGAATACTACGAAGCCTGGAGTCGACCAGATAGTGGTATATCTATAATGCAAGTTATGAAGCTTGGATTCGACCAGATAATATCTTGATTTCTCCAAACGCCATGAAGCCTGGACTCGACCAGATAATGGTATAATACATCGTGAAGCCTGGATTACGACCAGATAGCGGTAAAAGACACTGAAGCCTGGAATCGACAAGATAATAGTAAGGGACACTGCGAAGCTTGGATTTCGACCAAATAGCAGTCTACCCGGCCAATTACTATGAAGCCCGGAAATCGACCGGATATTAGTAGGCCTAAAAATCAAATGGAAGCCCGGATACGACTGGATAACCACTTGATTTCTTCTGAAGCCTGGAATACGACCAGATAAGAAGTAAGGTATTGTGAAGCCTGGAATTGACCAGATAGCAGTACAGTACACCATGAAGCCTGGATTCGACCAGATAATGGTATGAAACATCGTGAAGCCTGGATTACGACCAGATATCGGCAAAGGACTGAAGCCTGGAATCGACCAGATAACATTATAAGACACTGTGAAGCTTGGATTTGGACCAAATAGTAGTTTACCTGGATAATTACTAAGAAGCCCGGAGTCTACCGGATATTAGTGTGCCCTAAATTCAAGTTGAAGCCCGGATGCAACTGGATAACAACTTAATTCCTTCTGAAGCCTGGAGTACGACCAGATAAGAATTGAGAAATTGCAAAGCCTGGATTACGACCGGATAGCAAGTTTAATCTCATCTCCCCGTTAAGTCCCTGTAAAGCCTGGAGCACGACCAGATAGCAGTCGATCTTATCACTATGAAGCCTGGATCACGACCAGATATTAGTTCATTTTCACCTCTTCGACCAAGGGACGATTCCCTAGTTGAATAACGGACGACCGAAGATCCTAAAATTCAACTTTTCTCAAGACAAAGAACAACATTCCCCAGCGAAATCCTCCTCAATAGCAGGTATACAAGCTCTCGCAAAGGAATCTCTTATGCGATCGACGCCTCCTAGGATGGCATCTTTAAGCCCATCCTCTATCATCAATCTACAAAAGGCATCTATAATCCCATTTTCGACATCACAAGACGGATACCACTTCATGTGAGTGCAAATTTCTGGGCACTCTAGTGTTCAATCATCTTCCACCCTCGGATCACGAAAGGCAAGCAAGCCAATCTACATCCTCAGGTTTAAGAAGATTGAACAGGGGCAGCTTTTGTACCCCAAAATTTTCCCTCCCATATTTTTCAATACATTTCAAGTGAGATCCTCAAATTGCTCAAGGAAGTCCAATAGTGGACCAGACAAACTCTCTCCTAAGGCAGTCTACCCCAAATTAGGGTTTCAGTTTGCATTAAGATATTTGAATCAAAAGGGTCCCAAATGCTCACTATTATCCTAATATGTTCTCAAGATCATCCATGTCAAGTTTCAAGCCTTGCAGGAGAAGTTTGCCCAGTCAACTATTCAAATGCCTAAAAATCGACTGTGCTAGGGCAAAAGTCAATTGTGGCCCACATACAGTCAAACTTCAAGATTTTTGGTCAACATCCTCATTTTGAAGAATTATTCATCATTTTATCAAGGGTTGATCATGATTCCTCAAGGATTGCTCACAATTGATCAAAACCCAAAAGTTGCTAAATTAGGGTTTTACAGGAAAAGTCAACTCAACTTTGACCAAGCATAACTTTCTCATACTTTATCAAGAATGGCCCATCCAAATCTAATTTTGAATAGGATGCAATGACCTACAATTCATCTTCAGCTCCAAAGTTCAAAATATGTACTCACAAGAAGTTATGAATTTGGACATTATAGGTCACTTTGAAAAGTCAACAAAAACATGTTTTTTGCCAAAGCTTTATACATAAACATGGAAGACTCAATTGAGATGAGACCCTTAGAGGACATCTTGAGCTTTCTAAAAAGTCAAAGAACACATCTCTAAGGTCAAAATTGAGGAAGTTATGCATTGTCAAAGTTGACCTTTTTTTGCAAAATTGCCAAAAGCCAAATATGTCTCAAATTGCAATTTTTGTCAAATGGGCCTAACCTTTTGTGCTTGTATTGAGTTGGTAACATGGTCCACGACCCATGAGCCCTGCCACTTGTCATTATTTTATCTTTATCATTTATCTTGATTTTATTTCATTTAAATCAAATAAAATCAATAATAAATAATGAAAATATCAAAAATCATTTAAACCTTGAGATTTTGTGCGTATTTCAGGTCCATGAATAGCTGGAAATGAGATCAAATCGTGCAAGGCTTGTTTGTACACAAAAAGATTGGATTTTTGCTTGATTTGGAAATATTTACATGAGAATCAAATCATGATCAATGATCATTATTGGAGAAGATTTGAAGCAAATTTGTAAATCTAATTCACTCAAGGATACATATAGAACATTGGAAGACAAAAAGAACAAGGATTTGAGGCGTGAGAAACTGAGAGAAAACTTGCAAAAATCACCAAAAAAGTGTTGAATCAAATTGCAAGTTAGAGAACTATTTACACCATTCCAAGGCTAGCAATCCATTCCCAACCATCTCCTGAAGCTAACCTGATCATAATCAAGCCTTAATTTGCCCAGAATCTGCCTCCACATCCCTCACGGTTTGTCAATTTTTTCAAAATCGTATTCATTCTTGCATCTTTATCATGTTTAAATGATATATTTGTAATCCTTATCATGTTTGTAAGCTAACAGTACCGTTTAATTGCATTTTTGGAAGCCATACGTGTGGATGCCATTGTTAGGGTTTCTGAGTTAGTTTTGGGGCTTTGCCATACAGGAAAAATTGAGCCACGATTGAGGTATCATGACACTCGTAAGGTTGAGACGAGTAGATTGGTACCATTACAATTGATTTATCACACGTGTGTGCAATGTTTGAATGAAACATGGATATAGCTACAGACTTTTTCCGTAGGTAAAAGTATTGACTTTTGCCAACGGAAGAAGGAAGAAGAAAGGTGGCGTGGCAGACAGTGATTCATCCATTTAAATTTCGCGCATTTTGATATGTTAATTTGCTTTTTCTAATATAATATTTGTTTATTATTCCATATACAAATAAGCGCGCTAGTTCAGTTGGTCAAGAGGCATGTGGAAAAGCCAAAGGGCCTGGGTTCGATCCTCAGGTCCTCATATTTGTTCAATGCAATTTTCTTTTACATCATCAGGTACGCGCACATGCTTGGAGTCCACCATATGCCATCAGCTTTCAACCATTGGATCTGAAGCAAACCAAATCCAATGCCTGGCACATGAAGGTCTACCATAGGCCTAGTCAAACGTGCAACATAGAATTAGAAAGGTCAACATGGACCAAGGCTTATTGGGCCCAAAAACTGCTATGGACACCCCCTTCTTGCCACTAACACCAGGCCCTTTTTCTTTATTCTTTTTATATTTTCTTTTATTTATTTATTTTGGTTAAATTATTTTCTAACAAAAATTAATTCTTTTATTTATAAAAAAAAATCATAAAATCAATTTTCATCAAATTAGAATTTAGGCTTTTTATTTAATTTAATTTAATTAGTTTAATTTAATTTTAGGGCAATTTTAATCTTTTGTAAATGATTTAAAACAAATTAGAAATTAGGGTTTTGTTTGATTTTATTTTTATTTTATTTTCTTAAAATAACCAAAAATATAAAAATAGGTCAAATTAATTATTTTTCTTAATATTAAATTAATTAGTAATTAGGTTTGTATTTATTTAATTAAAACCTTATTTTCTCAAAATAATCGAAAACAACAAAAAATGATTTTTCTTTTAATTAGGTCTAGACGGGGTCAAAACCCTAATTTTTCTCGGTCTTAATTTATCACGCGCGTTTATTATTTTTGTAAATATTAATGTAATTGCTCATGGTATGTAATAGTTTAATTAGGACTTTTCGTTTATTTATCGTTTTACGGGTTTTTGGCTATGTAATTAATCCCCCTCCCCGAAGCCTTGTAATAGCGTAGTTTTATTTCTCGCATTTTAATTTTCACAAATATTAACTGTTAGATGTATGATAATAGGATTGCATGACAAGAATGTATGTTAATTTTAAAATGGTTAGCAAACCCTAAATGTGCTAAGATAATAACTGAAATCAAATCACTCACACATGTGCACTCCTAGGGTATACTCTCACTTCAGTTGCCTTCGGTAAACGATCATTAAGTATAGGGTGTTTTAGTGGTCGCTCTCTTGTCTAAACAAAGATCAAATGTTGCCTCGGAAAGCTTGCCTCGGAAATGTTGCCTCGAATATGATCTTAAGACATTAGGGTTATTACTAAGATGTCCTAACGTTACTTTAGTGGTCGTACGCCCCTTTCGAATTGACCCTTACAACTCCAACGACGGTGCTTCCTATTTCTCAAATAAACAGGATAGTGTTGTCTAAAGGAAACGAGAACAGAAACATTATTTTTTTCGAGTAGGTAGATGCTAGTAGGTACTTGCTCAAAATCAAACTCTTTCACACTTACACTCTTTTCAAACAAAGTTTTCAAAAACACTTTGTAACACTCTTGAAGACAGAAGCAAGGGTTAAAACGAAGTAAAACAAAAACTTTTCAAAACAAACACACAAGCAATTTTAAAATGATGAGCAAGTACCTAAGAGCCCATAGAAAACTACGGATAGAAAAAGGAATTTTTCTGTGCTTTTGTCCTTTCCAGTTGGATAAAATAAAAGTCGGTGGAGACTCTTGCTTATCGCGACATTTTGCGAACACAAACGCAAAATGCAAACCAACATTTTCTCAAAACAGTCTGGTTCTGCCACCGTATCACAACATGCAAATGATTTCAAGGATTAATGAAATTTAAATTTGTATAGACAAAAGAATGAACAAACGTTAATTCTCATTAGACAAAACAAGAAAGATTACATCATGCCTCTTGGGCTTACAAAATAACTTTCTAAGATAAAAAGACCGAACACATCCTCTTTGGCGCGAGATAAGAGTTCACACTTTGCTCTTCTTGTAGCTGCTTCGTAAGCTCCAAGACCCTCTTTTCACTAGCATAGAATTGAGCCTCGAAAGTATCCTGTTCTTCCTTCAGCTGGATCCAACCCTTTTGTAAATCTTCGAGAGAGGTAGGCACGTCGGGATGGAGGATAGTGTAGGGAACATCTCCTTCGACCACAGGCTCCACGGTGACTGGTAAGATGGAGGGATAAGGCATCACAAGTTTCTGAGCATGAGCTCGTACCCATTTAAGGTAAGGATCGAGGGGAATGGAATTCTTGTGTCCTAGTGTCGTGCTATCCACCTTTTTCACCATCCTCCATTCTCGGATAAACCTATGACAGTAACCTTGATCGTCATTCTCATAGTCGAATACCACTCCTTGGATAAGCATCTCGTGGGGACCATCCCTCCGGGCATAACCAAACTGTCGTAGGGATAAGCATGGGTTGTAAGTGATACCTCCTCTAATGCCAAGCAAAGGGAGATTAGGGAATTCTCCAGAACGGTCGATGATAGTAACATTCTCCACAGAGCGGGAACACCAATGAATCTATGAATGTCTGAGCGTCATCAACCTATGGGACCATCTTGAACCTTGCTCACTTTTCAACACATATTGGGGAAGATGCGAAATAAACCATCTTTCCAAGATAGGAGTACAACACATGAGGATACATCTCTTCCTCACAGTGCTAGAGTTAAAAGAATGTAGGATGTCTCCTAACAAAGTAGGCACCTGGTTACAAGACATGAAGATTTTTATAGTGTTTACATCTATGAGTTGGTCAGGATTTGGAAACAAAACCATCCCATAGATGAGAAGGGCCACAATTTCCTCAAAAGCTCATAAGTTTAAGGAGTTCCAACAATCTTGAGCCTTCTCAAACAAAAACTTGGCTAAGAAACCTTTGACACCAATCCTTGTTTCACAATTAGTTGTGACATTAGATTGTTGCAAGTGTAGAGCTTGAGCAATCTCTTCTGGTTTTGGATCTCTTTCCGTACTGTTGAAAGGTAGTTGATTGAGAATGGGAATCCTCAAGAGTCGGGAGAATTTTTCCAAAGTTGGCACAAGTTGATAATCGGGAAATGTGAAGCAATGGTGTATAGGATCAAAGAACTGAAAGAGAACCTTCATCATGTCCTCATCAGTGTTAGAGGTGACCAAGTTTAGCAGGCGACCATGTCTTTCGGTGAATGGAGAATTTTCAGGAATCCTTGATGCTAGCTCTTTAAGTTGAGGAGGGATCCTTACAAGATTGACTTGAATAGTTTTCCTGCGAATAGAATCCATGTCCTACAAAACAGAGCAAAGATAAATCCCAAGATCCTTAAAATGGTTAGTGAATATGAATATGATGTTATGATGTTTATGATGTTATGTACAAGTATATATATACAAACAAAGCAAACAAGTCCTTAGGTTTAGGCTTGCATGGATTCTCATAGATAAGTACCCTCTTGAAGTTTAGTTGGCTCAAACCTGTCCTAGTAATAGTAACCGGGTTCTAAGGAGCTCAATATCACTGGTTTGTTTCCTTGGGCATTGTTTCAGCGCAAGCCTCTTTAATGGCGATCGAAATATCCCAAAAAACCAAATCTCAATGAGTGTAGTATCGAGTATCTACCAACTTCAGACTGCGCCAAAGTCGGTCATCTCACTACGTCCTAAAGGCCAAGTTGGTCAAGTAAAGGTTCTAAAAGTTCATTAGTGCTTCATGATATCACTCAGCGGCCTCGTATTCTCCTTGACTACTTAAGGGGTACAGGTACCCACAAATATGTCGCACTAATATAGCTATTGCTTAGACCGTGTCGGTATACCCCATATAGTTTCCACAACGTATTGCTACTTACCTATAAGGTATCCCAAATCCGGGTAGAGGATTCAAACCCAAACAAAGAACCATAATGTAAAGCACACAAGTCAAACAAATAAAGAAAGCAAATGTGATCTAGCCCTAAGGTAACCCCACTTTTAAAATTTTTCCCCAGCAGAGTCGCCAGTTCTGTGATACGGTGGGAGAATTGACTTGGTTGTTTTGCATTTTATCGAATATGTTGCGGTTAGCAAGAGTCGCCACCGACTTTTCTTTTATCCAAAAGGAAAGGCTGAAAAGAACAGGAAATACCTTTGAGATTGTTTCTTGAGTTCGGGGGGTAGATTATGAAAAGGGAAGGTATTAGCACCCTTTTCATCCATGGTTTTCCATGGGCTCTTAGTTACTTGCTAGATCACTTGCTTTTGTTTGAAAATATGCTTTGTGTGGTTTTTGAAAGTATTTTGAAAAGGCGTCATCGTTTAGGCAAACTTTGTAATAATTCTCGTTCATAAGAATGTATACAAAGTGTTGATCTTTTGAAAATGTTTCAAGTTTGAAATATGTTTTGAAAGTGTTGGTGTTTGTTTTGAAAATAACAAGGATGTTTTGTTTTGAAATTGAGCAAGTAACTAGGAACATTCTACCTACTCAAAAGTCTTTCATGTTCATTTCCTCTTTCCTTTGACATTGTTATCTTACCATTGATTTGGTAAGTAACCCTATCTTTGGATGTAAACGGGACGGGCATGGGTCATCGTATAACCATGATTAGCAATGTTACAAGGTATCTTAGCATCTTTCTTTAGGGACTAAGATCATTTTGAAAAGGCAACATAGATAGCGTCATCGAGGGACTTTGATCTTGTATTTTTGCTTGTTTTTGCTAAGATACCTCACGTGCATAATATGGCCATTTTCATAAGGCAACCAAGTGGATTTTACCCTAGGGGTGCTTGTGTGCAAGTGTATTGATTTTCATGCTTTGTTTAGTCTTTGGTTAGGGTTTGCTACTTGTTGATTTTTATCTTCTCATACAAACCCTAATTACTGGCATTTATATAAAGCGATAAATTGCGAAAAGTAAAATTACTACGCTATTACATCATTAGGGAAGGGGGGAACAAATTTACAAATGGGGATTGCAAGAAAATTAAACCTAATTATCTATTACAATCATACTGAATATTGTACAAAATTGAAAATAAAATGCAAGAATATAAATGGAAAAAGAAATGATTTTTGTTGTTTTTTTTATGAAAGGGGTTTTGTCTTGACCTAATTAAAGAAAATGATTAATTAAAATTAAATAAAATTAACTTAAACTAATTAAGAAAAGAAATTAATTTGAAAAGGATTTTTAGGGTTTTTTATGAAAAGGTTTTAAATTAATGAAAATAAAATGAAGATTAATTAATTAAAATAACCTAAGTTCTAAATTAATTTTAACTAAGAAAATAAAATAATATACTAATTTAACCTAAGTCTAAAAATTATATACTTAAGAAAAAGAAATTAATTTGTTTAAGAAAATGTTTTTTTAATCTTTTTTGTTTTATGGAGAAAATAAAATATATAAGTATAAATAATAAATATAAATAAATTTGGATTTTTTATGATTTTATGAAAATAATAATAGTAATAATAATAATAACAATAGTATTAATAATAATAATAAATAAAAATAAAAAAATGAAATAAAATAAATAAATAGTCAGGGAGGTTGATTAGTAATGCAAGAGGTATTATGAGAAAAAAGGATTAGGCCCACATGAAAGCTCAGGCGCTGCCAAAAAAACACAAAAAGTCAGAAAATAGTGAAAAAAATAACAAAAGGTCACGCTGGGGCTTGAACCCCGGACCTAAGGGTGACAGGCGCACGCTTTAACCACTGAGGTGGTGATACATCTGTTAACTTGTGTGAAAGGATAAATACATAACACAAAATGCACCCTGATTACACTTCATCTTCAACCTCCATCCAAAGGACCTATATCTTCTTCATCTCTCAACAAAAATGAAAAGTTCAAACATGAAAGTTGTGGCATTTCTTCCCACGAATCCAACCATGTAAATAACTTAAGATAACAGTCAAAGATGAATGAGAATTTTTCTGGCCCTAATTAAAAACCTAAAAATTTCAGAAAACTTCAACTCTAAAATTCTCTAAGCTCAGGCCATATAAATGCAAACTATGGATATGTAAAGCTTCGTGGCAATGGTATCTACATTTTATCTTCACAAATAAAAATTAAATGATGCCTGTATGAAGAGATAGAAGTTTGAAAACTTACCTCTAGCAGCTGGAGTCGTGTATGGAGTTTGAGCAACCTTTGTGATGGCCTGATGATTATTGTAGCTTGCCTGGACCTCCTTGAGTATGTTCTAACTCCTACTTTGCTTTGAGGATAGCTGAAACTCTCAACTCAAGTCAATTTGCAAGCTTCAAATTTGGAAATGGTGGATGGTGATGGAGGAGTTACAGTCAAGAAACAGGGGTCTGGATCACTTTGATATGATGTATATTAAATGTTTGGATGGTTAAAACTCAATACGCACGAGTGGATTTAGAGATGGCTATGTGAGGTTCAAAACTGTCAAGTTAAGGAAGATTCTGAGTTGCAGACTTCTTGGGAGTGTTTTGGGGTCTTAGCATTCGTGTGTTATGTTGAAATAGACTTGTGTATATGTATGGAAAAGGTTAGAGATCAAATTCACTTAAGGTTTCTGAGTTCTAGCCTTTTGGCTCTATGACTTGCTTTAAAGAAAAGTGAGAGGACAAAACTCAAAGTGTTGTACAAGCATGTTCTGAGCTCAAAGATGCTTTAGACACATTGCTTTTAATTTATAGGGGTTGTGTGTGTAGAAAGAACAAATGCAAAGCTCAAGAAGTTGACAATTGCAAAAGTAGTACTTTATCAAAATGGAAATGGCAACTCTGTGCCATAAATGGAAATGTAACTTGGATAAAGGCTCAAGTGCTTGGATTAAAGCTCTATCAACTGTGTAAACATTTAATTATGGAGTGACAAACAATTTTGAGGCCTGCAAAGCAAAGATTATGCATCCTAGGTTTGGATTTGAATTTTTGTTCATCATGAAATGGCTTGTAATTTAAGTTTGAAAACCCTAACTTCATCTCTTCGATTCTCCTTGCTCACAAATGATCTCAAGGAGTTCTTGGACATTTTGTAAAGCTTGTAAAGTGATATACATTTCATCTTTGAATAACTTTTGAAAATTCCCTTTGTAACTATATGAAAAAGTTCCATGAAGTTAGGTCAAAATCCTGACCAAAATTAGGGCAAAATTTCACTAAGTGTTCAATTTAAAGACCATGACTTTATGAATTAATAACTTGAGATCCAAGAATTTTTAGAAGAAGTTGTGTAAAGCAATGTTGTAGATATCATGTAGATCTACAACTTTCATGTTGAAAGTTTCTTTTGAATCCTCTTGCATCATGGTGAAAAATTTACTCAAAGTTGTGAAAAAATATGAAGTTTTAAACACTTAGAAATATTTCTAAGTTAGAAAACTTTGACTTTTCAAAATGAAATCTTGACTTTTTGATTTCTTGATGAATAAGTTTCATATTTTGACATGTTTTGATGAATTGTGATCTTTGACATTGGATTTTAACCAAAAGGTCAAAGTTTGACTTTTCAGTGTACAGTTGACTTTTGATTAGTTGACTGAGAATTCACTATCAATCCAATTGATCTTGAGCAATGTTTTAGGTCATTCCATTAGGTCAAAAATATGCAATTGAACTCTTGAAACCATGCTTCAAACCAATTGACCATTTTCTAGGTCAAAAATCAGAAATTGCCCTTTCTCAGTCAAAACCCTAATTTTGACCATTTTGCCCTTTTGATGATTTGATCAAATTTCTTGAGGAATTATGGTCCAAAATTGATCAAATGATACATATTAGTTTATAATATTGATGTGGATCAAAAATTATGAAGTTTGACTGTAAATTGGCCATAGTTGACTTTTTCCCCAATACAACTGATTTTTAGGTCAACTGCTCAATTGACTGAGCAAAAGTGTGATCCAAGGCTTGAAACCTGACATGAGTAATCTTGGGGGTCCATAATGATCCATGAAAGTCATATGAAGCATTGAAATTTAAATTATCCTTGTGCAATCTCAAATCCTAATTTTGGTCATCAGTGCTTAAGGACGTGTCTTGAGCTGATCAAACCTAATGCAATATTGAACCAAAGGAGATCTTGTGAGAGATTACTTGATAAATGATATGGAAAATTTTGGGGTACAACACTTACATAGCCGTTTTTATGTTGGATTAAGTTAGTTCTTTATTTGTCGGTGGGTTGGATCTGAGCGATTGCCTTGTTCTAACCTATTTTTTGAATTAATCGAAGTCTTTGAATTGTTCAAAAAAGGAATTTATTATGAATTTTTAAAGTTTAAAACAAATTAATAAAAATAAAAATAAAATTAAATAATATAGAAAATATGTGGAGCGTAGGATCAACCTTCATTAATCTGACTTGGCAGATCTAAGGGATCAAAGGTGCGTGCACATGGTGGATTTTAGCCAAGTAAATGCACCAGATCTTAAAAAATGTTAGCCAACTAGAACATTTCAATTGTCACGTTGCCATTGGTCCATGAATTTAAATCAAAATTCAATCACCTTCTTCTTCCTCCGGTCAACTTCCCCGGTGACCTACACTAGAGTTTTTGAAACTTGTAACATGAGACACTGAGACCACTACCATTGTGGTCGTCTCTTCATCGTGATCTCAACCATATGCATTGTTAAAATTTATATTTATTGAGCAAATAGAATTTGATGAAAACTCGTGGAATTTTTTAAAATTCAAACCAAAATTAAATGATGAAATCTCAACAAAAATGAAATCTAAAAGAAGCACGAGCTTCAGAAAACCAAGGTCTACATCGTCATAAATATTTTGAAGCAAATGGAGTTTTAGCTACCTGAATGAAGTGTGATCAGAAGTGTCTAAAATTGAACTTGGTTGGAGAGTTATGATGCACCTCAAGTTTTGATTCTTGTTGTGTTAGCTTTGTGAGGTTTCAAGAAAGGTGTACAGATGAAGAAATTAAGTTGAGATGGCTTGTATAAGAAATATGATCTAAACAATTTTGAGTAAAAATTTGAAGTTGGAGCAAGGGTTTGTTTACTCTCAAAATCTTGGAAAATGATGGAGTGAGGTCCTCTATTTATTAGGAGATGATGATGTAATTCTTAAGCGTGTGAAATGAATCCAAATTCGTGTAATTCCATGTGTAATCAAAAATCAGAAAAGTGTGATTTCATGTGCATCAAAACTCCACTTAAACTTACATTTTGTGAGTCAATTAACTTCTGGACACATCATTAAGCATGTTTAAGCACAAAACTTATGGTAATTTGGCATGTAAACACATTTTGGTTGAGGTGAAAATCGGATCATGGTGCAAAAATGTAGTTTCATGGGGGCATGTTCACACCATTGGGGAACCTTGCACAAGAGGATTTTTACACTCACTCTTTTTGAAATGTACTATCCTCATGGAAAATAGTACAATGTACCAAGAAAGGTTTCATTTGGTACAAAAACCTAAAAATGAAAGCCTTGAAAATTCTAAGTCCAAAATGATCAATGATGACCTGTAATGTACCAATGAGCTCCATGGCCTTCCAAGCACAATTAGCTATTGACCATTGAAGCAAACTTGTAGAGGGAATCACAAATGATATTGTACAAAAATAATAAGCCTCAAATGATAAAAATTGAAAGATTTATGATTCTTGAAAGTTGATCAAAAATCACTTGGAATTAAGTCAAAACTTCACTAAGTCCACAAATGACCTATAATGTATCCAAACTTTTTATGATCTTCTAAATATAATTAGCTCTTGACTTGTAAGGAGAAGTTGGAGAGGATGTCATGGAGATTCATATGCTCAAAGAATAACTAAAAAATGTTGAAAAATGAGTGAGTTATTATATTTTGAACTTGAACTTGAAAATATTGGCTTTTTGGTCAAACCAACTCTGAATCAACTTGCATACTTGATCTTTTCTTGAATTTAAAAGCATTATGATGCACATATTAAATTATAATGATGAATCACTGGTTAAACTTTGATCAAGAATGGCCACACTTGAAGTTACTTGATGATGAAGGCATGGAAATAAACACATGAAGCTTTGAGTTATCTTGAGAAATAATCAACCAATCCTTGGGAATTTCTTGAAAAATTGAGATTGAATGATGTTTGAAGATTATATGACCTAAGATTATAGGCCATTCTCTAATGCACAATCCTTTGAAAATAAATGTTGACTAAACTTTGACTTTGACCAGATGAAGCTCTAGCTGAGGGAACTTGTTTGATCCAATTGGTTCACACTTATCCTGGTAAAATAAACAAAGGAAGACAAGACATATTTTTTGTATTTTGATTAGTAGTTAGTAAACATAAAGCATATAGAAAAAAATGTACAAGATATATAATAGGGTGCTTATTTATCCCACAAAGGTAAAGCCTAAAAGGGAGAGAGAAAGCAAAGGTTTAAGAGGCAGCCCAAAGTTGTGATCTTGATGTGTTTGAAAAGATGCAAAATGGCAGGGGATCTTAGGGGTAAAACTTAGGGTACAACACATACCCTTGGTGGAAACATGTATTTTGTTTTATTTATCGATGAGTATAGTCGAAAGCTTTGAATCCATATTATCAAGTGCAAAGATGAAGTATTTGAAATATTTAAGATATTCAAGATGCTTGTAAAAAACAAGAGTGGAAAGAAGATTAAAGTTCTGCGAACAAATGGAGATGGCAAATACACATCCAAGATGTTTGAAGAGTTATGTGAAGAACATGGTATTGATCATGAGGTAACTGCTCCTTATACTCCTTAACATAATGGAACAACATAAATAAGAAACAAGACTATATTGGATATGACGAGACACATGCTGAAACAGAAGAATATGCCAAAATCCTTATAGGGTGAAGCAGTCACCACTGTTGTCTATATACTGAACACGTGTCCTACAAATAAACTCAATAAAAAGTTTCTGAAGATGATGGAGTGGAAAATGATCATTAGTGAGTTATCTAAAGGTGTTTGGCTCTCATTACTACAAAAAAACAAATTACACCTTGCACGCGAAATACATTTAACCTCGACTGCATAAGTGAGGTAAGGAAGGGCGTCATGAAAAGCTACCACTTTAGACCTAGGATTTTAAAACATCGAGGGGTAAAGTTATTTTCACATAGGTCTGAACCTCAACATTTGCACTTTTATTATTTTCAAAACTAGTGCACCATATCTCTCGACTTATTAATAAAACTGAGGGGTAAGATTGATTATTTTTTAATTAAAACTCATTACATTATTTACACAGAATATTAATAAAAATAATTTTTTTTATAAACTACAATGTTTACCCAAAATATTACATTATTTACTCATAATATTAAAATAAAAATAATTTTGTCCATGAAGACAATATGTTGGATCTTTAAATCCTTGATATTTGGGGAAGATCAAATGTTGGGTACCCACTATATTTTCAATTGCCTTTGCTTGCATTTGTTTTTGATATAAAAAAGAAAAATGGATAGATACATAAATGGTTTGCTGCTCAAATAATATTTGAGAAGACAAACCTTAAGCTCAAATAATTTTTTACTCCTGCAATCCATCATAGAGAACTCTTCATGGAAAATACTTTTGCAAACCTTAAAGTGGGGGATGTAGATAGTTTCAAGTGCTTCATGATGCCTCACTTTCTTTTTGATATTCATAATGCTTTTATAATGATTTTTTTATGTTTCATGCGGATTACTAATGGTAGTGTCTTGAGCGTTGATACTCGTGATATGGACGACAAAGATTTGTTTAAGGACGATGATTAGTACCCTCAATAATCACGTTAATATTATCCCCTCGGTTTGGACAAAGAACTAGGTAAAATATATTTACCCCTCGGTTTTAGAAGAAAACCGAGGTAAATAATCTTTTTTTTACATTACACTATTTACCCAGAAGATTAAACAAATCAGGGTTCATCACCATCGTTGTAATTCCAAATTTTGTTGGATATCTTGTATGCATAATCTTTTTAAAGGTCGAACTCCCTTATTTGTTTAAGTTGAAGCAAGAATAATTTTATGCACTTGCAATATATCATAGATAATTTTTTCAACCTTCTTTAATTGAGCATTGTTCCTAAAATACAACAATAACAAAATCAACACCATTATGTGAGATAGATTGCAAGGGCAGAAAAAACAAATTGTGTTCAAGGATAGAAGAACATTGAAGATTTTTCTAATAGATCATTTAGTTTACACTTATAAACAAACAAAAAACTGCAATAGTTGGGATTTGAAGCATGTCCTAAATTGTTTTCCCCTCGGTTATATTAAAAATCGAGGGAATATGTGATTTTTATTTAAAAAATAAAAAAATAAAATATGGCGCACCTTGGCATTCGACCTCAGTTTGTTTTTTGCTGAGGTGAAATCTTTTTCCTTAAATGTATTATTTGTAGTAGTGTTTATTTGTTACAAGCATGCTCTTGATATGAGAACAAGGAAGCTTGATGACAAGAGTGAACCTATGATTCTAATAAGATATCATAAAACTGGAGCATACGGTCTGCTCAATCCAATTAATGAGAAGATCATGATGAGTCGAGATATTGTGATTGATGAGAATTCTTCCTGATATTGGAATTCTGGTGATGAAATTTGACAAGTCATTGATGAGCTATGGTTTCGACGAAGTAAGTAATGAGTCCAAAGTCAAAGCAATTAACGATGATCCAGTCGAAGTCGAAATAGTTGATGACATTCTCGACACAGTCGAAGTCAAAAAGGATGTAGATAACACAAGCCAAAGACCTTAAAGAACTATATTTCTTCTAGCAAGGGTTCAAGATTGTGAAGTGGTTGGTGATGATAAAGTCACAACAAATGGATAATTAGTTCATTTCACTTTACTTACAGGTGTTGAACCAATCAAATATAGTGAGGGCTTAAAAGGTAAAAAATGGAAGGCATTTATGGTCGAAGATTTACAAGCAATCAATAGAAATAACACATGAGAGATAGTCGAATTGCCAACGCACATAAAAGCTATCAAAGTGAAGTGGACGTTCAAGCTGTAACAAAATGTTGAAGGGTCGATAGTAAGGTTGGAGACTCCAGATTGGTGGTAGCCTTGGCATGTAAGAAAGGCTGGTCAACATTTGATTTAGATGGGAAATCAACATTTTTGTGATACTGGAGGAAGAAAGTAAAGTGTACAAGTTACAGAAAGCGCTCTATGGTCTCAAGCAAGCACCTAGGACATGTAACAAGAAAATTGACTCATACTAAGTTGAATTGAAATTCATCAAATGCAAGTCTGAGTATGGTGTCTATGATCAAGTTGTGCCACAAGATATAAACATTATTTGCTTATATGCTGATGACTTGCTAATAACTGGACATATCATGAAGAACTTGTTAAAGTTCAAAGAGCTAATGAAAAGGGAATTTGAAAGGTCGGATCTGGGAAACTTGTCATATTTCCTAGGCATGGAGTTTAAAATAACCAAGAAAGGTATGGTGTTGCATCAAAGAAAGTATGTCAAAGAAATACTCAAGATATTTAGAATGGATGATTCAAATCCTGCATCCTCACCTATCGAACCAAATTTGAAGTTGGAGAAGCATGGAGAGGAAGACAAAGTCGATGTCATTTTGTTCTAATTGTTGGATCTCTGAGATATATGTGCAACATTCAACCTGATATAGGTATAGAAATCGGATTAGACAGTGGATACATGAGTGAACCAAGGGTGTCACACATGAAGGTTGTAAGAAGAATCCCAGGATACTTAACAAGATCGATAAACTGTGAAATTTTGTTTCCACGAAGTTCTGAAGAAAAAGAAGTTGTGATTAATTGCTATTTTGATGTTTATTGGTGTGGAGATAAGGAAGATCGAAGAAGCACAACTGGTTACTTCTTTCAAGTATTTAGTTCTCCAATCTCATGGTGCTCGAGAAAGAAACCTGTGGTGGCATTATCATCGTGGGAGGCTGAATATATAGTAGGATCCTATGTCGCATGTCAAGCATTTTGGATCAGATATGTGTTGGAAGAGATGCAGGTCGAAGTGAATAAATCTCTAGTGTTGCATATCAATAACAAGTCAGTCATAAATCTTACAAAGAATCCAGTTTTGCATCCAATCGAAGTGCTAGATTTCATTTCTTAAGGTTGATAGAAGTTACATATAAATTGTGTTATATAAAACGAGTTTATATAAATCGAGTTACATATATTATTTCACCAACCTCTAAGATTGATAATTCTTTAAGATTGATAATTTTGCATGTTGTACATTTGAAACTACCTTAACTAATTTTAATCTTTCTATATAAGCTTCTAAAGTCGTCATTTATGTAAGTTAATTATTTTTTATTGAAAAATAAGTGTGAGTTTTGTAAATTTCATATTGTTTGGAAAAGTTGAGGTTGAACACTTTATAAGTGAGAGGACCCATACACTTATTCTCTTAAGGTTTTTGGTGCATATGTGGTGTCTCTTTCACTTGTTTTAGTGAATATTTGACCTAATATGAATGATTCCTCTTCATGTTGCTCTAATAGTGGTATTAAAGTTGATGGTTCGAGTAGGAGACCGACTCCTTATTTTGAAAGTTTTCCTGATATTGTGGTGGTTATTGTACGTGTCTTGTTGAAGTGCCAGTGACATGGTAATGGTGTTTGTCAATGGCGATACAAGTATGTGGATGAAAGAACTTTCGATAGAGGGGAAGCATAATAGATGCACTCAAACTTGAGAGGGGGTTGTTGAAAAACAAATGTGAGTTGTATAAGTCTCACATTGATTGAAAAGTTGAAGTTGAATATTTAATAAGTGAGATAAGACATACACATATTATTTTAAGGTTTTTGATGAATATGGATAAATCTTTAACCTTTAGGTGGGCAAATGACTTATTTCTTCAAACTCTTATTATGTGTTTTAAGTTGAAATATTACCACTCTCAAATCGGAGTTCTCTTTTGACTTTGCCTACTCTATATACTTGTTTATCCTCAATACATGATGGAAGTTTACACATAACAAAATAACAAAAATCACGTTTAAATAAATATATTTTAACCAATAGTCTAGCCGAATGAGCTAGATTCACACAATATGATAAATCAAAATTAAAATCACAATTAAAAGATATTTATCTTTAGTAACCGATTAAGAGAACTTATAGGAAACTGTTCTGGACTGGGCCCGTCCTGGCCCAAGAGCAAGAACGAAGGCCCAATCCAAGCAACTCTTCAAGGAGCGCGTGCCCAAAGATTCCCGTCAGCACGTCGACCAGAAGCTGTAGCCGTGCCTGCCACTGCCCGCGAACATGACGTCCCCGACCACATGAAATCCAGCTCGAGCCCAGCTCGAGCACCCTCTTTGTAGGGCAGACTATGACCGTTACTCCATCACCTAAACTCCGGAAAGACCGTGTCCTCGTCCCTCCGTACTTCTCGCAGAGCATCACCAGGAAGGGGACCACGTGCGGGTCCCCACTACACACGTAGAACCTGGTAGTCCCTTTGTTGGGCCAGTCCTGGTCGGCCCAATGAAAGGACCTTGGCCCCGCGCTGGGGGCTATAAATACCCTCTATTCCCAGAGGGTCAGGTATTCATTCTTTTACCCATACACACACTTTTTGCTTGCTCGTACCATCACTCACTTTAGCATCGGAGTGCCTTGCAGGTACCCCCCCCCCCCCCCCCCCACCTCGTTCAACTTTCGCTCGGAGCCAGTCGTGACGGTCCAAGTCTGATCCGGTAAGATCAGTGGCGTCGTCTGTGGGAAACTAGCTTCCCCGTCTTGCAAAACCTCGAAGACCAAAGCTCAAATCACCCTCTACCGTCATGGCTGACTAAGTTCGTGATGAACAAAACATCCGCGTCGTCGACACCAACAACGGCCTTGCAGATAAGAATGGACTCACCGACAACACCGGTAACCCCGATCATAACACACTCCCCGGTGGCGTCAACCCCGGGCCCTCAGTCCACCGCGACGGAGTTACTGCATCATCCTCTTCAGTCCCTCCGCCGCTCGAAGAAGACAACGCAGCTCCCACAAACTATCGAGCTTCCCAATTTCAGGAAGTCCCTGTCCCCGCCGGGGCAGATGCCACAACCCGCGTGCTGTTCGCGGAGATCAATTAGACGAATTACCTCATCTTCGCCCAGGGGGAAATATTGAGGGCACTAGAAGACGATCGAAGACCTACGAGGAGACACAGGAGGCCCCAAACTCCACCTCCTCGAGTAACAGAGGTACATCTCCCGTCTCCCCCGCGGAGACACTACAGAGACACCTCCCGAAGCCCGTCACCCCGACCCTCGGGGAGACGGCCCCCTTTGGAAAGGCAACCCATCATTGAAATCGGGGGACGCGGCCACGCCCCCACACGATAAGAAAGAAGACACTCCGGAGACGGGCATGGAAGAATCAACCAACGAGCACCATGCTCGAGAGATGCCCATCACGATCAGGACCGTCGGGCTCGATAATATTACAGGTCCCCATCCCTCTCCCCGGAGCAAAGAGACGAGGATGACCCTCGTGGTCCCCTGTCACAAGCAATAATGGAGGCGCCCATTCCCCCGGGCATGGAGAAGCCTCCACATCTGAAGGAGTACGACGG
Source organism: Vicia faba (assembly GCA_948472305.1). Taxonomy (NCBI): domain Eukaryota; kingdom Viridiplantae; phylum Streptophyta; class Magnoliopsida; order Fabales; family Fabaceae; genus Vicia; species Vicia faba. Next base: position 498,535,125 of record OX451738.1, read on the forward strand.
AGTCGCGGACCCGGTCGACCACATAGACGGGTTCGAGGCTATGTTGCACTACCACAATGTCGGGGGACCCATTAAATGCCGGCTGTTCCCCATGACCCTCCGAAAGGTAGCAATGGACTGGTACAAAGGCCTCACTCCGGGATCAATCACCTCGGGGCAAAACCTGAAGAACCAATTCATAAGTTCGTTCACTGCGTCTCGGCGACACCCAAAGACCGAGGCGGCTCTCGAGGCCATCATCCAGAGACAGGATGAAACCTTGAGAGAGTTTATCAATCGCTTCAACCGCGAAGCCATACAAGTCCCCTGCGCGGACCACATGAAAAGATATTTGCTGGAGAGTGGGCTCCTCCCCGGCACAGAATTCAGAAAGGCAGTGGGCATCGAGCCACCTAGAACATTCGATTCCCTCCTCGAGAAGGCCTGGGCATATATGGATTACGAGGAAAGAGATGCGGCCAACAGAGCCCGAGACCCCAGGACTCGCGGATCCAGCAGTAACCCGCGCCAGGAAGTTGTTCCTCCTCGACGAACCGGGGAGAAAAGAAAAGAGGACAGACCCCGAGAAGTCCGAGAGCAAAGAGGACCCTCGGGGCATTTTACCGAATACACTCTGCTCACAGCTTCCCGCGAGCGCATTTTGGCAGAGTGTGCCAGCACGGACTTTAAAGAAGGCAGCGTCAAACGGCCCCGACCTGCTCCCGCCAAACCCGGAGCAGACAAGAGCAAGTATTGCCAGTACCACAGGAGCCATGGTCATCTGACTGAAGATTGCATCCACCTCAAGGACGCCATCGAAACCCTCATCAAGGGAGGGAGGCTCGCCCAATACCGGCGAAACGACGCCCCTCGTCGTGACGCCCGAGAGGCAAGAGATCCGGAGGAAGACGCCCGACCATCTTACGAGTCGGTCCCCGTCCAGACCGCCTTCTCTGTCACCAGACCCGAGGACTTCCACATCCCCGAGCACCTGCGGGAGCCGCTCACGACCCACAGCGGGTGGGAGTACTTTCCCTCTGCCATGGTCATCAATGGTGGAGGATTCAACGACCTGACTATCAACTCGGCTAAAAGGAAGCTGGATGAACTGGTCGACGCGGCACCTCCGCAAATAGTGACCTTTGAGAGGGTAAAAGGTAGGTCGGAGCCTATCACCTTTTACCTGGAAGAGCTCCCCGGAGGAGCCCCCAATGCAGTCATTCCCCTGTTGATAAGGGCAAGAATGGCTAACTTTGATGTGCACCGCATCCTCGTCGATGAAGGAAGTTCCATCGACGTAATGTACAGCCAATTGTTCCGGACTCTGCAGCTGGACGACTCGCATCTCTCGCCATATGTAGGTTCGGACTTGCAGGGCTTCAACGGCTCGACCTCCAAGCCTTGGGGATATGTCGAGCTCATGGTTACCTTCGGCGAGGGCACGGCGACAAGGCAGGTTAAAGTACGCTTCCTCGTCATCGACTGCCCGTCCCTCTACAAATGCATCCTGTGGAGTCCAACACTAGCAGAACTGACAGCGGTACCCTCCACCGTCCACTTGAAGATGAAGTTCTACACCAAGAGGGCACGGGTTGCTACCATCCTGGGAGACCTAACCGCTGCTCGAAGGTATTTCAACACCGCGTCTAAGGGACGCGACACCGTCGACATCAGGACAAGGCCCTCCAAGAGACCAACGACGACGCGACAGGAACCCGACAAGCCAGAGCCCACCAAAGAGGAAGTCCAGAGAGCTCCACCAAAGGTCGACTCTATAGCTCTGGATGCTCGTTTCGATCAGGACGAACCTCCCAACGACGAGCAAATTCCCCTCCGACCAATCCCGGACGGGGACTTTGAGCTCGTCCCCCTCGGTGCAGACCCGAGCAAGGGAGTGAAGATTGGCATCGACCTCCCCGACCTGGCGAGGAAACAGATCAAAGCCTGCTTGCGCGAGATTACTGACCTATTCGCCTGGAGCGTCGCGAAGATGCCCGGACTCGACCCTGAGGTCGCCTGTCACCATCTCGCCATAGATCTTGCCGTTAAGGCCGTAGTACAACGTAGGCATAGGCAGTCTCCGGAGAAAATGGAGGCTGCTGAAAAAGCTGTAAAAGACCTCCTAAAGGCGAATTTTATTTCTGAAGCCCGGTATTCAACCTGGCTGTCAAACGTTGTACTAGTTAAAAAGAATAATGGAAAATGGAGGATGTGTGTTGACTACACCGATCTCAACCGGTCTTTCCCGAAAGATGCTTTCCCTTTACCGAACATAGATATGCTGGTCGACAACTCGGCCGGCTACAAAACATTGTCGTTCATGGATGCCTACTCGGGCTATAACTAAATCCCAATGGCCATGGGCGACAAACATTGCACGGCTTTCATGACCAGCTCGGGCAATTATTACTACAACGTAATGCCCTTCGGAATAAAAAACGCCGGGGCAACTTACCAACGTATGATGAACAGGGTGTTCCACAAGCAGATTGGAGACATGCTCGAGGTCTACATGGACGACATGATCTTCAAATCCCGAGAAGACACCGATCATGCAGCACACCTCAAAGCAGTCTTCGCCCAAGCAAGACAATGTAAGATGAGATTCAACCCCGAAAAATGCACGTTCAGAGTCAAGGTGGGGAAATTCCTCGGATTCTACCTTACGGAACGAGGAATTGAAGCCAACCCCGACAAGTGTCGAGCGTTCTCCGGCCTCCCGACCCCGACGTCGAAGAAATCTATACAAGTCATGAACGACATGCTCACGTCATTGTCCCGCTTCGTCGCAAGGTCCGCTCAGCATGCTCTCCCCTTCTTCAGACTCCTTCGCAAAGAAGCAGCCTTCGAATGGACCGAGGAATGTGAACAGGCACTGCGCCACCTAAAACAAAGTCTATCTCAACCACCCGTGCTATCTCGACCAGTCGACGGGGAGCCACTATTCCTATACTTGGCCGTCTCGAATGAAGCCGTCAGTGCAACTCTCATCCGCGAGACTATCGATGGGCAGAAACCCGTTTATTTCACGAGCAAAGCCCTACAAGGACCCGAAAGCAGGTACCAACAGATAAAAAAGGTAGCTCTAGACCTTGTCAACACAGCGAGGAGACTCAGACACTATTTTTTGGCCCACACGGTCATCGTGTGAACCGACCAACCGGTGAAACAGCTCTTAGGTCGACCTGACATGGCGGGCTGAATGCTGAAATGGTCCTTAGAGCTCTCCGAATTCGGCATTCAATATGAGAGCAAGAAAGCTCTGAAAGCACAAGCCCTGGCCGACTTCGTCGCGGAAATGACTGCTCACGACCCGCCCGCGGGGAAAGAGCATAAATGGACCATCTTCGTCGATGGAGCCTCCATCCCGTCCGAAAGTGGCGCAGGGATCCTCTTAGAAAATGAGGAAGGCGTAGTGTGATACGGTGGGAGAAATGACTTGAGGTTTTGCGTTTGTTTTCGCAAATGTTTCAGTTTAGGAAGAGTCGCCACCGACTTTTTATTTTATCCTAAGGAAAGGTTAAAAAGCACAGCAAAAACCTTTGAGATGTTTTCTTGGGTTCGGGGGGTAGATTATAGAAAGGGAAGGTATTAGCACACTTTCTATCCATGGTTATCCATGGGCTCTTAGTTACTTGCTTAGATCACTCGCCTTTGATTTTCAATTGTTCGAAATGGTGCTTTGTGTGTGGGTTTGAAAATGTTTTGAAAAGAGGCCATTGTTGTGGCAACCTTTGTAATGATTCATGTGTGAATGTATACAAAGGTGTATTTGTCTTTTGAAAAGTTTTCAATGTTTTTGGAAGTTTGTTTTGAAAGTGTTTGTGGAGTGGATTTTGAAAAGTAGGCAAGTGTGTTTTGCAAGTTTGATCAAGTAACTAAGAGTTGTCTACCCCTAAATTTACTCAAAGATTTTTCCTATGTTTTAACCCTTTTAACAATTTTGTTCCACCATTGTATTTGGTGGACAATCTTGTGTTAGGATGTTAACGGGACAGGCGCGGGTCATCGTTTAGACCATGATTGCAATGGTGCCAAGTGTCTTTGGCAATCTTTCCTTTAAGGGATTTGATCATTTTTAGGCAACTTTCGAAAGCGTCATCGAGGGACTATGATCATTTGAATTGTTTTGTTTTGCCAAAGACACCCAACATGCAACATGGCCCATTATTGAAGGCAACAAGTGGAGTAACCCTAGGGGTGCAAGTGTGATTGGTGTTGTCCATTTTCAAGCTTTTTGTCTTTTGAATTAGGTCAAGCTATTTGTTATTTTTGATTTGCATACAAACCCTAAGTCTATCATGGCATATTTAGAAAGCTTTAAAATGCGAAATTTAAAGTCCTAAATTATTACAAAATAATCATGGGGATGGGGGTACAAATGTTCAAATGGGGATATTTAGCAAGAAATGTAAATCTAAACTATTACAAACAAATTGAATATACAAGTTATTTAATTGTACAATAATTGAATAAATACAAAATAAAAAAATGTAAAATGTATTATGCACAAAGATGTTTTTATGTGTATGTAAAAAGTATTTTTCATGTGTCCTATAAAAAATAAAAAGTTAATTATAGATATTTTCACATTTTTAGGGAAAAACCCTAATTTTGCAAATAAATAGTATTTATTATTTATATCATATACAATATTTATTAATTATGTACAAAAAATAAATAAATAAAAAGAAGTATATTGTAAAAGGTAATTTTTGAGGTCAAATATTAATAAAAATGAAAAATGTATTATTTTGTATTTTTATCCTAAATATTCTAATGAATATATATATTTATATTATATATTAACTATACTAAATATATACAAAAAATAAAATATTTATTATTTATCAAAAAAAAGTGTATTTTAAGAAAATGTTTTCAAAAGATAAAATAAAATAAAATCAGAAAATAAAATGTATTTGTATTATTTTTTTAGTATTTTAAATAAAAGTATATATGTTATTTTATATGTATAAGTATAAATAAAGCAAGTAAATTCAAAATAAATGTAAAAATGGGTGAAAAAATATTTTTAATGTTTTTTTATATTTTGACAAAAAAATAACAAGTCAGAATTAAAAAGAAAAAATCAAAAATGATAAAAATAGTACACAATGGGCCAAGGGGGTGTAAGTGAAAAATGAAGGTGCAAACAGAAACAAAATCTCAGGCCCAGCCCAAGAAGGCTTGTCTTCAACCTCCAGCCAGTTTCAAACACAAAAACGCGCGTTTTCTTCCATCCCTGCTATCTCTTGATCCTTTGACTTGTAACAAAAACTTATAACATCAAAAATGTAGAGCATCAAACCACGAATTCATACATATAAAGAACTTGATCTAACTCTCAGAAATGAGAGAGAATTTCTTCTCCCCCAATTCCTGACCTAACTTTTGTTCAATATTCATGTTCAAAATTCTCTCAGTACACACAACATAAATGAAAAGTAATGATATGGGTAGCTTCAGGGCCATGAGTAGGACATAACTTCTTCACAAACCTAAGCCTAGATATGCCTGGATAGAGAGATAGAAGTTCAAACTTTTACCTGTTCAGCTTGAATCGTGTACAACAATGGAGGTACTTTTAATGTAGTGTGAGGACTTGTACAACTTACTTGAGGTCCAAGGATGCTCCTCCAATGCTTGGTGTGCCTTGAATCTTACTGTATCAAGCTATAGAAGTCAACCTGCAAGAGAGAAAAGTGAAAATGGTACACTTGGCTATGGCTGTTAGAGTCTGTTTCCAAGGCTTGGGATAGTTTGAAGGGATGGTAGGGAGTGTGTATGAAGAGGTTTTAGCCAAAACGCACGACAGGAATGGACTGGCCAAGTTAAAATGCAGAATGCCCTGTTTCTTGCAGAAAAATAGTGTTTCTGTGAATGAGGGAGTCTTAGGGATGGTTTGGTCGTGTTTCAAGTTAGTTAGGGAGTATGAAGTGTGTTCACAAAGTTGGTTTGAGCTCTTGCTTGCAGGAAGTGAATGTTGGACCCATTTTGCAAAGTTACTTCTTTGATAAGTAAGAAAATGTGTATTCACAATGCAGGCCCCTACTACCCTCAATCTATGCTGAATAAATCACTCTTGATCAGTGGAATTTGTTCATGAATCTTGTGCCCAAAGATCTTCTTTGTACTTCTTAGATTGTGAACTTGACATAAAGTGCTTCTTTACAAGAATGGCTAAAATGCTTTTTCTATTTTAAGACTAATCCTTTGCGTAATGACCAAATGAGCAAAATAACATCTTGGCACAAAGGTTTAGCATTGAATTATTGAGTGTTAATGGGATTAGAGGCCTGTAATCTAGCTTGTGCAAGCTGACTTGAAAAATGCAAAGTGTTATGAACATGAATTTGGCCATGAACAAAGTGACTTTTTCCCATCTTCACAAATTCGATTCTCCCTAACCACAAGGGTGTTTGATGAGTTCTTGGACAATTTTGAAAGCTTGGAATGTGTACTACAATCCATCTTTGTAATGCAAGTTGAAATTCCAAGTGGAAGCATGTGAAAAGTGGCCATGAAGTTGGGCAAAAATCCTGCCTAAAATAGGTCAAAAAATTTCTAAGTTAAGAATGTTTTGCAACCCTATTCCAAAAATCATAACTTGAGCTACAAGCTTCTCTTGAGGAAACTTTGTGAATCAAAGTTGTAGATTTTGAAATGGACTACAACTTTCATGTTTTGAGTTTAGCTTGAATCCATTTGCATCTTGAATAAAAAATGGGACAAAGTTAGGAAAAAATTAGGAAATTTCATAACTTAGAAAATTTCTAAGTTATGAAATTTCTTCATTTCAAACCCTAATTTGTAATTTTTGGTTTCTTGATGAACAAGTTTCATAATTTGACATATCTTGATGAAAAATGAATCTTGATACTTGATTTTGACCAAAAAGTCAAAGTTTGACTTTTCAGTATACAGTCAAATTTTGATCAATTGACTAGAAAATTCATCTGTCAATCTTGTGCAATTGGGATCTTTTGAACTTGTTAAATATGTCAGGACCATGTCATTGAGTCCTTTAGTCCATATGTGAGCTTGGTTTGCCATTGGTTAGGTCAAACAGTCAAAAATTGCCTTTGTGCAGTCAAAACCCTAAATATGACCATTTTGCCCTTTTGGTGATCTGATCAAAGTTCTTGTGGAATTGTGATCCAAACTTGATCAAATGGTACATATGAGTTCATAATGTTGATGTGGGTCAGAAATCATGAGTTTTGACTGTCAATTGACCACAGTTGACTTTTTCCCCAATACAGCTGATTTCTAGGTCAACTGTCCAATTGACTGGGCAAAGATTGGAATGGCTTGAAACTTGGTATGGATAAACTTGTGAGTCCAACATGAAGCATGAAAGTCATTTTGGTCATTTTAGGTCAAAACATCTTTGTGCAAACTCAAACCCTAATTTGGGTCAACAGTGCTAGGAGGAGTCTTGAGCAAAGCAAACCCTAACTTGATCTTGAGCTCCAAGGGTCTAGTGATGAGAAAATATTGATGAAAATGGGAGGGAAAATTTTGGGGTATAACAGTTTCCCCTGTTCAATCTTCTTAGACCTGAGGATGTAGATTGGCTTGCGTGCCTTTCGTGATCCGAAGGTGGAAGATGATTGAACACTAGAGTGCCCAGAAATTTGCACTCGCATAGTGGAGTACCAGCAATGTGATGTCGGGAATGGGCTTATAGATGCCATTTGGAGATAGGATGGATAGGAGGATGGGCTTATAGATGACATCGGGGGTTTCGATCGCGTAAGAGATTCCTTAGTGAGAACTTGCGTACCTGAGAAAGAAAGATGGTTTCCTGGCTTGCTACATGTGTTGATCTTCAGTCTCTTCATGCAGATATGCCCCGGCTAGATACAGGTATCGACTCTACAATAAAATGCTCACAGATATGCCCTGGCTAGATACAGGAATCGAATTTGGAATTGATCGTCTACAGATATGCCCTGGCTGGATAGAGGTATCGAATCTACAATCAATCACTCACAGATATGCCCTGGCTAGATACAGGTATCGAATCTGGAATTAGTCGTCTACAGATATGCCCTGGCTGGATACAGGTATCGAATCTGGAATTGGTCGTCTACAGATATACCCTGGCTGGATACAGGTATCGAATCTGGAATTGGTCATCTACAGATATGCCCTGGCTGGATACAGGTATCGAATCTCTAAACTCTTCATGCAGATATGCCCTGGCTGGATGTAGGTATCGAATCTACAATCAATCACTCATAGATATGCCCTGGATGGATACAGGAATCGAATCTGGAATTGGTCGTCTACAGATATGCCCTGGCTGGATACAGGTATCGAATCTCTAAACTCTTCATGCAGATATGCCCTGGCTGGATGCAGGTATCGAATCTACAATCAATCACTCACAGATATGCCCTGGCTGGATACAGGAATCGAATCTGGAATTGTGACAGTTGATAGTAATCATCTTTGGATTGACCTTTTCCTGAAAAGGAAAAACATTAGTTGTATGCAATGTCATGATGTATGAGATGCATGATGTCATGATGTTCTCAAAAATAAATGAGATCGTGTGATATGATGCGTATATGCATGCGTCATGGTGTATGATAATGTGATGAATGTATTTTTGTCTAGGAAAATAAATCCTTGACGACTGCTGGGAGTTTGTGGAATCCTGGGCTGATGTTGAAGAGTAGAGTTCTTCACTTCCGCTGGGGATGATGGTTGCAAGAATAAACCGGTAGGAGAAGATGACTCCGTTTGGGAATAAACTTGTTGGAGAGATTACTCTGCGGGGAATTACTCTGTGGGAAGAGATACTTCGTTGAGGTTTTTATGAGAGCTCCGCTGGGGATTCCACTGGTAAGTTATGTTGGGGAATTTGATGAACTCCGCTGGGGATAGGAAGAACTTCGCCGAGGACGATCTTTCCGTGGTAATTAGCTGAGGATAACCCAGTTATAAGCTCTGGTGGGAAATAACCTTTGAATGAAGCCGGGGAGATGCGTTCGTATTCTGCAGGGGATAAGCTTCCAGAATCTACTGGGGATAAGCTTCAGAATCTACTAGGGAGGATGATTCAACTTTCCTGGGGAAGCTTTTCAGACTGTACTGGGGAAGGGGTTCCACTGGGGTGTCTGGTATTTCGCCGGGGAACAATCTTATATTAAGACTGCCGGGGATGCTTGTTGAGGAATGTCTATACTCCGCTGGGGAATGTTGAGATCTTCTGGGGATACCCAACTTCCTTAAGGCTGACAGTAGACTAACTCTGCTTGGGGAGAGTGTTGCTGACTTGCCGGAGATACTGTGCCTTTTTAGGGCTGATGGGAGACCAACTCTGCCTGGGGAGAGTATTGCTGAATCTTGTCTTACTCAATCGAGGAGTGAAGGTATCCTGGTTACGTTCTTCAGCCAAACCTACCTTGGTACCTTGGTGGACAGAGAAACTAGATTGCTTAGACAATTCTTTATTGCCCCTGTTTCTGATGTCATCTGTAATTAGTCCTTTGTTTCGCATGCAAATATTCATGATTTAGCAATTAATGTCAAATGCATATATCAAAAATGAACATTGGACGTTCTTTGCAAAACAAAACAGAAAAAGGAAAAACGATGGGTAATTTGTCTGAAAAATTGAACTTGTATTGATTTTGAAATTTGCCTGTAAATAGGCGTTTATGTACAGGAGGCTGACGTCCTAGTAAGAGAACGCCGCCAAGCAAAATAGAGTTTATACAATTTTGTGAAAAGGAAACAAAACAGCTATGTGAAAAATAATCCCACTGGGTTCCAACTCTGCTATCGCCTTTATGTCTTCAAGCGTCTCATCACTTTGCTGCTTAGTTGAAGATGAAGCTGATTGATTAGTGTCGTCTGAGCCCGATAGTTGATGCCGAATTCTGGATGCAAGGTGATCCAATGAGACATAGTGTTACGCTTTATCCCTAACTTTTGCCTGGACCGCCCTTTCGGGTTTTCAGTCCACCGGGATACCCATTTTTGCCCAAGCCGCCTTTTCAGGTTTTCGACTTGCCGGGTATACAGATTTTTTTCATTTCATCCCTTGTTTTTGCCCGAACCCTTTTGGTTCGTCGGGAAGCCCTTATTTTTGCCTAGGTGTGTCAACCTAGCGGGTCTTTAATTCATGCGTAGTGTGATACGGTGGGAGAACTGACTATGGTTTTGCGTTTGTATTCGCAAATGTTGCGGTTAGCAAGAGTCGCCACCGACTTTTTATTTTATCCTAAGGAAAGGTTTAAAAAGCACAGCAAAAAAACCTTTGAGATGTTTTCTTGGGTTCGGGGAATAGATTATAGAAAGGGAAGGTATTAGCACCCTTTCTATCCATGGTTATCCATGGGCTCTTAGTTACTTGCTTAGATCACTTGCCTTTTGTTTTCAATTGTTTTAAATGGTGCTTGAGTGTGTGGGTTTGAAAATGTTTTGAAAAGAGGCCAATGTGGTGGCAACCTTTGTAATGATCCATGTGGGGATGTATACAAAGATGTATGTCTTTTGAAAAGGTTTTCATTTTGTTTTTGAAAGTTTTGTTTTGAAAGTGTTGTGATGTGTGATTTTGAAATTAGGCAAGTGTTTTGTTTTGCAAGTTGATTCAAGTAACTAAGAGGTTATCTACTCCTAAATTTCTCAAAAGACTATTGCTATGCTTTAACCCTTTTAACAAGTTTGCTCCACCATTGTATTTGGTGGGCAACCTTGTGTTAGGATGTGAAAGGGACAGGCGCGGGTCATCGTTTAGACCATAATTGCAACGGCGTTAAATGTCTTTGAGCAATTTCTCTAAGGGACTTGATCATTTGCTTTTGTTTGTTTTTGAAAAGTTTTGTCGAGGGACTATGATCATTCAAATTGTTTGCTTTGCCCAAAGAAATTCAACATGCAATATGGCCCATTTATTTGAAGGCAACAAGTGGAATACCCTAGGGGGTGCAAGTGTGATTTGTGTGTCCATTTTCATGCTTGTTTATCTTGTATTAGGTCAAACTATTTTTTATCGTTTTTTCGCATACAAACCCTAATTCTAACATGTTATCATTAGAAAGCAATAAAGTGCGAAATTAAAATTACTAAGCTATTACAAAACCAAATATGGGAAGGGGGGTACAAATGTTCAAATGGGGATATTGACAAGAATTTAAATCTAAATTATTACATCAATTGAGTATTTGCAATTTAAATAATGTACAAAAATTAAATAAAAATGCAAGATGCACAAAAATGTTTTGTATATGTATGAAAAAATATTATTTATGTAAAAGAGAAAAGAAAATAAAAAATGTATTATTTTTTGGGGTATTTTGAACTTAGGGTAAAAACCCTAATTTTTAAAGAAAAAGGTATTATTTTCTAATTTAATATAACTATTTATTCATTATTTATAAAAATAAAATAAAATGAAGTGTATTATGGAAAAAGGTATTTTTATATCAAATATTAATAAAAATGAAAAAAAATCAAGTATTTTTATATTTTGTCTTAAATATATTAATAATCACATATATATATATATATTAAACCCTAAATATGTATTATGCACAAAAATAAATATTTATTTAATATTTTAATAAAATAAATAAAAAGAGTATTTTTTGTGTGAAATATTTTCAGAATGTAAACAAAAATAAAAATTGTATTTACACTATTTTCTATTTATTTTAATAATAGTACATATATATTTTATATACAAACAAAAGAAATAAACAAATAAATATGCAAATAAATACAAAAATGATGGAAAAAATATTTTTAATTTTTAAATGTCATGAGAAAAAATAAACAAAGTTAATCAAAAAAGAAAAAGTCAAAAATGTTAAGAAATGAACAAATGGGCTCAGGGGGGTGTGAATCAAAAAAAGTGGTGTGAAAAGTGAAACAACACAGGCCCAGCCCACTGATCATTGTCTTCAACCTCCAGCTTCAAACATTTGAAAAACGCGCGCCCCTGTTCCTCAATGTCTAACTCCTGATTCTTGGCTTTTCAGCAAAAACTCATAACACAAGAAATGTTCAGCATGAAGAGACGGTTTCAACCATATAAATAACTTGACCTATCTCTCTAAGATGAGGGAGAATTTCTCCTCCCCCAATTTCTGACCTAACTTTTCATCAATGTTCAGACATGAAATTCTCTAAGCACACGAAACATAAATGAAATCTAATCATATGAGCATGTTCAGGGCTATGATTGTGACATGTTTTCTTCAAAAACCTAAAGCTAACAATGCCTAATAAGAGAGATGGAACTCCATGAATATACCTGTTCAGTTGGAATCGAGCTTGGCAATGGAGGATGTTTCAGAGTGAAATGATGACTTGTACAGCTTCCTTGAAGTGTAAGGAAGCTTTTCCAATTCCTACTTTGTCTTGAAACTCCCTGAATCGAGCTAATGAACTCCAACTGCAAAACAGAAAATTAAAAATGGTGAAGTGGCTTGGAGGTGTTACAGGTCTGATTTTAGGACATGGTTAGCTTGCATATGTTGTAGGGGAGGTAGAGGAAAAGGTTTGGATCAAAATGCTCGAAGGGATTGGGAGTTTGCACTCAAACTGCAGGGGCTCCCCTGTTTGTGCAGTTTTGAGGTGATTAGAGCAATGGGAGTGTTTCAGATGGCAAGGGCTCGTGTGTTAGCTTGGATTTTGTCTATGGAATGTGTTTGATAGCTTTTTTTTTTGTTGTGTCTAAGCTGAGATGAGAGATGGCATCAATTATGGACTTTTCTTCTATCTTAAGCAACAAAAGCAAGTTGGTGGTTTTTAGGTTAGTAGGGGGCCTCCTAATGTGCTGCATAAGCCTCTCTTGATCAGTGTGTTATGCACATAATCTTGTGCAAAGCAGATCTTTCATGTACTTGTTGGATTACAAACTTGACATAAAGCTAAACCTTTCAAAAAATGGAAATTTCACTTTATCTAGTTTAGGATTAAACCATTATGCAATGTTAGAACACAAAGAACATGACCTTAACACATTGAATATGCATTAAATTATTGAGTATGAAATGGTTCAAGGACCTGTAATCAAACATAAAGCAAACTGATTTCAAATTGGCAAGATTATGAACATGTCTTGATGAAGAACAAAAGTGAATTTTTGCCAACTTGTGAAATTCGAATCTCTCAAGTTATGAGGTTGTTTGATGAGTTCTTGGACATTTTGGAAAGCTTGGAATGTATACTACAATCCATCTTTGAAATGAAAATCAAAATTCCAAGTGGAAGGGTATGAAAAGTGGCCTTGAAGTAGGGTAGAAAACCTTGTCAAAATAGGTCAAATTTCACTAAGTTAAAAGATGGTTTAGTGCCCTTATTCAAAAAATTATAACTTGAGATACAAGCTTCAAATGAGAAAACTTTGTGAATCAAAGTTGTATATTATGCAACAAGCTACAACTTTCATGTTTTGACTTTTGTTTGAATCCAAATGGATCATGGTGAAAAGATGGGGCAAAGTTGGGGAAAAATTAGGGTTTTTCATAACTTAGAAAAATTCTAAGTTATGAAAAATTCCATTTTCAAACCCTAATTTGCATTTTGAGATTTCTTGGTGAACAAGTTTAATGATTTGGAAAGTTTTGATGAAAAATGAATCTTGACTCTTGATTTTGACCAAAAAGTCAAAGTTTGACTTTTCAGTATACAGTCAAAATTGATCAGTTGACTGGGACATTCAACTGTCAATCTTGTGTATTTGGGATCTTTTGAGTTTGATGAACATGTCAAGATAATTCCATTGAGTCCTTGAGGCCATATGTGAGCTTGGTTTACCATTGGCTAGGTCAAACAGTCAAAAATTGCCTTTGTGCAGTCAAAACCCTAAAAATGACCATTTTGCCCTTTTGATGATCTGATCAAATTTCTTGGGGAATTGTGATCCAAACTTGATCAAATGGTCCATATGAGTTCATAATGTTGATGTGGATCAAATTTCATGAGGTTTGACTGTCAATTGGCCACAATTGACTTTTTCCCCAATACAGCTGATTTCTAGGTCAACTGTCCAATTGACTGGGTAAAACTTGGAATCAAGACTTGAAACTTGGTATGGGTAAACTTGGGAGTCCAATATGAAGCATGAAAGTCATCTTAGGCTTTTTAGGTCAAAACATCCTTAGGCAAACACAAACCCTAATTTGAGTCCACAGTGCAAGGAGAAGTCTTGAGCAGAGGAAACCCTAGCTGTATCTTGATCTTCAAAAGGTCTTGTGATGAGAAAATGTTGAGGAAATGGGAGGGCAAATTTTGGGGTACAACAGTTGCCCCTGTTCAATCTTCTTGGACCTGAAGAGTTAGATTGGCAAGTTTGCCTTTCGTGACTCGAGGGTAAAAGGAGATTGGACACTAGAGTGCCCGGAAATTTGCACTCGCATGCTGGAGTCTCAACAATGTGGTGTCGGGAATGGGCTTATAGATGCCATTTGGAGAGATGGTGGATAGGGAGATGGGCTTTTAGATGCCATCTGGAGAAGTGACGGAACCTTGTCGGGAATGGGCTTATAGATGCCATTTGGAAGTGTCGGTCGCATAAGAGATTCCTTTGCGAGTAACTTGTATATTTGAGGAAGGAGGATGTTTTCCTGGCTTGTTACAGGTGTTTGATCTTCAGTCTCCTTATGCAGATATGCCCTGGCTAGATACAGGTATCGAATCTACAATCGGTTGCTCACAGATGTGCCCTGGCTGGATACAGGAGTCGAATCTGGAAATAGTCGTTTAATAGATGTGCCCTGGCTGGATACAGGAATCGAATCTTTGAACTCTTCAGACGTGCCCTGGATAGATACAGGAGTCGAGTCTGGAAACGTGGTCAACAGATATGCCCTGGCTAGATACAGGAATCGAATCTGGAGCTGTTATAGTTGATAGATGTGCCCTGGCTGGATACAGGAATCGAATCTTCGAACTCTTTTAGACGTGCCCTGGCTAGATACAGGAATCGAGTCTAGAAACTGATCACTCTCAGATGTGCCCTGGCTAGATACAGGTATCGAATCTGGAATTGTGACAGTTGAAGGTAGTCGTTTTTGAGATTGTCTTTTTCCTGAAAAGGCAAAAACGTAAGCTGTATGCAATGTCATGATGTATGATATGCATGATATCATGATGTTCAATATGAGATGTTGTATGCGTTTCATCATGTATGTAAGCAAGATGTAAAATGTTTATGAATGTAATTTCGTCTTGGGGAAAATAAATCCTTGACGAACGGCCGGAGAATTGCTTTGTGGAATAGATATTTGGCCGAAGTTTTGATGAGAGGCCTGCTGAGGACTTTAACGACGGATTCCGCTGAGGATGATGATAAACTCCGCTGGGGAACTCTGAAGATAAACTCTGCTTGGGAATACCAAAGATAGATTTCGCTGGGGATTGAAGGAATTTTGCCGAGAGCGGTCTTCCGTGGCTTTTAGCTAAGGATAACCCAGTTATAAGTCCTTGTGAGGAAATAACTCTAAATAAAACTCGGGCGAGGCGTCCGTTCTTCGCAGGGGATAAGCTTGCAGAATCTACTGGGGATGAGTTTTAAGACCTGCCGGGGAATGTTGTGCCTTTTCGGGATCGACGGGGAATCAACTCCGCTTGGGGAAAGTACTACTGAACCTTGTTTTACTCTGCGGGGCGTTGAGATGATTTGGCCACATTCTTCAGTTGAACCTACCTTGGTGCCTTGGCGGACAGAACAACCAGACTGCATTAAACAACTCTACATTGCCCCTGTCTTTGATGTCACCTGTAATTAATCTCTTGTTTCATATGCAAACATTTATGAATCAGCAATTTAATGTCAAATGCATATATCAAAAATGAACATTGGACGTTCTTCGCAAGACAAAACCAAAAAAGGAAAACAATGGTAGTTTGTATGGACAAATGAATTTGTATTGATTTAAACTTTTCCTGTGAATAGGCGTTTTTGTACAAGAGGCTGACATCCTAGTAAGAGGACATCGCCAACTAGTATAGAGTTTACAATTTGAAAAAGGAAACAAAACAGCTATGTGAACAAATCCACTGGGTTCCAACTCTGCTATCGCCTTTATGTCTTTGAACGTCTCGTCGCTTTGCTGCCTAATTTGAAGATGAAGCTGATTGGTCAATGCCGAAATCTGGAGCCAGATAGTTGATGCCGAATTCCGGATGCGAAGTGATCCAATGAGACATAGTGTTACGCTTTTATCCCTAACTTTTGCTTGGACCGCCCTTTCGGGTTTTCAGTCCACCGGGATACCCATTTTTGCCTAAGCCGCCCTTTCAGGTTTTCGACTTACCGGGTGTACAAATTTTTATTCATTTCATCCCTTATTTTTGCCCGAACCCTTTTGGTTCGCCGGGAAGCCCTTATTTTTGCCTAGGTATGTCAACCTAGCGGGTCTTTTATTTATGCGTAGTATTTTTTCACTATGTCTGCATTGGCGGGGTGAGGAAGGTCGTCACCATCCATGGTGGTTAGGATCATGGCTCCTCCTGAGAACACACGTTTAACCACAAATGGCCCTTCGTATGTAGGGGTCCATTTGCCCCTGGGATCACTTTGAGGAAGGATGATGCGTTTGATTACCAGGTCCCCAACTTGATACTCTTGCGGTCTGACTTTCTTGTTAAATGCCCTAATCATCCGTTTCTGATACGTTTGACCATGACAGATAGCAGTGAGCCTCTTTTCGTCAATCAGATTTAATTGATCAAGTCGAGTCTGGATCCAATCATCTTCATTCAAGTCTGCATCCTTCATTATCCGGAGAGAGGGTATCTGGATCTCGATTGGCAAGACTGCCTCCATGCCATAGACCAAAGAGAAGGGAGTTGCCCCGGTTGATGTCCTTGCTGAGGTGCGGTACCCATGAAGAGCGAACGGTAACATCTCGTGCCAATCTTTATAGGTCACTGTCATCTTCTGCACAATTTTCTTGATATTTTTATTGGCTGCCTCTACAGCCCCATTCATCTTCGGCCGGTAGGGAGAAGAATTGTGGTGCTGTATCTTGAATTGTTCACAGAGTTCAGTGATCATTTTGTTATTGAGATTGGTACCATTGTCCGTAATGATTCTTTCTGGGACGCCGTACCGACAGATCAGATTATGCCGGATGAAACGTGCCACGACGCTCTTGGTTACTGTGGCATAGGAAGCTGCCTCAACCCATTTCGTGAAGTAATCGATCGCCACCAAGATGAAGCGATGCCCATTGGATGTCGTTGGTCGGATCTCACCGATCATATCGATGCCCCACATTGCGAAAGGCCAAGGCGCCGTCAGGACATTCAAAGGAACCGGAGGGATATGCACCTTGTCAGCATAGATCTGGCATTTATGACAAGTTCGGGAATGTTGGTAACAATCGGCTTCCATTGTGGACCAGAAATATCCTGCCCGAAGGATTTTCTTAGCCATGGTGTGTCCACTGGAATAGGTTCCAAACGTACCTTCATGTAGTTCCATCATGATTTTCTCTGCCTCAGCCTTATCCACACAACGCAGCAGAGTCGAATCATGATTCCGTTTGTAGAGAATGCCGTTGCTGAGGAAGAATTTTGCAGCAAACCTCCTCATGAACTTCTTATCATTGACAGACGCACCTTCAGGGTATTCCTGAGCTTCCAAGTACCTCTTTACCTCGTGATACCAGGGTTTTTCAGTCACCTTCTCAGCCTCGAGCTCGCAGCAGTATGCCGGTTCATCCAACTTCCAGATTATGATTCGGGGAGCCTCATTGTCCCATTTAACTTTGAACATTGAAGACATTGTGGCTAGTGCGTCTGCTAGCTGATTCTCCTCTCTGGGGAAATGCTCAAAAGTTATTTCTTCAAAGTGAGGGAGCAAGGTCGACACATACTCCTTGTAAGGAATAAGATTCGGGTGTTTCGTATCCCACTCGCCTTTGATCTGATTGATCACGAGAGCGGAATCTCCGAAGACACTTAGAAATTTTATCCTTAAGTCGATTGCAGCTTGTAAACCCATGATGCATGCCTCATATTCTGCCATATTGTTGGTGCAGCTGAAACATCATCGGGCGGTGAGGGGAGTATGAGTTCCTTTGGGAGATATGATTACAGCGCCGACGCCGTTACCCAAAGCATTGGAGGCTCCATCAAAATGCATAGACCATCGGGATCCTTCCTCAGGTCCTTCATCCGGTCCAGGCACTTCACAGTCAGTTATCACCATGATGTCTTCATCCGGAAAATCAAAGTTTAATGATTGGTAATCGTCCACAGGTTGGTGTGCCAAATGATCTGCCAGTACACTTCCCTTAATTGCTTTCTGAGTTGTATACTGGATATCATATTCTGTCAAGATCATTTGCCATCTCGCTATTCTCCCAGACAGAGCGGGCTTTTCAAATATGTACTTGATGGGATCCATCTTTGAAATCAATAAAGTAGTGTGAGTCAGCATATACTGTCTCAGCCGGCGAGCAGCCCATACAAGAGCGCAGCAAGTTTTCTCAAGCAGTGAGTAACGAGACTCACAGTCGGTAAACTTTTTGCTCAAGTAATAAATAGCGTGCTCTTTTCGGCCAGACTCGTCATGCTGCCCCAGCACACACCCCATTGAATTATTAAGTACTGTCAAGTATAGTATCAGAGGTCTTCCTTCCACCGGTGGCATAAGAATGGGTGGCTCTTGGAGATATTCCTTTATCCTTTCAAAGGCGGCCTGACATTCATCATTCCAGCGTACTACTTGATCTTTCTTCAGCAATTTGAAGATTGGCTCACAAGTAGCAGTCAGATGCGAGATGAATCGAGCAATGTAATTCAGTCGTCCTAGGAAACCTCTGACTTCTTTCTCTGTTTTTGGAGTCGGCATCTCTTGTATGGCTTTTACCTTGGCAGGATCCACCTGAATACCTTTATCACTTACAATGAAACCTAGCAACTTTCCGGATCTTACCCCAAAGGTGCATTTGTTGGGATTCAACCTCAGCTTGTATAACTTGAGTCGGTCAAACAACTTCCTCAGATGGTCAAGGTGCTCTTCCTCAGTTTGTGACCTTGCAATCATGTCATCAACGTATACCTCAATTTCATGATGGATCATATCATGAAACAAAGCAACCATGGCACGTTGATAGGTTGCCCCAGCATTTTTCAATCCGAACGGCATGACCTTATAACAGAAGGTGCCCCACTGAGTCACAAAGGTAGTCTTCTCCATGTCCTCTGGAGCCATCTTGATCTGATTATACCCTGAAAAACCATCCATGAAGGAGAACACCTTGTGTTTAGCTGTATTGTCAACAAGGACATCAATGTGAGGTAGGGGGAAGTCATCCTTGGGGATGGCCCTGTTTAAATCCCTGTAGTCGACACACATTCTGACTTTACCGTCCTTCTTCGGTACTGGCACCACATTGGCAACCCACTGGGGGTAGGAAGTCACTGCAAGGAACCCGGCATTAAACTGTTTCATGACCTCGGCCTTGATCTTCTCAGACATCTCTGGACGCATCCGTCGGACTTTTTGCTTTACCGGAGGGCAATCTTCCTTGGTTGGCAGGTGGTGAACTACAATGTCGGCATCCAAACCAGGCATATCTTCATAGGACCAAGCAAAAATCTCCATGTAGTCTTGTAGCATCTGGATCAATCGTTGCTTCACGCTGAGCTCTAGATTGGCACCAATCTTGACCTCTTTCCTATCTGTCTCAGTACCCAAGTTAATTGTTTCCACAGGCTCTTCATGTGGTTGAATAGCCCTCTCTTCCTGGAGTAGCAGTCTTGCGAGTTCACCAGGTACTTCGCAATCATCTTCACCTTCGTCTTCGGCTAAGTTGATCGGATTTTCGAAGTCATAACTGGCGGTAGCAGAGCTGTTACCAGTGAGATCCAGAGTGGATTGAAACCTGTATAAGTGAGTGTGTGTAAATATAGCTGTTTTGCAATATATATAACACAGAAAGGAAAAGAGCGCAAGATTTGAAATGCAACAAACGTCCAATGTTTTGATTGATGATATATGAAAATGTCATACAAAAAAGCCCTCACAAATGGAGCTACGATGCCCCGGGTAGGACACCGAGCCAACAAAGTTTTAACATATTGTTTGTTACAAATTTGGAAATCAAAAGAAATTAATTACTGCGTGACAAATGTGATAGGGGTAAAATCCTTTGCCGTCCAGTTGCTCGGTCCGTTGCTGGCAGTCGGGTAGATCCAACTATCAAACTCTGCTTCCTCCACATCTTCCTCAATAGCGTTCACCCTTGAGCTAGAAATAAACACCGGAGCCTTTCCGATCTTCTCTTTGCGCACCGCCTTCTGAGCCTCTGCAGTAAAGCCTAGCCCAAACTTGTCGTTCTTCTGAGTGAAGTCAGGAAGCTGACCCCAGTGTGCACAATTGCCTTTCTGAACCACAGCCCGGGCATCCCTTAGGGAAGCCATCTTCAAGGAATCATTCTCTTCGGCCATTGTCTCCGCAGCTGCTGAAATTGGATGCACCTCCTCGAAATGCTGGAAGGGGGTTTCAATAAACTCTCCGTCCATCTCAATGTACCTGAAGGAATTCAAATGGCTCACCATATACTCCTCTTCTCCTCGCACAGTGACGATCTTCCCCCTGACGGGATACTTCAGCTTCTGGTGCAAGGTGGAGGTCACTGCCCCAGCTTTATGGATCCAAGGTCGACCCAACAGACAAGAGTACGATGGACGTATATCCATCACGTAAAAGGTAGAGTCAAACACTTGAGAGCCCACACGAATAGGGATGTTAACCTCTCCATGAACCATCCTTTTGGAACCGTCAAAGGCCCTGACGATGATATTACTGGGTTTCAACTCCAGGCCTTCATAATCCAGACGGTCTAAAGCCTTTTTCGGTAGAACATTCAAGGAAGAACCAGTATCCACTAATACATGTGCCAGAGTAGTGCCCCTGCATTCGATAGAGACATGCAGGGCGTCATTGTGGTCTCTCCCTTTCGCAGTCAGGTCAGCATCTGAAAAACCCAAGCCGTTGTCCGCTGTTAGATTCGCTATGCAATCAGTGAACTGGACTGCAGACGTCTCCTGCGGCACATGGGCCGTCTTGAGAAATGAGATCAAGGCCTTAGCATGGGCCTCGGAGCATAGCAATAAGGAGAGCAGGGAGATCTTGGAGGGCGTATGCCCCAACTGCTCGACAACATTAAAATCACTCTTCTTTATTATTTTCAGAATCTCCTCCATTTCTTGTCGGGAGGCCTCAGCATTTATGGGTATTGGTGCCTCCATCCGGGCAGGCTCTTCTTCAATCCCTTTGCCCCGAGCATTTGATGACTCGGCAGCAGGGGACACAATTTGATCAGCAACAGGACCAGGTAAACTTGTAGGTTTTATGAGGAGGGGTTTTCGAATAGCGGGCGGCGCGATGTCAGGCGAGAAGAGCCTGCCACTGCGGGTAACTTTGGTTGGGCCAGTGATATCGCAGATACTGGCGCTAGTGTCAAATTCTTGTTTGATTCCATTTACATACACGTCTGCCCCATAATGCCAGGGGACAGCTTTATCAGACACGTAGGAGAGGGGCCCCGGAACAGTAATGATCACAGGCGCAACTGTCATGATTTGAATAGGCTTCTTCGGGGGAGCCTTGATTGGATTTTTGAAGATGGTAATCACAGAAACTTCTTTCATCGGAACCAATTTAATAGCAGTCTTTTTGAATAGAATCTCCTTGCTATCCATTAGGCCTTGGATGCCTAACCTCAGCAAGGGACAATCAGATAGGGAAATAGCACAGAACAGGCAACCTTCACCGCAACCCGGAAATAAACCGGCCCGCAGTAGGTTCTTCTTAACAGTCTTTAGAGGGGTAACAACTTCATCTACCGAAACAGCGTACACTTCTTCCTCAATGGCATTTACCCTATGCTGGGGCATAGGAGCCGTTACAACATTTGGTCTCTCCGGCGCTTCAAACTGAATTTCCTTTGCGTCGATCAGATTTTGCACTTTGTTTCTCAAGGCCCAGCAATCATCAGTAGTGTGCCCGGGACTATCAGAATGATAAGCACACCGGGCATTTGGGTTATACTTAGGAGACGCAGTGTTGACGACCTTAGGAGCTTCTTTGAGGGTCACCAGGTTGGTGGATAACAGTTGGGGTAAAATTTGAGATAATGTCATACTTAGTCGGGTATACTGCCTCTTGGGCCTTTCACTTCTTTGTTGATTGTACTGCTGAGGAGCAGCAACAGGTTTGGAGATGACCAAAGCATTGACGGCTTGGCGATTTTCGGGCTTGACTTGTCTTCTAGGACCATAGACGGCACTTGCTTCTTTCTTAAACGGCCTCTTCTCAGCACTTGTAGAGGCAGCCTTCTGTATCTTGCCTGACCTGATGCCAGCTTCAATTCTTTCTCCCGTCAATATCAAATCTGTAAACCCAGCGGAGGAGTTACCAACCAAATGATTGAAAAACGGACCAGACAACGTCCCCAGAAACATATCAACCAGCTCTCGATCAGTCAGTGGAGGCTGCACCCTGCCAGCCAAATCTCTCCATTTTTGAGCGTACTCTTTGAACCCTTCACCCGTCCCTAGAGACATACCCTGCAGTTGGGTACGCGTAGGAGCGAGATCAGAATTGTATTGGTATTGTCTGTAGAATGCGGTTGCCAAATCTTCCCAGTGCCGGATGCTAGCTCCATCCAATTGGTAGAACCATTCAAGCTGTGACCCCGAGAGACTATCTTGGAAGAAGTGAATCCAGAGGTTCTTATCCGCCGTGTAAGGTTGGATTTTCCTTACATACGACCTCAGATGCAGCTTTGGGCAGGAGACCCCATCATACTTGGCGAAGGCAGGCGCCTTAAACTTGTGTGGAATGACTACCCCAGAAGATAACCCCAAATCTCCGAAATCCAGTCCCGGCACATTCTGAATTTCCATTGCGCTCAAGCGGTCCTCCAATTGCTTGTATCTGTCAGCAGCAGGTGGGTATTGTTCGTCGTTATAGTCCGTCTCGTTGTCGGAGACTGCGGGACTAGGAGCTCCTCCCCCTTGGGGACTGTTTTTCTCAGCAGAAGAAGTGGTTGGATCAGCTTCGTTGTGGAGTGTGTTCCCAAATCGGCGTCCGGTGTTGAACAATGCGGTCCTCTTTTTCTTCTTCTTCTTCATGAGTAGAGTCTTCAACTCTTGCTGACCTTGGGCTAGGCTTAGGACCATCTCTTGAAACTGTGCACTTTGGGCCTGGAGGGCCTTGATTGCTTGCTCACTGGAGGATTCTGGATTCATGATGACTGTTCACACAAACAGCGAAGAAAATTAAGCAACCTGCGAAATAGGGTACCTGCTATGCATATGGTGCAATGGAATGCGTATGTATGCAATGCATTCAAGGATTTAGAATATTCAAAATTTGTTGTAGACAAAAAGGAACGCACATCATATTAATAAGGAGAAATTCGTTAGTACATAAATGCCTCATGGGCCAAATATTACAAAATAACTCTTTAAGGTAAAAAAAACATTGCGCATCCTCTTTGGCGCGATGTAGGTGTTGAGATTCCTTTCCTCGTGCAGCAGGCGGGTGAGTTCCAGGACCTTCTTTTCACTAGCATGTAGACTGGTCTCAAGAGAATTCCGTTCTTCCTTAAGCTGGACCCAGCTCTTCTGCATCTCTTCCCAGGAGGTGGGCATGTCGGGATGTTGAATGGTGTAGGATGCCTCTCCTTCCAAGACTGGTTCTTTGATCACAGGGAGCATATGAGGATAAGGCATCACTAACTTCTGGGAGCGGGCTCGTACCCACTTGAGGTAAGGTTCCAACGGGATGGAGTTCCGGTGCCCCAATGTCTTGCTGTCTATCCTACTTGGCATCCTCCAAGCTCTGATAAATTTCTGACGAAGTCCTTGAGTATCGTTGTCGAAGTCGAAAACTATGTCAGGAATTAACATGTCATGAGGGCCATCCCTCCGAGCATAACCAAACTGTCTCCAAGCCAGGCATGGGTTGTAGGTAATACCTCCTTTGATTCCAAATAAAGGAACATTAGGGTACTCCCCGCAACGATCAATGATAGTGACGTCCTCCCTGGACCTAGGACACCAATGTATATCTGCATGCGTGAGAGTCATTAATCGTTGTGACCATCTCAAACCCCGCTCATTCTTTAAAACTGTTTGTGGAAGGTGCGAAATAAACCACCTTCCCAGGAGAGGAGTGCAACACATAAGGACACCCCTTCTTCTCATGGTTCGAGTGTAACATGAGTGAAGGATGTCCCCCAGCAACGTAGGTATAGGATTCTTGGTCATGAAGATCTGGACCGCACTGATATCAATAAGCTGATATGGGTTAGGGAATAACACCAAACGATAGACAAGGAGGGCCATGACTTCTTCAAAAGCTCGTAGGTCAAGTGAGTTCCAACATTCTTGGGCCTTTTCAAACAGAAACCTGGCTAAGAACCCTTTGATACCACTTCTAACTTCCCAATGTCCCTTGAGGTCAGATGTCTGTAGGTGCAAGGCTTTAGCAATCTCTTCAAGCTTGGGTTCCTCTTCCGTACCGTTGTAGGGTAGTTGATCAAGGATAGGGACCTTCAGAAGTCGGGAGAACTCTTCCAATGTAGGCACCAACTGATAATCCGGGAAGGTGAAGCAGTGATGCAGAGGGTCAAAGAATTGGAACAGGACCTTTATCAAGTCCTCCTCAATGTTGGTGTTAACCAAGTTGATGAGTCTTCCATGTCTCTCACTGAATGAAGAACCCTCGGGAATCCTGGACAGAAGTTCCTTAAGCTGAGGAGGGATCTTTACAAGGCTAATCTGAATTGTCTTTCTGCGAGCAGTTTCCATGTCCTATAAAACAAGAACAAAGATGAAGATTCGAAACCCTTGAAATGGTTAGTCAATGCTCATGATGTTTGTATGATGTAATGATGTGATGATTAAATACACTATAAATATTCACAAAGGCAAACATGGTAAGGCACACAAGTCACACAAGCCCTTAGAGTTTAGGCCTGCATGGGGTCTGGGTATTACCCTCTTGAAGTTTGGTGGGCTCAACCTGTCCTATCAAAAGTAACCGGGTCCTAAAGGTCCCAATATCACTGGATTGCTTTCATTGTTCATCGTTTCGATTTAGCCACTGAACTGGCGACCGAAATATTCCAGGAAAGCAACCCTCAATTGAGTGTAGTATCGAGTATCAACCAACCTCGTACTGCACCAAAGTCAGTTATCTCACTACCCTAAAAAGGCCAAGATGGTTCAATTAAGGTTCCTAAGGTCAGTTGATGCTTCACGACACCACGCGGCGGCCCCGTACTCTCCTTGACTGAACTCAAGGGTTACCGGTACACACCAAAGTGCCACATCAACGTAGCAGACTGTTTCAACCATGTCGGTATACCCCGCACAGTTCCCTCACAGCCTTGTTGCTACTTTCTAAGAAGGTATCCCCAGATCCGGGTTAGGATCTATAAAACTCCGATACAAAGCCCACAAATGTAAAAGCAAACAAAGCAAGCAATTGAAAACAAAGGTGATCTAAACCCTAAGGTTACTCCACTTTAAAAGTTCCCCAGCAGAGTCGCCAGTTCTGTGATACGGTGGGAGAACTGACTATGGTTTTGCGTTTGTATTCGCAAATGTTGCGGTTAGCAAGAGTCGCCACCGACTTTTTATTTTATCCTAAGGAAAGGTTTAAAAAGCACAGCAAAAAAACCTTTGAGATGTTTTCTTGGGTTCGGGGAATAGATTATAGAAAGG
Source organism: Vicia faba (assembly GCA_948472305.1). Lineage (NCBI taxonomy): Eukaryota > Viridiplantae > Streptophyta > Magnoliopsida > Fabales > Fabaceae > Vicia > Vicia faba. The sequence continues at coordinate 498,560,826 of OX451738.1, forward strand.
GAAGGTATTAGCACCCTTTCTATCCATGGTTATCCATGGGCTCTTAGTTACTTGCTTAGATCACTTGCCTTTTGTTTTCAATTGTTTTAAATGGTGCTTGAGTGTGTGGGTTTGAAAATGTTTTGAAAAGAGGCCAATGTGGTGGCAACCTTTGTAATGATCCATGTGGGGATGTATACAAAGATGTATGTCTTTTGAAAAGGTTTTCATTTTGTTTTTGAAAGTTTTGTTTTGAAAGTGTTGTGATGTGTGATTTTGAAATTAGGCAAGTGTTTTGTTTTGCAAGTTGATTCAAGTAACTAAGAGGTTATCTACTCCTAAATTTCTCAAAAGACTATTGCTATGCTTTAACCCTTTTAACAAGTTTGCTCCACCATTGTATTTGGTGGGCAACCTTGTGTTAGGATGTGAAAGGGACAGGCGCGGGTCATCGTTTAGACCATAATTGCAACGGCGTTAAATGTCTTTGAGCAATTTCTCTAAGGGACTTGATCATTTGCTTTTGTTTGTTTTTGAAAAGTTTTGTCGAGGGACTATGATCATTCAAATTGTTTGCTTTGCCCAAAGAAATTCAACATGCAATATGGCCCATTTATTTGAAGGCAACAAGTGGTACCCTAGGGGGTGCAAGTGTGATTTGTGTGTCCATTTTCATGCTTGTTTATCTTGTATTAGGTCAAACTATTTTTTATCGTTTTTTCGCATACAAACCCTAATTCTAACATGTTATCATTAGAAAGCAATAAAGTGCGAAATTAAAATTACTAAGCTATTACAAAACCAAATATGGGAAGGGGGTACAAATGTTCAAATGGGGATATTGACAAGAATTTAAATCTAAATTATTACATCAATTGAGTATTTGCAATTTAAATAATGTACAAAAATTAAATAAAAATGCAAGATGCACAAAAATGTTTTGTATATGTATGAAAAAATATTATTTATGTAAAAGAGAAAAGAAAATAAAAAATGTATTATTTTTTGGGGTATTTTGAACTTAGGGTAAAAACCCTAATTTTTAAAGAAAAAGGTATTATTTTCTAATTTAATATAACTATTTATTCATTATTTATAAAAATAAAATAAAATGAAGTGTATTATGGAAAAAGGTATTTTTATATCAAATATTAATAAAAATGAAAAAAATCAAGTATTTTTATATTTTGTCTTAAATATATTAATAATCACATATATATATATATTAAACCCTAAATATGTATTATGCACAAAAATAAATATTTATTTAATATTTTAATAAAATAAATAAAAAGAGTATTTTTTGTGTGAAATATTTTCAGAATGTAAACAAAAATAAAAATTGTATTTACACTATTTTCTATTTATTTTAATAATAGTACATATATATTTTATATACAAACAAAAGAAATAAACAAATAAATATGCAAATAAATACAAAAATGATGGAAAAAATATTTTTAATTTTTAAATGTCATGAGAAAAAATAAACAAAGTTAATCAAAAAAGAAAAAGTCAAAAATGTTAAGAAATGAACAAATGGGCTCAGGGGGGTGTGAATCAAAAAAAGTGGTGTGAAAAGTGAAACAACACAGGCCCAGCCCACTGATCATTGTCTTCAACCTCCAGCTTCAAACATTTGAAAAACGCGCGCCCCTGTTCCTCAATGTCTAACTCCTGATTCTTGGCTTTTCAGCAAAAACTCATAACACAAGAAATGTTCAGCATGAAGAGACGGTTTCAACCATATAAATAACTTGACCTATCTCTCTAAGATGAGGGAGAATTTCTCCTCCCCCAATTTCTGACCTAACTTTTCATCAATGTTCAGACATGAAATTCTCTAAGCACACGAAACATAAATGAAATCTAATCATATGAGCATGTTCAGGGCTATGATTGTGACATGTTTTCTTCAAAAACCTAAAGCTAACAATGCCTAATAAGAGAGATGGAACTCCATGAATATACCTGTTCAGTTGGAATCGAGCTTGGCAATGGAGGATGTTTCAGAGTGAAATGATGACTTGTACAGCTTCTTTGAAGTGTAAGGAAGCTTTTCCAATTCCTACTTTGTCTTGAAACTCCCTGAATCGAGCTAATGAACTCCAACTGCAAAACAGAAAATTAAAAATGGTGAAGTGGCTTGGAGGTGTTACAGGTCTGATTTTAGGACATGGTTAGCTTGCATATGTTGTAGGGGAGGTAGAGGAAAAGGTTTGGATCAAAATGCTCGAAGGGATTGAGAGTTTGCACTCAAACTGCAGGGGCTCCCCTGTTTGTGCAGTTTTGAGGTGATTAGAGCAATGGGAGTGTTTCAGATGGCAAGGGCTCGTGTGTTAGCTTGGATTTTGTCTATGGAATGTGTTTGATAGCTTTTTTTTTGTTGTGTCTAAGCTGAGATGAGAGATGGCATCAGTTATGGACTTTTCTTCTATCTTAAGCAACAAAAGCAAGTTGGTGGTTTTTAGGTTAGTAGGGGGCCTCCTAATGTGCTGCATAAGCCTCTCTTGATCAGTGTGTTATGCACATAATCTTGTGCAAAGCAGATCTTTCATGTACTTGTTGGATTACAAACTTGACATAAAGCTAAACTTTTCAAAAATGGAAATTTCACTTTATCTAGTTTAGGATTAAACCATTATGCAATGTTAGAACACAAAGAACATGACCTTAACACATTGAATATGCATTAAATTATTGAGTATGAAATGGTTCAAGGACCTGTAATCAAACATAAAGCAAACTGATTTCAAATTGGCAAGATTATGAACATGTCTTGATGAAGAACAAAAGTGAATTTTTGCCAACTTGTGAAATTCGAATCTCTCAAGTTATGAGGTTGTTTGATGAGTTCTTGGACATTTTGGAAAGCTTGGAATGTATACTACAATCCATCTTTGAAATGAAAATCAAAATTCCAAGTGGAAGGGTATGAAAAGTGGCCTTGAAGTAGGGTAGAAAACCTTGTCAAAATAGGTCAAATTTCACTAAGTTAAAAGATGGTTTAGTGCCCTTATTCAAAAAATTATAACTTGAGATACAAGCTTCAAATGAGAAAACTTTGTGAATCAAAGTTGTAGATTATGCAACAAGCTACAACTTTCATGTTTTGACTTTTGTTTGAATCCAAATGGATCATGGTGAAAAGATGGGGCAAAGTTGGGAAAAAATTAGGGTTTTTCATAACTTAGAAAAATTCTAAGTTATGAAAAATTCCATTTTCAAACCCTTATTTGCATTTTGAGATTTCTTGGTGAACAAGTTTCATGATTTGGCAAGTTTTGATGAAAAATGAATCTTGACTCTTGATTTTGACCAAAAAGTCAAAGTCTGACTTTTCAGTATACAGTCAAAATTGATCAGTTGACTGGGACATTCAACTGTCAATCTTGTGTATTTGGGATCTTTTGAGTTTGATGAACATGTCAAGATAATTCCATTGAGTCCTTGAGGCCATATGTGAGCTTGGTTTACCATTGGCTAGGTCAAACAGTCAAAAATTGCCTTTGTGCAGTCAAAACCCTAAAAATGACCATTTTGCCCTTTTGATGATCTGATCAAATTTCTTGGGGAATTGTGATCCAAACTTGATCAAATGGTCCATATGAGTTCATAATGTTGATGTGGATCAAATTTCATGAGGTTTGACTGTCAATTGGCCACAGTTGACTTTTTCCCCAATACAGCTGATTTCTAGGTCAACTGTCCAATTGACTGGGTAAAACTTGGAATCAAGACTTGAAACTTGGTATGGGTAAACTTGGGAGTCCAATATGAAGCATGAAAGTCATCTTAGGCTTTTTAGGTCAAAACATCCTTAGGCAAACACAAACCCTAATTTGAGTCCACAGTGCAAGGAGAAGTCTTGAGCAGAGGAAACCCTAGCTGTATCTTGATCTTCAAAAGGTCTTGTGATGAGAAAATGTTGAGGAAATGGGAGGGCAAATTTTGGGATACAACACGTAGTATATTTTTACTATGTCTGCATTGGCGGGGTGAGGAAGATCGTCACCATCCATGGTGGTTAGAATTATAGCTCCTCCTGAGAAGATATGTTTAACCACAAATGGCCCTTCGTACGTAGGGGTTCATTTGCCCCTGGGATCACTTTGAGGAAGAATGATGCGCTTGATTACCAGGTCTCCGACTTAATACTCTTGTCGTCTGACCTTCTTGTTAAATGCCCTGATCATCCGTTTTTGGTACGTCTGACCATGACAAATAGCAGTGAGTCTCTTTTCGTCGATTAGGTTTAATTGATCAAGCTGAGTCTGGATCCAGTCATCTTCGCTCAAACCTGCGTCCTTCATTATCCAGAGAGAGGGTATCTGGACTTCAATAGGCAAGACTGCCTCCATGCCATATACCAAGGAAAAGGGAGTTGCCCCTGTTGACGTCCGTGCTGAGGTACGGTACCCATGAAGAGCAAACGGTAACATTTCGTGCCAATCTTTGTAGGTCACTGTCATCTTCTGCACAATCTTCTTGATTTTCTTATTCGCTGCTTCTACAGCCCCATTCATCTTCGGTCGATAGGGAGAAGAGTTGTGGTGCTGTATCTTGAATTGCTTGCAGAGCTCAGTGATCATCTTGTTGTTAAGATTGGTACCATTATCCGTAATGATCCTCTCAGGTACACCGTAGCGGCATATCAGGTTATGCCGAATGAACCGTGCCACGACATTCTTGGTTACCGTAGCATAGGAAGCTGCTTCAACCCATTTTGTGAAGTAATCAATCGCTACTAGGATGAAGCGATGCCCGTTGGATGCCGTAAGTCTGATTTCGCCGATCATATCAATTCCCCACATTGCAAAAGGCCAAGGTGCTGTCAAGACGTTCAGAGGAACCGGAGGAATATGCACCTTATCAGCATAGATCTGGCATTTATGACAAGTTCGAGAATGCTGATAACAGTCGGCTTCCATTGTGGACCAGAAATATCCTGCCCGAAGGATTTTCTTTGCCATGGTATGTCCACTGGAATGTGTTCCGAAGGTACCTTCATGTAGCTCTGCCATGATCCTTTCTGCTTCAGTCTTATCCACACAACGCAGTAAGGTTGAATCATGGTTTCGCTTGTAGAGAATGCCATTTCTGAGGAAGAACTTTGCCGCAAACCTTCTCAGGAACTTCTTGTCATTAACAGATGCGCCTTCGGGGTATTCTTGAGCTTCAAGGTACCTCTTCACTTCATGATACCAGGGTTTTTCTGTTACCTCTTCGGTCTCGAGATCGCAGTAATGTGCAGGTTCATCCATCTTCCAAATAATGTCCGGGGCACCTCGTTGTCCCATTTGACTTTGAACATAGAAGACATCGTAGCCAACGCGTCCGCTAACTGATTCTCCTCTCTTGGGAAGTGTTCAAAGGTTATCTCTTCGAAATGGGGAATCAACGTCAGCACATACTCCTTGTAAGGAATAAGATTTGGGTGTTTCGTATCCCACTCGCCTTTGATCTGATTGATCACGAGAGCGGAATCTCCGAAGACACTTAGAAACTTGATCCTTAGGTCAATTGCAGCTTGAAGACCCATGATACATGCTTCATACTCTGCCATGTTGTTGGTGCAGTTGAAACATAGTCGGGTTATGTAAGCCGAAATTCGCTGCAGTGATTGTGACTCAGTCATTGTCACTAAATTCACTTCCCCAACCAGTTGGCTGGATATCAGTTAGCCCACTAAAATCAATGTGGGACAAGTCTTCTCTGTCCCATTGAAAACCATGCTCAGGGTGCAGGTATAAGGAACAAAAAGTATTTGGCGTTGGCGCCAAGTCGAAGTCAGGTGTTGGGCATGGCCCAATGTGAGCCAGATTTTTGTCGAAGTCTACCAATCCTAGGTGATTTACTTCGCCCAAGTAATAGCTTTGATCCGCTTCTATGTTTTCGACCATTCCATCAGGACGCCATAGTATCAACCTTTGGTGCATTGATGATGGTACAGCTCCAACACCATGTATCCATTCACGGCCCAACAAAAGATTATAATTTGGTTTGGCCGATATGACCATAAACATAGTTGGTCGAAGGATAGATCCCACCTTGATGTCCAGTTGGATCACACCCATAGTGGTCCCTATGCCGCCTTCATAATTTGACAGGACCATGTTGTGAGGCTTGATGTTCTCATCGCTTTTGCCTATTTTTCTTAGCATAAAGTGAGGGATGATGTTGATGGTTGCCCCACAGTCTACCAAGATCTTATTTACTGTGGTTTCTTCGAGTTTAGCCCTTATAAATAAAGGCTTAAGGTGATTTTTCATCGCCTCTGTAGGAGGTTCGAAGAACCCATTATGCTCTTCAGTAGCGCCATTATCCATGACGAAATAGCACACTGGCCTATGCTTGGCCATTTCTTGTTCAACTTCCCAATCGCTTGTTTCGACCTCCACCTGGCGGTTGAACTCTCTTGGCAAAACTGAGACTATGTTCACCATGATATCTAGGGTGTCATCAGACTCAGAGCCATCTTCGTTATCAACCTCACCCTGGTTAGGCCAGACTAGCCTATTGGTCACTGGTTGTCTTTCCAGAGGCTTCCTCTGCTTTCTCTGAGGAACATTTGAACTTGATTCTGCCTTTGGTTCATTAGCAGCTTCCCTCTCAGCTTTTCGTCGCCTCTGGTATCTCCTCCATTGAGATCGAGACATGGGATTCTTCCCTTTGTAGTTGCTTGATACCTGGGTCACTTTAGGGGTAGCAACCTGAGGTTCTTTCTTATGTGTAAAAGATGAACCTCTTGGCACTTCGAAGGAGTGCCATCTTTCCTCACTTGGCCTCTTTCGACCTGATGTTTTGTACCATGTATCAACTGGCACATTGGTTGGAGGCCTGAAAGTCAGTGGCCTCTTTTCTTGATTTGAACCCTTTTGGTAGGTTCTTCTGGGGTCATGTCGAGTATCAACACTTTCCCTTTTTCTGTTTGCTGCTCTTACACCTTGAATATGTTCAGCAGCTTTTTTGTCGAAAATCGAGCTGCATCGAGGACACAACATCACTTCTGACTTCTTCTTCTGGCATCTTTGCAGGAAATCTGCCAGATTTTCATTTTCCCGAGGGAAAGCAGTTTTGTTGGCTTGTTCTTGCCTAATGGCCTCCTCTGATGCTTTTGGTTCAGAGACTTCGACCATGTTGACATTCATGGTGTCTTTGGTGGCAAGAGTCAACTGCTTCATCTGAGTCCCCAAGTCCTCTGTCTGGCCTTGAACTGCAGCCAAGTAAGAACTGGGTTTTGTTCCAGATTTTTGGGCTCCAACTGTCTCTAGCTTTGGGCTTTCGACCGCCTTTTGGACCGCTTCAATTGTTTTTCTAGATAGATTCCCAGAAAAACTGCCAAAGATTGGCATGTTGACATGATCCTTGGTGACTTCGACCATGGTTATTCCTGGCCTCTTCGCCTGGCTTCTGGATGCCTCGATCACGTTCACCTCTGAAGGTTCAGCATAATGGGCTTCAGCCTGCAACGGGTTAGAGTCCACAGTCATGGGGGTCTTGTCTGCAAACTTCAGCCTCCCTTCTTCGATAGCGTCTTGCACGAGATTCCTGAAAAGAAAATATTGAGATGTTTTATGGCCCAGAAAATTATGATATTTACAAAAGCCTCTTTTATTTCTTTGATCAAGAGGAGGCACTTTTACCCCTGGGGGTACTATCATTTGGCCATCTTTTACAAGTAAGTCGAAAATTTCATCACATTTTGTAATATCGAAACTATAAGTCTTTTTGGGGAACCTATCGTTGGTCCTTTCCGGACCAGTGGGATTTTTTCCACTTGAGGGGACTAACAGTTTACAAGAGTATGGTGGCCCTTGTTTTAGTTCCGCTAAATCGACCTCGCTTTCTTCGATGGTTATAGTTTCGTCGAAGGTTTCTGGATCTTCCTCATCCATTTCGACATACGCTATCCTCTCTCTTTTATGAGTTTTTGTCGCCTTGGCTTTTTCAGCTTTAAGGCGTTCTACCTGTCGAACTCTATCGGCCAATTGGGCCATGTCTCTCAGGTATTGAGTGTCTAACTTCTTCCTAATGGAATAGTCTAGCCCTCCTGCGGCTATTTCGACTAACTCATGTTCTGGCACTTGCGTAAAGCATCTTGCTTTGAGCAACCTAAACCTATTTAGATATTCGTCTATAGGTTCAGTGAAACGTCTCTTTACACTGGCCAATTCTTTCAGGCTTATCTTGGTTTGTCCCATGTAGAATTGTTCATGGAACAATCTCTCCAACTGGGTCCAATGATGGATCGAATTGGGGGGAAGAGTTGTGAACCAAGTAAACGCGTTCTTTGTTAAAGAACTTGGGAAATACTTAATCCTCAGGTTTTCGTTGTTTGAAATATCTCCTGCTTCGATCAAGTATCTCGCCACATGTTCGACAGTAGATTCTGTTGTGTCCCCTGAAAACTTAGTGAACTTAGGGACTTTACATCTAGGAGGTAAGTCTGTTTGTAACACATATTCTGACAGTGGGGATGTGAAGTTGGGCCTACGAAAGCCCATATTCATCCCATTTTGCGTCATGATTCTTTCGATCATGGCTGCCAGGTTATTTTCCAAACCCATGTTCTGGTATTGGATGTGCTGAACTACTTCGTCAGCATTTTGGTTTCTGTTGACTATCCTTACCTCTGGGGCTATGACCCTAGGTTCTTCGACCACGGGTTGCTCCAATCGTGCCCTAAGGTTTTCTTCGACAGGCTGCTGGACTTGGTTAATAGTGGTTTCTTCCTCTAGAAGTATACCTTGGTTTCCCCTTATTTGCGCCCTTTGGGGCTGTCGAATAGGTTGGGGTACCCCAAAGAAATCAGTCAGACGTGTCATTTGCGCTGTCATCTGCTGATTCGACTGGGTGGTGTTTTGTATTAGAGGATTCAGCATTGTACTTAAAGTTTGTGCCAACATTTGAACCATATCATGGTTGCTTTCATCCATTTGTTGCCTCAAGACTGCTGTCGAGGCATTTGTAAGGCCATGCGCTACTTGGGACGTTCCTCCTAAGAGTTGGGTCCTATTTCTGTTCGCCATACCAACTCCAGAACCTTGGAGTGGCGAAGAGGCACTCACTAAAGGGTCTGAAAAAGTGGACGCAGCGTTCGTCAGGCTAGCCAATTCAGAAGTTGGCATGCCATAGAGTGGTTCTCGATTTGGACCGCCTGTCATAAATCCTGGGGGAACATAAGGCCTTGTTCCTAAATTTCCCCTTGGTGGGGGAGTTCCCAAAGGCGCTCTGGGGCCAGTGAACGGAGGTAATAGCCCCGTTTGTGTGACCGTTACTGCTGGTGTTGAACCAGCGGTTATCGCTTCACTTACGGTTGGGATAACCGTTGTTCCCACATTCGTCTGTGGGATTTCGTTATTGCTTGGCGGATTCGCCATCGCTTCTCTTCTTCTGGCAGTATTGGTATTGTTAGTGTATATTCTACCACTTCTCAATAACATGCAATACTTCTCGAAAAAGATGATATTCTGTATAAATACGGTTAACCTTCAAAATCAACACAATGTCCCACCGGGTGTGCCAATTTGTTTACCGTGGAAATTGGTAAACAACCGCTGATCTTCCAAAAGGTTACTTATTTGGTGACTCGCAGGATCGATCAGATTGATCCTAAGACATGGTTGATTTTTGGGGTTTTGACTAAGTTTAATGATGGTTAATGACAAGAAAATAAAGATACTTTATGTAAATTGCATGAAGAAGAAAACTTGGTAGAATAAAAGAAAGCTTTGAATAAAAGCTTCGACTGGAAAAGTAAATGAAGAGGCAGTAAAGTTCTGGAAAATAAATGACTTTGATTAATTAAAGTGATATTTCACACATACATTCTCAACAATTCTTTCGCTCACACTGGGTACTTGAATCTATATGAGTGACTTGTATATAATTGTGAACACACGCGAAAAACTACGTGAACTACTAATATTTATACTAAACACATCTCAAGTAACCGTCGGGCGGTTACGCTGCTTCGAGATGACTCCACTTGGCATGCTCACAGCATTCGACGCTCCTGATCTTGGCACGTTGCACTTGGTAACCGCTGGGAACCGTTTTCCCTCCAAACATTTGAATCTCAAACCGTTCCACTCTGAGCATCGAACACCTTTGTCGAGAAGCACCTTCGACGTCGAAGGCAAGAAGATTCCTACTTAGAAGAAATTCTCTAAGTACCTTGCCATCTTCTGATGAGCATTTCGACAGAATTAGCTGGTCGAAACCATCCCTCTCAATTAATGGTTTATATTAATAAAACAAGGGTGTCGAGTTTAGGAGCCAACAAATTGCCCCCCAAGAATGCCTTATTTCGACGCTGAAAAGAAAAAGGCATTCTTTGAGATTCCACTCGACACCTTTCCTTCAATCTTAGCCACAAATTAACATGTGCGCTTTTTGTCTTCTACCAACCAACTGACAATCCCAAGAAAAAGCCATCATTCCATCTGTACCTAAGACGTCACCTCAGTAAGGCGTTTAGCGTGCCCAATGTCTTTTCACAAATTGTCATCATGACAATTTCCCAAAAACGAGGGCGCACGCTGCACCTTTTCGTTTCTGCAGAACGGCTATGTCAGCGAAGGAGCGCCACGTGTCCCACTATCTTCTGCAACATTAAATGGCCTCGAATTTTGTGATTTCCCAACCACTATAAATAGCGCTAAGTACCCATTGTGGGACTTTTTCACGCTATTCTGCATCCAAACCTTATTGTTGGAACAAAAACTTCTGCCAACCTGCAAACACTTTGTTCTTCACTCCACCTTCAATCTTAACCCAAAAATGGCTTCAGCTTCCTCTAATGCTCCCAGTTCCAACATTCCTTCTAGAAATGCTAAACCAAAAATCTTCACAACGGTTCCAACAGTTACCTCTACAGGCCTGCGAAGGGTTCCTGAACCCCTTGAAACTGCTGAGCGTGAAGCTTATTCACATCAACTACTGATTCCGGTTGGATACTCCAACCAGATTTTCGCCATTTCTGGCCCGTTATCCCCATGCATTGATGAATCCACGAAGATCAAGAACTTCTTCCCGGTGCTTGAGGCGCTCAAACCTGTTGGGTGTTCTAAAAAAGCTGCAGATGACAACGAAGATCCTGCTAAGGAAAAAATAGATCTTCGTTTCTTCAATAGAGGTGTTAGGGCTTTTAGGTCTAGCCCTAGTCTTACACCAGACTACAGTGCTTGGCTAGAGAAGGTGGAAAAAAGCCAGGCTTCGATCTGGAAGAACCTGGGGATATACGACCTAGTCATGCTGTCGAAGACGGGTCTCAACTACTCCCTTGAGATGCTGATAGCCTCTTTGCCTTTCTGGGATTATACTCATTTCACTTTCCACCTTCCTTGTGGAATGCTAACACCCACGCTTTTCGACGTGGCTGCCATCACCGGCCTTCGACCAACTGGGGATTATTTCGACCCAGAGGAAATGTCGGAGGACCAAATTGGGTTTTCAGCTACTAAACCCACCTATACCACCTATATCAACCATTACCATGATAGGTCGACAGCCAATGTGACGGATGTGGAGCACATTGCGTTTCTAGCCCTTTGGCTGTCACGCTTTGTGTTCTGTACAAAGTCTTTACAGGTGACAAAGAAAATGGTCACCCTTGCTACCCAACTTCACCATGGCCAAAATATTTGTTTGGCAGAATTAATCCTGGCGAATCTGTACGAGTCGATCAGCAGTGGAGCGACTCTGTTAAAGGTCATCGAAAATAGAGCCAGTTTGTTGCTTGCAGGACCCTTTTGGCTGCTTCAACTATGGCTAAATGCCACTTTCGAGTCTTTCTTACCTCAGAAAACTCAGATAAATGAGCAAGTTCCTGAGATAGCCAAAAGGCGTATCGAAGGCACCAGATTGGCTTTACTGACCCCGACTGAAGATGGGCTGGAACTTCAACAGACTTTTGTAAACTTCGTCTTGTGTTTGCAAGAAGAAAAGAATTCAATTCGACCATGGCTCCTTTCGCTCGCCGAAAGGTTGGTCCAGAATGGTTCACCAGGCCCCATCCCAAGTCGTCAGGTGACCCTTATGTCGAAGAACACACAATAATGTGGGAAGCATTTCTCACACCCAGAATAATGCCCCTGCGCTTTAAGAGTTCCAAGAATCACCTGAGCTTAATCGCTTATCAGCCAAACTTGGTCTCTCGACAGTTTGGTATCATTCAATCACTTCCTTCTCCTATTTTTCCTAGGGAGAAATCAATGTTATATTTTTGCAATGACTATACTGAGGATGCTGCCACCAAGCATATTGGCAGGTATGCTGGTCGAACAGTACTTTCACTGTTCGACTATCAACTTAACTTCCTCTGTTCACCATCCTTCGAAGACTGGTGGAAGAGTTACTATGCTGAAGAGTTCTTCGACGAGAAAGATTTTGTGGACGAACTTCAGAAGTCCTTCGTTCTAGTCCTTGACAAAATAAAGAAATGTATGTTCACTCTCCAAATTATTTTTTCTTTCCATTTCGACTGGTAACTTGTTAATCATAACTTGTCTTCTTTCAGTTGTTCGAAAGCCTGCAGCAAAGAAAACCGCAGAAGGCCATCAGGGAGGAGGTCCCTTGACAAAACCTTCGGCACCGACGAAAACTACAGAAAGCCATCAGGGGGGGAGGCCCTTCGATAAAACCTTTAGCACCGGTAACCAAACTTTTATTATTTCCCTCTGGTTTTAACATCCTGTTTTTCGATGTAGTCTTCTAAATCGAACTCCAATTGGTTTTCAGGCACCTTCACCCAAGAAACGACCTGCACTAACGGTCAAATCTGGGAGTGACGATGAGGACGAATCTCCTCCCGCTCCTCTTAAACGGAGAAAACTGAAGAAAGATGCTCCTTCTCCTGAGCCTCGACCCACAATCAGAATAAAGGTTGCAGGGAGAAGACCCAGGCCACCTCCCGTGATTATCGAAGAGCCAACGGAGGAGGAGCTAAATGTTTTGCTCAATAAACCCGTCGAAAGTGATAATTCCAACCCTGGGGCTGAAGTTCCTCTGCAGGTAGTTTCTCTGACCATTTTTTGGTTCAGGTGTCGATGCTCACGTTCGATTGTGTCTCTTTCTAAACCAGAAGATTCTTCCTCTTCTATTTTCAGGAGTCCACCGAAAGTTCAGCACCAAAGACTTCAGAGACACTAGACTCTGCTGAACACAGTAGGCCACAAGAGGAGGAATTGGCGAACGATGAAGCCAATGCCGAAGCAGAGGAACAACAACCAAAAGAAACTCAAGTGATCGATCTGTCAGAGGAACAACATGACGAAGGGGATCACGCTGATGCTGGCACTACAGAACTACATGTCGAAGAGAGTCATGTCGATGCAAACGCTACTTAGAAGACCCATATTCTCCTCGTTGCAACACAAGGGATATCGGTACAGACCAAGGTGTCACACCAACGTAGCCACTGCTTCACCCATATCGGTCTACGCCGGACAGGTCCCTCACAGCTTATGCTACCTAAAGGGTATTCCCTAGATCCGGGTTAGGATCTATGAAACTCCGATGCAAAGCCCACAAATATAAAAGCAAACAAAGCAAGCAATTGAAAACAAGAGTGGTCTAATCCTAAGGTAACCCCACTTTTAAGTTATTCCCCAGCAGAGTCGCCAGTTCTGTGATACGGTGGGAGAACTGACTTGAGGTTTTGCGTTTGTTTTTGCAAATGTTTCGGTTTAGCAAGAGTCGCCACCGACATTTTATTTTATCCTAAGGAAAGGTTAAAAAGCACAGCAAAAACCTTTAAGATGTTTTCTTGGGTTCGGGGGGTAGATTATAGAAAGGGAAGGTATTAGCACCCTTTCTATCCATGGTTATCCATGGGCTCTTAGTTACTTGCTTAGATCACTCGCCTTTGATTTTCAATTGTTTGAAATGGTGCTTTGTGTGTGGGTTTGAAAATGTTTTGAAAAGAGGCCATTGTTGTGGCAACCTTTGTAATGATTCATGTGTGAATGTATACAAAGGTGTATTTGTCTTTTGAAAAGTTTTCAATGTTTTTGGAAGTTTGTTTTGAAAGTGTTTGTGGAGTGGATTTTGAAAAGTAGGCAAGTGTGTTTTGCAAGTTTGATCAAGTAACTAAGAGTTGTCTACTCCTAAATTTACTCGAAGATTTTTCCTATGTTTTAACCCTTTTAATAATTTTGTTCCACCATTGTATTTGGTGGACAATCTTGTGTTAGGATGTTAACGGGACAAGCGCGGGTCATCGTTTAGACCATGATTGCAATGGTGCCAAGTGTCTTTGGCAATCTTTCCTTTAAGGGACTTGATCATTTTTAGGCAACTTTCGAAAGCGTCATCGAGGGACTATGATCATTTGAATTGTTTTGTTTTGCCAAAGACACCCAACATGCAACATGGCCCATTATTGAAGGCAACAAGTGGAGTAATCCTAGGGGTGCAAGTGTGATTGGTGTTGTCCATTTTCATGCTTTTTGTCTTTTGAATTAGGTCAAGCTATTTGTTATTTTTGATTTGCATACAAACCCTAAGTCTATCATGGCATATTTAGAAAGCTTTAAAATGCGAAATTTAAAGTCCTAAATTATTACAAAATAATCATGGGGATGGGGGTACAAATGTTCAAATGGGGATATTTAGCAAGAAATTTAAATCTAAACTATTACAAACAAATTGAATATACAAGTTATTTAATTGTACAATAATTGAATAAATACAAAATAAAAAAATGTAAAATGTATTATGCACAAAGATGTTTTTATGTGTATGTAAAAAGTATTTTTCATGTGTCCTATAAAAAATAAAAAGTTAATTTTGGATATTTTCACATTTTTAGGGCAAAACCCTAATTTTGCAAATAAATAGTAGTTATTATTTATATCATATACAATATTTATTAATTATGTACAAAAAATAAATAAGTAAAAAGAAGTATATTGTACAAGGTAATTTTTGAGGTGAAATATTAATAAAAATGAAAAATGTATTATTTTGTATTTTTATCCTATATATATATATATATATATATATGTATATATATGTATATATATATATATATATATATATATGTATATATATGTATATATATATATATATATATATATATATATATATATATATATATATATATATATATATATATATATATATATATATATATATATATATATATATATATATATATATGTATATATATATATATGTATATATGTATATATATATATATATATATATTATTATATTATATATATAGTATTATATATATATATATA